>VXBQ01017305.1:7924-211415 GCA_013400175.1 Phainopepla nitens
TGTAAAAATATACGGTTATCCCAAAGCTCGAGAAGGCTGTTGATAACATTGATCCCTTCTGGCTTCTGTACAGCTGCACCAATACACCTTGTGGCTTTCCCTCTCCTTTTTCTTTTGCCTCCCGCCTTGGAGACCCCGGGCCGCCGCCCATGCGGGTCACCCCTGCTCCGCCGACGCTCCTCCATTGAAACTGCAAAAGATTCTTCCTCTCAGGAGCTAGTGGCTCTGAAAAGATATCTTCTTCCTTACTTGTGCTCAGAGATGTAAAATGCGGTATTTTTTCTTGGACATAATAATTTAGTGCACCAAATTCATTAAAGAGGTGTGAGTGGTACAATCCCGTGGGACAATTTTAATCGACGATGAAATGTTATTTGACTTGGCAGTGTAACAGCGGGGATTTGACTCATCAAGATGTAAATTAAGAGTAAACAGAGAAAAAAATGTTTCTCTGCATACATCTGAATGTGTATTTCCTCCTTTTAATAGATAATTAATATTAGTTTTCAGTCATAAATTAATAAGTGTTCTCGAGTGAACTGAAGGAAGAGTAACCAAAATGATTTGTGTATTAAATGGTTAATGTATGGAGAAACTTTCAGTATCTCTAATGTACATCTGCATAGATAGAAATGGAAGTATTTGGGTGATGAAATGCTTGTGGCTTTGGGGATTTGCAATGTGCAAATGTAATAGTACTGCTCCTACTGAAGTGCTCGCTCATACTACCAATGCTCAGTGCTTCAGGATGATGCTAGGTGTTGGTCTAGAATTCAAACTAGTTTTGAATTGTTGCTTCAAGGTATGCAAACTCCAAAGAGAAATGAGATTTCAGCAGCTTCATATGTCTGGCCTGTCGTATTACCTGACTCTACATAGTTTAATGTGCAGCTGTGCATTTATCACTCTTCTGAGAATCCAGATTTTCTCATGTACTTCATAGCAAATTGAAGCACTTGCTTTGGAAGTGTGTATCCTACCTTAAAGGCCAGATCCCTGATCTGATATGTCAGTATCTAGCCGAAGATAAAAATTTTAAAATGTTATATAAAAAAGAAGTGTTGTCAGTCTAAAATGATATTCAGAAAGTATTTTCTAATCAAAAGCTAGTTACATAATTTTTAGTAAATATAGCTTGGCCTTTTTTTTTTCCTTTTTTTTTTTTTTAACAGGTCAAGGGAGTGGCTCAGCAATGTGTGGCACAACAAAAACTGTAAGTTAACACAATCAACACATGGTTTACATGCAACCATTTCCGGTACACATTGGCTATCTGTAATACAGCTCTCAGAAAACAGACCAGCAACACCCAATTCGCTACCCAGAAGTATATTTAATTCAGAAACTTTAGCAAAGTTTTCCACATGAGACTCTTATTCACCTGAGAGCATCTTGAATTGTTTGGTGCTTGTGTAGCTCAGATGGGACCATAGGCCTGGGTCCCCAAAGGTCATCTGGGGTCCTTGGGCATCTGACTTCTATTTAAGTATTTCTTTCTTGGTGGTAGGAGGTAAGTATCTGAACAGCTTTAGATTCTGAGCCTCATTTTTTTTCTTAGGCATTACATCGGAGATCTCTCATTGTACCTGCAAATGTGAACTTGCTAGAAAATAACACTGGACGAGAATATCCCACTTCTAATGAACAAATTTCAGCTCTTTTGCTCTAGTGGCCTGCACTGCACTATTAGAGAACTGAGCTCCATTTTGTTATTGGCAGGAGGTGAGAGTATTTAATCAGTAAATCTCTTTGCTTTTGAGAACAGGAGGGAAGCATTAGTCTATTGAAATTGAGCCTCTAAGGTTAATTCCATACTTCTTAATTTGGAAGGAAAAAATAAGAAATCTCAGAAACAGTGAGGAGGGAAAAGTAAAAAAAAAAAATCAGTGCAAGAGCACAGCAAGAATGAGAAAAGGGAGGCATATGTTTGAGATATCCAGGGGCATTTATAATCCAATATATAGCTAGACAACTTACATAATGTTCTCAAAGCTTGTATTATAAATATGAGAATAGAGAAAATCATAGCTAGGGGATATTCTCCTGAATATAGGTAGGTGGAAGTTTTGTGCTTAATAGAAGCCAGTTTGAGCTGCAGTAGAACCATTCACTAATGCAGTGCCACTCAGAAGGACTTCTCTGAAAGTAGTTATTATGTCTTTATAACAGTAATTTTGAGGAAGAAATGAATTCTCATTTTTTGTAATGAAGACAATTGGTTTTATTACAATTTCATTTATTTCTAAATTTGGATGGCTACTGCAGGAACAGGTATGGTACATAACATATGCCTGACTGATTGGCCTAGCTCCACATCCCAGCTGCTTGCCTACCTCACACCAAGTTTGAGTGAAGAAATGGGTCTTATGTGGTCTCCCAAAGCTCAATAGATTGTGGGTCAGTCAAGAGATTCCTATCAGGCATGAAGGATGCACAGAAGCCTTTCCATAACAATGAATTCTAGCCCAGAAACTCTCACCGAGGAACTGTAATTCGCAGTACTCTGCCTGAATGTGTTTTATCATGCAGAAGGCAATTACATGGAGATAGTCTAAAATATATGGGTTATTGATACCACATGGCTGTGCACACTAATTGTATCGGTTGTCTGAAGAAACAAGACAAGGCTAATTAGCAGAATTAATTTTTTTTAGCACTAGCCCTGAATGTTGTCCTGCCCAGGATCGTTGCCCTCGCAGAGCTCTCTAGAACACATACGTGCACTTTCCACCTTGCTATGAAAGTCATCTACTGGGAAAGTTTGTGATTGTCTCTACTCCTTCCTTTTGGAGCCCTAGGTCTCTGAGGAAGGAAAATAAGCATGTCATATGAAAACCCCCTAAAGTTTGTGCTTGATATTTTAACTTCCCTTTGCAAGGCAGCTGCTGCTTTTGCACGTGTGGGAATCTGGTGAGCCGTACAATCTTAGGCTGAGGATTTCTATTCACTAGGGATTAGCTGAACTGTTTTCCTAAATCAGTCACCAGATCTGGATTCCAAATTAACAAAGTGGTGCTGAGCAATAATGTAGACTGTAGGTAGCAGCTGTGCAAATTTATTCACTGAAAGCATTATAAAAGCAGGCTGTCTAACTGCCTTAGCTTTAGTGCAGTGAACTCTGAGCAGTAGCGGACTTACTGAATTTATAACAAGTAAAAAGCTCAGGTTCATTCAGCTCCAAGGATGCTGAATGAGAAATGCTGGTCTTTGCACAATTACTCTAAACACAACTGCTCACAACAAAAAGTTTAGAAGATGCAGAATGACTGCATCCTACAAAATAGAGTAAAAGGGACCCCAGAGATCACTGAACCTTTCTCTATGCCCTGATGATCTGCTACCTTTTGTCTTTTCCATTTGTCTAGCCTGTTCATAAAGATATCCACGGATGGAGATTTCACACACTCCTCATGCAATCTATGCCAGTGTTTAACCACCCCTCATGCTGGAAGTGTTTTCTTGGCACGCCTTCTGTAGTCATCTGTGGACTAAACCGTGCCAGTCCTTTTGCATTTTCTTCACTGGTGTGCTTTTTTTTTAACCTCTCACAATTCTTCTCTCTTTTCTGAAGTCTGTCCAATTTCTGTTTTGCTGTTTCTCAAATTAGACTCGGTATTCCATCTAGTACCTTGCCATATTTCAAGTCTCCCAAGGCTATCTTGCTCTTTACTCTTACTATCCCACTGTGGGGGTTACGTTTTTTTTAATATATTTTTTTTATTGCAGCAGCACTGTTGATTAAACCCAGGCTGTGCTCCCCTAGCTCCCTTCTATGGGGCTGCTGTCTTACCACTTCTTGCTACCCTTTATTTGTGTAATGTGAGAGTGAAGGACTTTCCATATGTCCTTACATAAGTTTGCCACCTATTTTTAAGACTATTTCTCCAACTTGTCAAGATAATCTGAATTTCAGTGCTATTTTCCAGTGAGTTGGCAGTCTCTATGGGATTATCTGCAGTAATGAATAAGCATATTTGATCTTCTTTCATTCAGGTTGTTAATGGAAATATTGAGAAGCCCCAAATTTAGCATGGATTCCTGAGGAATTCCACTCTATATATGCTTCCATTTCGATAACTAACCACTGATAAATGCTTCTAGTGAATGATTTCCCTGCCAGTTTGTACTTGTCCCATATCAGTTTCCTCTAAACTGTGTTTCTGTGTCTGAGGTAGAAGAATAATACATGTCAGTGTCAAAAACAGTCAAGATATGACACCTCCTGCTTCTCCCATCTGTTATCCTGCTACAGAAGGAAACTAGATTCTGCCTGGTCTTATCCAGAAAATGCCATATATGCTTAATTCAAGCCTTTATGAGGCCTGGAGCATCAGTTCCCAGACTGTGGCCTCAGACGAAGGCTGGGCCTTTGAGAGGATGCACCAACCTGCCTGAAATCACACTGTAAAGGTGGGGCTCACAGGCAGAAGTACATCTGCCAGGGTTACTGTGGTGTCACAGTCTCAGAGGGACTGCTAGAGCAATCTGATGTGAGACAGTGCCCTTGAGCATTTTCCATCTGTCTTTCCTACAGGTGAGCATGGTGTCTTAAAACACCAGTGCTCCAGCCATGCTATTTGTATCAAAATAATTGGATCATTGGAACACACCAAAAAACCCCACCAAGACTGAAATATGACTTTCATTCAGATATAAAATGAAAATGCATGGTAGATGACCTGCAGAGGAGAAGGGGAGATAAAGCTTGCAGCCAGAGATCTGAAACCTGCAGTCATTAACTTGATCATTATTAGCAGGGCATGCAAAGATGAAACAAATATTAGGGAAAACTTGATACACATGAACGTAGTTTGGAGGTATACAGTGTGTACCATGTCACATTACACTTCTTTATGATTAGTAAAGAGAAGTAGGTACTTTGAATATGATGCACCCATAAATACCCAATTTGCAGAGCATGATTTGACAGGTAAGATGTAGACATATGTATTTTATGTGTCCAGTGTTAAGTTATGGGGATTTTTTTTGTTTTCTTTGTGTCAGATGCATAACAAATCACTTCTGTTCTCTCGATTCTTATGAAATGAGGGGCAGTACCTCCACATTTGGAATGTGCCATTAGTTTGAATTTTAGGAAAGCTCAATAGCAACAGGGCACTATTTAATTATAGAATATCTAAATGATCTGATTATAATACCAAATACTTCTAGTCAGCCTGATGGATCACTTCTGTCATAGTTGCCATCATTCCTCTTGTTGCCTGGTTAAGAACTGCAGGTTTAGATTGAGTCTCTCCTGGCTGAAAAAGTCTTAAGAAAGAGGATGGCTTTATGGCTCACATAAGGGAGTTCCTATTAACAAACTGCCACTGTGTTATCTATGAGACATGGAAGTTAATCTCACTAAGATTTCTAATGCAGATTTACTGAATAGTAATAAATACCTGTGCAGATACTTAGAGTGTAGATCCAATATGTAGTTCACTTTGTTTGGCTGATCCAAAGGTTAGTTTTCTCAAAGTGCCTTGTCTAGACCAATCCTGAGTGCGTCTTGGATCTGCTAACACAGGCAAACTGCCAGTGCTACAGTATCTGTGGATCTGGGTGGCAAGTGTCACTAGAGGACAGTGCCTGTCCCAGAGTCATTGCCTTCTGCATTGCCACTTGAAGGGTTATAGAAGCAAAGTAATGGCATTGCAATTTTATTGTAATCTGATAGATCTGATAGACAGGTAGACTTTTTTAATACATAGGGTCACAGTATTAAAAGTTGGCAGCACGTCTTCTGTGTAGCACATTTTCAAGCTTGGTATATAAACAACCAAAATGCTGAACAGCAGTTTTTAAGGGGGTTTTGCCTAGGCACAGAGAAGAGACATTTTATGTATCCATTTACAGCTGTATGCAGAGCATGAGACACCATTTATATGTGAATTCCCCCCTGGTGTTATGTGATGCAAATAAGAATGTCCATCCTCAAACTGAACTGTGAAATTCAATTCAATTCTAAAATTTGGTAAAAAACTTCTAAGGAACAGATAGCATTAAGATGATAATTTATTTCAGGAATGAAGAAGCATAGGCAAGTGAAGCCACAAATGTAAAAGAACACTTGGCTTTAAAATGCTAATTGCCATGTTCATACTTCTTCTCCTCCCAAACATCACTTAGTCGGAAGGCACTGTATTATTGCTGTAGGACCTCACAGAAGTGGTGGGTGTATACTTGAACCATCTAGAAGAAAAGGCAGAGTAATTTTTCAGCCCTGGAGATAAGGTCATTGAAATATAATGCCAGAAAATTGCCTTAACTCAGTGCAATTGGACATCATGTTTCTGAGAAGGCACAGGGTTTTAACAGTTATGTAAGAAGATCATAAAATTGCAGTTTTCATGGTGATCCCCCAACCCATCTGTTTTGAAAAGGTCAAGGAGTGAGGTCACATTTCTGGGTCTGTGATAAAAAATATTTTGCAGGGAAGTTGCTGAAGAAAGTTAAAGTGGTGTTTATATATGACAGAGTCTTCAGAGTTTTCTTTGGTGTCTCTATTTCAGGGATTTTACAGGGGACTTAAAAAAGTGCAAAAGTACTGCATGGCATTGCGTGCTCAGTTTTGTATCTGCTACGTAATGTTTATTGTGCTTTGCAATTGATATGGCTGTAGATGTGATGGTGATTTTTTTAGACATAACAATGATGAAATTGCTCAGTTTGAATTTTAAGATTTGACAATGATGTAGCTATGCACTTCTTTAAATTTGTAACCTCTGCCCTGATAAATAGGAAGACTAGTGACAGAAGACATGGAGAAGGTGCAGTTATTCCTCTGCTTATATGTATTTTTTTTTTTACTTAGTTTCCAATGGTAATGTTCCTTCCCAGATCTCTCAAAACCCTGAATTTCAAGACAGAGACTGGGGCAGCAAAGTCCCTCTTACTGTAAGACAAGAGTGGGTTCCTAAGCAGTAGAGGAACCCGAGCACATGCTTGTGGGACCTGAGGAGGTGCATCCCAGAATCCTGAGGAAATTGATTGATGCAGTTGCCAAACTGCTTCCAGTCCTTCTTGAAAAGTTTTGGCAATCATGTGAGGTCACCAGTGACTGGAAAAGGGGAAACATCACCCCCATTTTTAAAGTAGTAAAAAGGAGGATGCTGGCAGTTACCCATCAGTTCTGGACTCCCCAGTACAGGACAAGACTGGTTCGAGTGGATCCAGAGGAGGGTCACAAAACAGATCAGAGGGGTGGAAAACCTCTGCTGTGAGGAAAGACTGAGAGAGTTAGGGTTGTTCCATCTGGAGAAGAGAAGGCTGTGGATAGACCTTATTGTGGCCTTTTAGTGTAGAAAGAGAACTTCTAAGAAGCACAGAGGGACTGCAGTAACAAGGAAAAGGGACAATGGTTTTAAATTGACAAAGGACAGGTTGAGATTAGAGATAAAGAGATTGAAGAGAGATTGAAATAAAGAAGAAATATTTTACTAAGGATAGTGAGATATTGGCACAGGTTTCCCTTAGAAGCTGTCTACGCCATCATTGGAAGTGTTCAAGTTGCATGGGCCTTTGAGGAACTTGATCTAGTAAAAGAAGCCCCTGCTCGTGGCAGAGAGATCGGACTAGATGGTCTTTGGAGATACCTTCCAACCCAAATTATTGTATGATTTTATTACCTGTTTATGTGGCTGTTTAAAAGAGGAGTTTTTGGTGGGGTTTTTTTTGTTTGTTTGTTTGTTTGTTTTTCCTATTGAATTGGTCAATATTACTGGCTGGTGTTATTAAAGAATGAGAAAATCCTGGATATGACACAGTGTTGCAGTCAAAGACAAGTCTCTAAGGTGATTTCTTATCACAGAATTACAGAAAGCAGTGCTATAGCAGATGTGAGGTCATCTAATCCTTCCTCCTGATCAAGTCACATTAAATATCCTATGTTCTCTGTAACAGATATTTGACTAATCCGCTTTCCAAGACCTCCAAAGACTGCAGAACCTCTCAAGGTAGTTAAATCCAGTGTTCAATCATTTTAGAAAACTGTCCTTTTTGACATGTGCAAATTACACACACAAGCCTGATCTGCAACCTGAGTCTCTTTTGCTGCAAGTTAAGTGCATTGCTACCTTTTCTGGATCTTGATTTGAAAATGACTGAGCATAACTTATTTTTCTTGACCTCCAGCCATTCTTGTAGCTTTACTTTTATTTTCCGTCTTTCTAGATGCAGTATAAGCTGTGACAAACAGAATGAAGGATCCCTTCATATGCCTTGTCAGATGTACATCCCATCATATCATGACTGTTTTGTTTTTTAAAACCAATTGACAATGTTGATTAATCTTCAGTTTATTAATTATTTTTCCTCAGAATTGTTCCTTAGCCTTATATCCTTCAAGGGCTGCCCAAGTGCAGAATTTTTTTCTTGTCTCAATAGAATTGTATCATATTTTAAGACCATTTCTATTTTTTTTTTTTTTTGAGTAATTTCATTCATCACTAAACTAGTCTGGAATATACACCTATCTGTCAGTGAGAGTTGTGAAGCCTGGGGGAGATGTTAGATGTTTACCTTTTGGGTAACTGTAGATGTCCACAAGTGACTTGAGTGTCTAAATGACCTTTGTAGTCATATAATCATGAATCACAGAATCATTAAGGTTGGGAAAGACCTGAAAGATTGAGTCCAGCATTAGATCTAATATCATATAATGAAGTGACACTTCCAGTCATTTTTTTGAGCACTTCCAGGGATGGTAACTACACTACTTCTCTTGGCAGCCTGTTCCCATGCTTAACCTATTTTTCAGTGAAGAAATTTTTCTCAGTATCTAACCTGAACCTCCTCTGAGGAAGTTAGACTAGTCAATTGAGTCAATGGAGCTTAGCGAAAATTCATCTCTCTCTTATTTAGACATCTAAATTTAGTCAGCTGAACAGATCATTCATTTTACCCTTTATCTCTAATTAATGTTAATTCAGTGTAAATGTATCAAAAGAAGCCTTCAGGTCTACTCTGGCTTGGAAGACATTATGAAAAAAAACATCATAAATCTCTCTTAGAAAGACATTACAGCAATTTTATAGCTTGAGCAGTAGGAACTGGACGTAGGAGCCCAAATTACTCCTTTCTTTCTCATCTCTTTGTTCATATGGAACAGCTCTGCCTCTCAGTTGCCTACTCCTAGTTTTTAATTATGAAAATATTATGGAGGAATCTTGTTATAGAGCAAGATTAAAAGCTTATTTTTCTCTGAGTCTGTTAAATCACAGAATGTATATTTTCTATACAAGGAGTCTATCCAAAGGGGAAAAGCAGCCCCAAACTTTACAAATCTTTACTTTTTTGCTCCTTGGCATAATAGTAGAGCACTCCTAGTGTTTGCTTGGACATACTAATTAGGGATAATTTATTATTACTGTAATTCATGATTACTATATGTTTTTGTCATAGGTGTTTTTTTGTGTTTGTTGGCAAATAAGTAAAGTAGTAGTTAATATACGTACAATTTTCTTTAATGATCAACTTTATGAAATTCTTGGGCTTTAAGCCATATGTGAAAGGTGTATGACATGATGGACATAATCTATGTTCTCCTCTTGAGAAACAAGCCACATTCCTTTCAAATGTGCACTTTGACATTCTTTGTGAGTGCCCAGAGAAGACTTGGGAGTCAAAATTTTAGTCTTCATAATGTGTAAGATAATATGATATATGATAATATCACCTCTTAGGTGCATTTGTGCCATAAGCAGCCCCAGTGTTTTCCTTTTCTGAAATGCAGATGTCTGAGGAGGGATTCTTCTAATCTAATCGTCGATGTCCAACACAAATGTTTGTACCTAAGCATGTCACTTTAGGAGAGGAGTGGGCACTTCTGGGGAATTATTCATCTTACCTATTTTTGACATTTCCTTTTCAGTGGGAAGAACCATGTCAGAATTGTCTGTTTCTGTCTTCTTGTGTCCTGTTAATGGGAGGGCTGAGGCCATCCACTGTCATCAGCTGCACTCAAGACCGGTGTTTCCAGAAGACCAGTGCTGTAGCAGCAGTCAGCTGTCACTGAGGCCCACAGAGAAAGGGGGGACAGCTCTGGGCTAGCCTTTGTGTCACCCTCATTGACACCGAACACTGAGGCAGTGCATTGCAGCTGGCAGTGGAGTTTGAACTCTCAGAAGCAAAAGAGTAACTAATTTTAGGTTCTAGATTTTCAGTATCTTCTCAGTCATTGATAAAACTCCCATCTTCAAAGAGCACAATGTCCCAATATTTGGAACACTTTTATAACTACATCTTCCCCTTTGGCCCTGATGATATTGATGTTCTTGGATGATATCCCTGGACTAGATTCACTCCAGAAGTACAAACAAACCCACATTTTCAGGGAGAAAGTGTTCTCCTTGTCTTTTCATTTGGCCACAGGAAGTATTTTTCATCATAAGTTGTAGTGGAGAAGTAGAATCCACCCAATTCCTCTGGTGCCTTTGTTGTCAGGAAAAAGTGATCTATCAAAGCCTGTTTAGTGGGAACTTCAGCCAGACACTTATGAGTGCTGATTCTTTGTTATTTTCTCGTTATGTGGTTCCTAAGTTTCTAAAGGTCTTGACATACATTCTCTACCAATAAGAAAAAATCCCTCCTCATGAGATTTAAGTATGTTGCTTTTATCTTTAATGGGGCCATGTTTGAGCATCTGTCATCATGTTCACTAAATTATCTGTCAATGAAATCCACATTTTTAGTAGCCATTACCTCAGCTCAGGGATAAATGACGTTCTAGCTTTCATGTCTAATCCTCCGTATTATTTTCAGGTGGATAGGGTAACACTGAGGCCACATCTTAAATGTATTCTAAAGGTGGTTTCAGATTTCTTATTAATCAGTATACCTACTTACCAGTATTTTTTTCCCATCAGCCAGTTCACCAGCAGAAGGATCAAAATGTTGATCCTTTGTGAGTGTACTGCCATAACCAGACAAAGCTCTTTTACAGGTCTGTGATGTTCCTTGGTCTTAAACAGCCTTTTTTGTTCAGGATCAAATCTAAGAAAATGTTGCATCAACTTCAGACTCGTTCAAAGTGAGTTAGCAGACTTTATCGGCGGCACATTTCATGGTGTCAGACCCACCAACCCATCCCAAGGCATGTACAACTAGAGCACAAGGCACTGCCACAGCCTGTGCTGGCAGAGTTGCAGTAGCTGAGGGCTGCAGAGACACCGTGCAGTCATTGACACTCGTATTTATGACGTGTTACATGTGCTGGTAGCCCAAAGGCTTGAGGGACACCAATTCTTCAGTCTTTGTAACAATGACTGGCTTTCATTTAGTGGTGCGACAGCACTCCTAATGAAACACCCAGAAAGAGCTCCACAGGTGCCAGAACTTGAAGGAAGAAGAGGGGTTGCTTCTGGCACTGTTCTTCAATACATTCTTTGTACATAGCTCCCACCCCTGGCCCTTCAATTTCGGGGGAGTAAGGCTTGTCATGTGGACTGAGAGCTACTGAATCACGTGGTGGTATGTGTTTATGTGCTTGTGGGGTGCAGAGCAGAGCTGAGCAGGTAATGCACACACCTCTTGGGGGCACATAACAACATTAGAAACATTTGAATTCTTATGCAGAAGAGATTTCCGTTTAGAATGGGTCTTACCTGCATAAAGCATCCTGAAGTATCATAGCTACTACAAGGTTAGTGATGCTCTGTATTATTCCTTGTAAAACACTTGACGTGAAACACTGC
Organism: Phainopepla nitens; assembly: GCA_013400175.1. Lineage (NCBI taxonomy): Eukaryota > Metazoa > Chordata > Aves > Passeriformes > Bombycillidae > Phainopepla > Phainopepla nitens. The sequence goes on from VXBQ01017305.1 coordinate 19,621, forward strand.
GCTGTATCTTTGCCAGGAATTCTCATTGTTATTATTATAAACAGCAAACAATGTGTGTTTGCTAACCTTATTACTATGGCTTTTTTTCATAGGAATTAGACCTCATTAGAAATCAGAACCAGGATTTGTTTTGTGTACTGATAAATTATTAAATCCAGTAATACATAGCAACATTACATGCCAATCCACAGAAATTCTTCTGAGTTGTTATTTTAAACCTGTATCAATGAACAGTTTATCCTGAAGCATTTCAAATGTGTATGTGTATGCATTAGATACATATATATAATATATATATAGGTAGTGACAAAGCAAGTAATTTAATACATTTTATGGCTCCAGCCTGGAGTTCTGCATACAGGAACCTGTGTGTGGTCAAGGAGGCTTGCATACTTTTGAACTCTAGGTTGGCCTAATAAAAGATATCATACTACAGTGCTTGCTTTGTCAATCCTGTTTTGCTGGCTCAAAATGACTTGCAAGATTAATTTTCAATTTTTAACATAAAACCCAAGAAAAAGAAGTGTTTACTTACTGCAAGGAGTTGATTCCATGTTAATGACCCTGAAGGAGGCCTGTACACAAGGTACAGATTGTTGCCAATTTGATGTATATTCATGTTACAGAATAAGAAAATGAAAAGTTATACCATCTTGAGGATTTTGTTTTTATAAGTTAAAAAAGCTTTTAAGTAATCATACCGTGTGTTTGATGGTGGAAATTAGTATGAATGTTTCTGGCAATGGAATGATGTGATGTGGTTATGCATTTCTGTTTTCACTGCCTGCTCAGTATTGGCCTTTTACAAATACAGATTACCATGTCGATGGAAGGAATTTACAGCTTTGGCCCCCTTGTCTCACTCTGTGTTACAGCACCTTTTTTGTACTTTATGTTACATATCCTCCCAACTGCATTTTTTGTGACAGAAAAAGGAAATGTCTGCAGGTTGAAATCCTGAAAATGTGTGAACTTTACTATTTAATTGAATGAAATGAGTATTATTTCCCACTCACCTTGATTTCCTGTGTGGTGAAATCTTGCTTCTCTGAAACCAGTAGCAAACACTCTGCTGTGTATGACAGGAAAGCCCATCAGAGATCCCTTACCAGCTAGTGACATTGCATACTGGAAGCTTGGAAAAAAACAATGCCTAATAATAATAATAATAATAATGATAGAAAGAATACTCTTTTAAAAGTCAGTATTTAGGACTGTCAAATAAAACCCTAGCTGAAAACACAAGCTGTATAGATGATGTATTTAACACTGTTAGTTTTGGGGCCTCACAACCCAGATAGAACTGCAAGATCCGTTTGTGTTCTGTAGGCTGTTACACTACATCCCTTACTTACCTCATCTTGTGGGCAAGGAGCTGCTTGCTCTGACTTCATGGAATTGCAGCTGTATTTGTGGAGTGCTCTCGTCCTTTGGCACTACCTCTCCTGTACATTAATACAGTTTAAATGCACCAGCATTTTCTCTGGAAGCAAACTTCAAAATTTGTCTTTAATCCTGATGCAATGCATATTCAGAGTTTTTTATTTTCCTGGAGTTTAGTTCCAGAGGAAAACATACTTGACTGGTGCCCCCACCAGCCAGCTGTGGTTTATAGTGACAAGAATTAACAGCAAGAGACTGCAGCAGAAAAATGGGGAGCAGAGAATTGCAGTCCAGATATGATTTTGTTCACTTCTAAGAATTTCAAAATGCTTAACAGACAATATTACAGGTAGAATGGGCAGCTCTGGCCATTGTGAAGATCTTCTAGTGCTTCCTGTTTCAATATTTTTTTCTTTGTTTGTTTTTGTTTTTTCAGAGCTCTGCCAATGTGACTGTATTTGGGCTAAATTTATTTTTATCCAATGCCAGTGTCCAGGATTTTAAGTTTTTTACTTGAAAAGTGGTTGAACTATTTATAAGTAGAAGGCTAGATTTTTACTTTTTTAAAGAAATATCTGCCTCCCCGTATTTTTGAGCAAAGACAGGCCTTTCTCTGCCTTTAAATCAGGTATGTGCCGTTTGCCATCCTCACAAAGCCCTTCAAGCTTGGTCGACTGTTTCGAGACATGGAAAAAAACAGTTACCAAATATCCCATAGAGGTTTGCTAAAGCCTAACAGCAAATATTTCCAGAGATTTCATCTTCTCCGCCTCACTCAGCTCCTTCCCATGATCAGACTTTCCATACACCATCCTCACAGGATGACTGAACAGTCACTAGCTGGGGGCACCAGAGGCCAAAACTGAGGCAACCCCTGGAGGGCTGTCCCTGGGCGTTACTTTGAGCCACAGCGGCGCCCTGCAGTGGAACCAGGACCAGGGAGCCAGTCCCTTCTGAGCTGGAATGCATCTTAGGGCTCCCAAATTTTAGTTTGTATGCTGTTGGCAAGCCTCCAGCAGAGTTTCTCTTTGCCACTAGCCTGAACGCACGTAGAGAGCTGGACAACCTCAACAGGTCCCTGAGCAACCATATCTAATGGTGAGATGAGTCCTGCTTTGAGCAAGGGGTGGGAATAGACAACATCCTGAGGGTCCTTCCCAGCTTGAGTGAATCCATGGTTCTGTGATTCTTTGCCGACCGTTTCTCCACTAGTGTGTGTAGGCCTAAAGGCAACATCCTGGTTGGTGGGTTTCTGTAGGTATGATGCACATAGTGGAAATAGTATTTATTACTTTATTTTTAGAAACAAGTGTATTCAAAAAGCACCTCATTAAGATAATATTCAAGATGTGTGGACAGGTATCCTAAAATTAATATTAAAAAATGATCTCTGCAACCTCAGTACTCTTCCAACATGTGTTTATGTGGACACACTGACTCTAGTTTTGTGCTTGCACGGTGTTTTCACCCATATGGCTTCATCTCTGCATCTAGCATGGATCTGCTCTGGAAATGAAGCAGCACTGAGAAGGATTGGTGGATGTAGAACTCTAGCTCACTTGTTGACAAGGTGCAAGGTATTTTCTGATTGAAATAGGGCATGGTAGAAAAAGAAAACAACTGGTTTAGATATTTGAAGTCTGGTCTGGAGAGCTGGACAGTATCCTTGCCTCTTCTATGGTTTTCCCATGTGGTAATGGGTAGACATTTCCCCAGTGGTTATTAATTACCAAAAGACCATTTCTGCTTGTTCCAGTAGTATCTGGAACAAGATGACAGTGCAAATGTCATCCAGCAATCACAACTGCTTCTTTGGAAATGTCATCTATGACATTCCATCTAATAAAGCCTTCATCAAGTCAGGTTAGGTAATTATTACTTCCTTATATCTGTTTATCATCTAATGTACACCTTCTATTTATACTTCTACTTTATACTTATAAATATTTATAAATAATTATTTATCAATGAATTCGGCAAACTATCTTGAAAAAATCTCTGAAATTCACTGAAATATTCAGGCAGCATATGAGATTGTTTTTCAGACCTCAGCAGGGTTAATTAGATCCTGCAGTTCATTCATTTGCTCTGTAGTCAATTGGAGTCTTACTTGTGGAAAGTCTGCAAGACCAGAAATTATGCCCAATGGGCACATAGCTCTGTTGTAGAAAATGTCAGCTCCGGATGGTAGTATTTCTGACTTCTCATCGGTTAGACTCTCTCTACTCCCACACTTTTTCTCTCTTCTTCAATTAGCTTTTCTTGCATTTTTATGTGAGTGGATTTTTTTTTTTTAAATGGTTCTTAGAACTTGCTGTATATATGGTACACGCTTTCATTTACAGATCACTGAAATGGATAGGCAGATAAATAAATAGGGTTTTCTGAGTTTGTGAAATATGTAGCATAATATAAAACCCTCTTCTAAGTCTATTTTGTCAAATGTACCACATGATATTTTAAAAATTATATTTCATCAGTATATTTTCAGCATTTCTTATTGCTGTTCTTGATCTATTTTGACAGTCCCTTAATCTGTCTGATATAACCTGAATGAATAGCAGCATTTAAAAATATGGCTTCAGGGACTCCTCAGGAGGTTTCTTTGTAAGTGTACATTTACTAGTTCATCTGTAAATTTATTTTATGAGGTGTTTAAACCTCAAGAAAACTGAAAAGCATAATATTAAATCCTGGTTTACATCTACTGAAGTCAATGGGAACTTTGCAATTGACTTTAATAGTAGCCTATGCCCTCTAATTATGAAAGTGGTAAGGATAATATACACAAAACATTCTGAATTTTCTGTTTCATCATATCCCAATTCTGTTTGCAGATGCATTTGCAAAGTACAGTCGGTTTGTCCTTGAATTAAATAATTCAGTGTTTGGAATCCTGAACCATGTTGATACTTTAGGTTGTGTTTTCCTTCTTGAAAGATTGCAGACTGCTCATTTTCTCTGGAGTTCATGGAGGTGACAGGGTAAGGAATCCAGCCAAATGTTCAAATTTTCAAAAGGCTTTTGAAAACTACACTTTTGGTTTTGATCTTACATCTGCCCTGTGGTGTGAGTAATGGAAGAAGTTGATGAAGCAGTTTTCTTCCTAATTGTTTTGTTTTTTTTCATGTGATCCATTTTGACAAGGTTCCTGGAAATGCACGTAATATCTGTAGCACATATGTACGTGTTTTCCCTTAAGGTTCACTGCAGTGTAGTAGAAAGTTTCCATCACGCTATTGTAATTCCAGGCATCATTTTTTTATCGTGTTAGTGAAAGTGACTGACAGTACACCACAACAGAAAAAAAAAGACTCCCAGAATTCAGCTTTTTTTCGTGTTAGGGTGACAAGCACAGCAGACTGAACTGGCTAGATATGGTAAGTAATTTGTACTAGTTAATAATGCTAGACAAAAATTCTCACAAGCTTCTTGCTGAGTCTGACTTCAGAAATTACTCATTTCGTGGCTTAAATAACGGTCTTGCTTCACACTTTTGATACTTGTGAAAGTTTTAGATATTTTGTTGGTAACTGGAGTTGGCAGAGCTGCAGATAAGAGTCTGCCACATAAGTGTTTGGTTGGAGCCATGCTCAGTTGAAAAATGCCACTTGTGCAGGTGGAAATGCTGTCTCTGGGGTGCATCAGGTCCACTGAATCCTCAGAGAGAGCTGAGCTGAGGGGCTGCAGCCTGGCCCCCACTGCTGCCCCTGGCCAGCCCTGGGCTCTTTGCTTTGCCATTTCATAAATAATGAAATGGATAAAGTCACCTCTTCCCTCCAGCCCCCGAGTCTCCTCTACCCTGGCCCAGCCCCCTCTCACCTTCTCCATGCAGTGGTCTAGCATTGCCTCCTGCCAGACTGGTGGCAGATCACAGCTTTGTGGTCTGCTCCCTGAAGCCTACTGAGCCCTCATGTTGCTGCCCCTTCTCCAAGACTTCACTGGAGACTGCTTTTTTGAGGTATGAGGGCTGCCAGGAGTCCAGCAGCCCTGGGGTTTTTTGCTGCCCAGTGATGCAATTGCTTTGGGAATGACCTGGAAATATTGTATACTGTCTTTCTCAAAAAAACCAGTGTGTCATAAATTCTTCTCAGGAAAAAAAAATTAGTATTTATTGCTGGCCTAAGACAAAATTTGTATGTGGCAAAACTACTTTGGTAAAAGTTAGTAAAAGAGAACCTGTAGAAATAATTCCAGATGGCTGCTGTAGCCTTTAGTTCATCTTTATAGTCTAGACATGGACAGGAATCTCTGTAGTATAATTAGAGAGATAAATGCCAACTGGAAATTATGTGTCTAAGTGAGACTGAGACTTGCTAGATGGAGGTTGGAGGAAGGTGTGCAGAAGTTGAGATCTATTTCTTAAGGAACCGATGAACATGGTAGATGAAATTCTTTATCAAATGACCTCTCAGCCAATCCTATTTTGCCTTAGTATTGAGAACTACTGTGGCTTCTATGGAAGAATAAAAATAAAAGAAATTTAAAGTGTTCACAGATCTACTGTGTTTACACTCAATATAAGACTAAACAGAAACAGGACTGTAATTAAGGCTCCTGATTTTGAAGAGGAAAATTTTCATGAACAATATGATTTAATTACTCAAGTCATCCAGACTGAGGAGCCTCAGGGTTGAAATGTGGAGGAGATGTAAAGTTTTTAAAGTTTCAGATGTGAAAGCTACCTAGAACTTATATCCCAAAGAAAAGACACCTGGGAAAAGCACCTTGTCTAACTTGATGGGTAATCATCACAGAAAAGATGTTGGTAGGTAATGCAAGGAGAGAGGAAAAAGAGGGATCAGAATAGAAGGTTGTATCTCAGAGGCAGGATATGCAGGAACAGAGTAAAAACAAGCAAGAGGAGCTTGAGGAAAATATTCCAGAAGCATTTGAGAAAAAAGTAATTATCTAGAAAAAATGTGGAAAAGGGAAAGAGGAAGATTCTTGTGCTGTGAAGTGGAACTATAATCTGTGTGGGATAAATTAATGGTGATCTAGCAACAGGGCAAAATCGGGAGGCTTACTGATGGTGTGGAAATGGCAGATAACCAGTCAAAGAGGGAACAAAGCTTAGGACAGTTCATGGGCTCCAGTCAGAGTAGTGGGATATCTGTTGCTCAGAATTCAGAGAGAACATGGTATATGAAACCAGATGCGTGAATATCTCATGAAGAGGAAAGGGACCATGTGACAAGACAGTTCCTCCGTGTATGAAGGGAGGAAAGATTGGTGTGAAGATTGGCCTACTACTCTGACCTCAGGGGTGTAAAGCTTTAAAAGAGAAATTGAAGGAAAGAAATTTCTTTGTAGAAAATGTGGGATAGGAGGGGAAAAATTAATTTTAAAAAAGCCACCACCTTGTACATAGTATGCAAATCTGGTACTTTGATTTACCAAAAAAGTGACATCTTATAAAAGCTAACTTTTCTGGATCTCAGTGAATAGTTTCTGTGGTACAGGAACATATTTGATATATCCCCATAAAATACATCTCTGAGAAGAAGCAGACAAATATGGAGGTAGGGGAAATGTAAGGTGGAGAAAAGTAGGAAATAGCAATTCTCTGATTGAGTTTATCTGCTGGTTTGGATCAGGTAATTATACTTTTTTCCCCTCATGGACTAACATTATATCCTGTGCAGTCTGCAGTGTTTAGCAGTCTCATGCAGATGCAGAGGGTGCTCACAGTGTGGATTCTCTCTTGCTCTGCTTGTACCAGAGTTTAAAATATGTGACATTTTGGCTCAAAGCATTTGTCTTTAGATGGAGAACCGTAAGTGTCATTGTGGTATTCAGGGTAGGATTGTAAAATGACAAACAACTCTGAGAAAGGGAAACAGTGTGGAAAGGAATAAAAGAAAATGCAAAAAGCAGAAATTCAAAAATATGCAATGCTCAGGAACTTTTCGACTTCCACTGTGCAGGGAACTGTTGAGATTCTGGATCTGTACCGCTTTTGTCAGTCAAACTCCCACATAGCACTAACAATTCCCATAGGGAAGGAAACAGTGGTGTACACTTCCTCTGCTGCCCTGTGGTCTGGACAGGGAGACTCTGTCCAGGAAAAAGCACAGTGGGCTTTCCTCAGGGGTGGTGAGGATTGCACATACTTGTGTCTGCAATCAGATCTGACCCACAAACAGACGTGCAGGCGGATGGGTTGGTTCAGGTTGCCGGGAGCTCTGGTTCCCTACACAGTATTTCATTTCCCAGTGCTGCCCCTGCATCCCCTTGCACACTGGAGACTCCCAGTGCTCACCAGCCTTTAGTGCTCTGAGGAAATGGACTCACTTCCTCAGTTGTAAAACTGGGTCTTCCAGACCTCTTCAGGCCAATATAGAGTGACATTTCCAAAACTTATATGTTACCTGGTATTCATCTTTGTGGAACAAGTACCTGATTGCTGAGAAGTGGCTGCACAGTGTCTGTGCAGCCCAAAGAAGATACTGCACCCTACAGATAAACTGCTTGTTCTGAGTTGACTGCAAAGGACTATGGTTGGAAGGAGACAAATTTGTCTGAGGCAAATGGAAAAGTACATGCTGATAAAGATCCATACAAATACAAAAGTTATGTGGGTAAGACAAGTAAAGAAAGCTTGAGACAAAAGAATGAAAGGTGAGGACATATTTTATGAAGGGAAGATAGTACTCTAAGAAGTACAGAACCGACTAAAGTTGGAGGAAGTTGATTGCAGGGGAAAGAAAAGTGTGTCCATCAGGCACAAGAAAAGCTACAAATGCAAAACTAGTGATAAAATGAAGCCATGGTATCATATACAGTTATGTCTTGTTCTGTATGTATCAGTTTGAAGTAATGTTTAACTTTGATGTTAGAGGTCACTTCTGCAGAGCCTGTGGCTGTCCCTGAGGAGGTCAGCTGGAGCCAGGATGCCTTTGAGGAAGAACTTCTTGGTCATAGTGTGGTTTAGCAGCTAAGGGAGTTTGGATGAGCTGTGACTCATCAAGGGGCACATGCTGCTTGGTGGGGGAAGGGATGGAAGGACTTCTATGGGAAATAATGCCGGAAACACATTGCCAGAAGTGATGAGAGTGCTTAAAAGCATTGCAGCTGCAGTGGTCTGGTCCAAACCAGTTTCCCAATAGCTGCTGAATAAGAAGTTGGAGGGGTCTGAAGCAATCATGCACATCCTTCATCTCAGAGAGCAATACTGAAAGGGTTGAAGTTAAGAGTGTCCTAGGTGAAACAAAGAGAATGGGAAATGAAAGTATTCCCAACTCCAAGTTTATTCCACGCAATGTGAGTTTGATAGGTAGAGAATAGAGAGGAGAAAAAAATGTGGCCAAATTCAGAGCTCTTATCCTTATGCAGTGGTTTATTTGAATCCCAGCCTATTTGTATCCCATGCATGCATTTCATTCCCCATGTATGGCAATAAAAACTAGAATGAGTGCTTAAGGGTGAGCAGTAACCTGAGCTCAAACTCAAGCTGACCTCTAATCTGTCATGAAAAGCTGTGTTATCCCTTTGGGATTAGAAGTGTCTTTTTGCTGGATTCTAGCACAGAATGGAGATGGTCATGGTCAATCATTGATAATGATGTGCTCAAGGAGACAATCCTTGAGCTAAGTGGAAGCAGCTAGAAAACCTGTTTCATTAAACCTCTTCAGGCTCCAGCTTGAAAAAGTAGGAATGTATTTGCACAAGCATTTCTTCTGCTATTTCCCCTTTGCTTTGCAGCTAGCTCGAACCTTGTGGGGATGTCCAGGCTATCACAGATTTGGTGTTAGATCAGTCTCTCTGCTTCCATCCTGCTACTGTTCACAACAAAGTGCTTACCCTGCTATTCTGAAAGCACTGAGATTCAACTGGGCTCTTTGTGAAGCCATTGCTTTGTTAAGGAGGTTAAGAATGATAAACTGCAGTAACCATGTTTCCAGATTTTGATAGTCATAGTTATATGTGTGACAAACAAGGACATTAGAAACAGAAGTATGTAAAACCATGGGTAGGACTGAAACTCTGATCCACTTTGCAAAAAATATGTTATAAAAACCTCTCCAGATCTAAACTATCTTTTGAAGTCTTATGGGTCTTATATTTACAAGTGAGTTTGTAGAAAGATACCCTCTTTTCATGTGTTTGCATTTACCAAAATAAAATAAATTTTTGGAAATCAACCTTTTAACCATCAGAACAATGCCATGCTACCTTATTTTCACAGCTGGGAGAATTGAAGGAACAGAGCTGTGAAAGAGCTTACTTGTTCAGAACCGTAAAGGACGCCAATGATAAATCCAGGTATAGAAACCAAGTCTCCTAAGTTGCCATTTAATGCCATTAACAAGCCAGTGTAATCAAGAGAAAGTTTGCTTTCTGATGTTACAATGAGGTATGCCATAACGACACCTAGGTATTTATCCAATGGGAACACATTTGAATGTGTATATTTGCCTATGATCTCGTGAATACTTTGAAAGATTTCTTTGAATTCTCATTCTAAATTTAACATAGAGTAGTTTTCTTTATAGCTGTTTTTTTTTTTCCACAACAATTTCTTCATAAGTTGTGTTTAAAACATACAGTTTAGAGTCCAACTTCAGAGTCTTCTTCAGGGTCCTGAGCACCTTACACTTCAGCTAGCCTTTACAGAAGACAGTAGATAGTTTGCAGCTTAGAAAAAGGAAATAGAGTTACACATTTTTCTTAGCACTGAAAATCACTTGTAGAAATATTGCTGTAAATACGTTGGAAGTCTCAAAAGCTCAGGTCTGACTCTGGTTTAGCTGTAGGGGAGGCTGTGGCAACAGACCCAGCAGCAGAGGAGCTGTGAATATGGAAGCCCATTACAGAGCCTAATGCTGTCTGGTGCATGGAGCAGTATCTGTCACAGTTTTGGCAAAAGTACATATTGCTTTCTGCCTCTCATAGCTGTGTCCTCCCGTTCTGAGTCAGGAACATGTGCACAATACTTGTCTTTGAGATCTAATCTTTTGGGGTGGTAAGCACAAATACTTGATTAGCAGCTGGTTTTACTTGCAGGTGAGAGTTTGAAGCAGCCCAGCAGCTTTTTGCATTGGGTAGGGAGAGATTCCTTCTGGCTGTTACCTGAGTTTGACAGAATGATGCTTTGGGCTTCCCAAAATAGGGCTGGTGTCCAGCACTGAAACAACATGGAAGCACTGTCTTAGTAGTAGGTAGCTTTGTGGTTTATTAAGAGCAAATATTAATTCATATTGGAAAATGATATTACTTCTAAAACAAACTGCTAATAGCACCTTTACAGTTTCCAAATCTTTATTTTCCACAGTTGGCCTGCACACGGGTGATGAGCATGCTCAGAGAATATGTCTGGTTAGCAACAATCAAACCTTTAAAATATCTGCAATTCATCCATGCTTCTCCCACCAGCAGGTGTCATTCTGGAAAAAGGAAAATATTGTAAATTCCTGAACTGGAGAATTTGGCTGTGACAAAGAAGAAGAATAAGGAATTTGCTTAAAATATAGCTTTTGAAGGATACTTTACTCCAAACTAAAACGAAGAGAAAGCTGGCTGGTCTGCATTTTTTAATAATCTTTGTGCAGTGTGTAATCTTGACCTATAAATAGCAAAGGGCAGACAGTTGGTATGGCAAACCAATGTCTACTTAAAGCTGTCTTCTTCTTTTTACTGTTTTCTGTGACGTGTTTACCACTGCTTACTCACTACACCCCTCCATGACTATGAAATCAGCTGTATTTGTCTATGTTCCCACAAGAAACAAAGAATTAAAGTGTTGAATTCAGATCTCACTTACTTCAAGGTAAATTTGAAGTAATCTCATCGAAGCAACTGAAAGCAGAAATGCTTGGAATTTAGTCTGAAATAACCAAAAGTAGTGTTTAACTTTACTCCATAAATAAGCCTCAAGCACAAAACAACCTCATAATAATTTTAATGTCTCTTATAATGTTTATGTTTTCCTTTAAGTGTTCATCTGGGTATTAGCTGCAACCTCCTGTAATATGCAGAGGCTGGTTTTTATGTCTCACGATCACAGTGAGAAAGCTGAGGCAGAATTGTAAAGAACCAAGACCCTGCTGGTTCATTGCTGAGGGTTCCTGGTCTATCAAGTCTAGTCTTTGGCTGTTGAAACCAAACTCACTGTCAAATCCATGCAGGAGCTGCCTTGACTACCCTATATACTACTGGAAATTTGTTACAACCCATCACAACTCTGAAGATGATGGATGTTTTTTTGTGCTTCTGTCTTTTGCATTTACAGATATAGATCCCTTGTATCTCTATTTCACTTTTACATTAAATAGTTTCCTCCCTACCATTTGCGCTGACTTGTAGCTGAGAGATTTGGGCCTGAGCAAACACAATTTGCATTGCTTTCTTCCAGGAGCTTAGGTATCCAATCCCCTGGCATTCCTTTAAGTTAAATTGATCTTCTTTAAACAAAAGCACACAGAAATGTGCACCCTTCCTTGCTGCCTTGTGTGCAAAATTAATGCAACAGCTTCCACACCCCTCTAGAAATACTTCACCTGCTACGCCTTAGCCCTGCATCTAACTTCTTCCCTGTAACTTCATCATAATCATCTTCCCTTTGACTAGTCCAGCCAGGTTTACCTTCTCCTCAGCAATTTCTAGAAGGACTACAAAGGACTGTGTGCTACTGTGATATGATGGCCCACCAAAACTCTTCCTGGAATCAAGCAGAAATTCGCTTGAGGGAAAACATGAAAACAAGTTCCAAGGATTGGCTGCAAGAACCACATTAAAGTGGGAATTGATTTTACAGTTTTAGAATTTTTATTTGCAACAAAGGGATGTAAAATAGTTGTCCTATTGACAGCCATGTCTTTTCCAAGACGTTATTTAATTACAAATGTAACACTTTTCTTATGAACAGTATCAAGCACTCAGTTGCTGACTGAGGAAAAATAATATATCAACATAGAATTTAAAACTTCACTTCAAAATAGCTAAAAGCTGTATTCTTGGGTTTGCATAAAGCCTGTATTGATGTTTTCTGACTTTTTAAGTATTTAACTCTGAAAATGTAGTAGTGTTCTAAAATTTTAAATCAGAAAGTATGAAAGTATTGTGAATATGACTAGTTCATTATGGCCTTTATAGGATCAAGATTACAAGCAATGATAATCTCCATCAGGTTTTTGTACAGTAAAGGATAAGGTTTAGACAAAGTTATTTCTTTAAAGTTTTTACCAATTTTTGCAAGGTTTTTAATTAAGTAAAGTTGTTTAAAATTATGTTTAGTCTCCTTTGGTTTTTAATTTTAGTGGTTTATTTTACTAGTTTTAGAAAAAACTCATGTGTCTAAACATAGGCCTGTGCATTTTAGAGTCCGTAGGAATCCCATCTGGCCTCTCACTGCCAGTTCAAAGGTGTGGGATTTTGTCCAAGGTCAAAAGTCTCCTGTAGGTCCCACAACATGCCAGCCCTGCACATATACCCTGGGTACTCCAGGATATCCTAGCAGGCATTAGGTACCTTCTTTCAGGAACCTGAATTTCCCCTTTGGAAAACTGCTGTAAAAGGTAATATGCCTCTGCAAATGCTTAAGGAAATTAAAGATATCATGTCTGAGAAGGTAATTCCCTCTAAGGTGTTTTATTTCAGGTTAACAAGGCATAGAGGCAGGAGAGTGCTTTCATACCTAACAAGGACAGAGTTGCTGTATTCAATGGGATGCTGTCAAGGGTCTGTTTTGAATTCCAGTGGCTGAACTGAACCTGTGTGTGAGTTGGGAGTGGCTCTTGCTGAGCAAATGCACCACGGAAGGTCCTGGTTTCTCACCAGAACTGTAGTGGTTTGAGGTTCAAAACTCTTGGGAGTCTGGTTAATTCCCAGTTAATTCCCAGTTTTGGGCACGATGCAGCAACCTAATTTTCCTGAAGAAAGGGTAATTTCAGTTAGCAAGACACTCAGATCGACGCAAGAAGTACTTCTTTAATTAAAAAAATACCTTTTTAATGAAAGAAAATAAATTAAAGAATGCATTAATTACATAAACAATTAGAAACTTATGTTAATCAGGTCCAGTTTTGATGGTCTGTTGAATAAGAGGGAAGTTAAAAGTCTTGACTATACTAGTCAGTGTAGTTATACATAAATGGCACAATGTGAGGTTGAGCATTTCTGAATTGTTATTTTATAACAACAGCAATTTGTTGTATATAATACATTACAATTTATATACTGCCTATGTATAAAATACATAACTCATCCTAAAATAAAAGTAAAGCTAATGGAAACTAGTGAATTCTGGATAAAATCCACCACAGGCATTAATTAGGATTGTGTAGACAGAGAACACTTTCCTATGAACTTTTTAAAATCCCTCTCTAGCATTATGATTGATAGGAGTTTGGACTACTTCTGTAGAAGTTAGAAAATGAAATTGTTACAGAAAAGGTCATGACGGATGGTGACTTACAAAGCAATCATAACATGTGATTTAGTGATGTACAGTATTAATTTTTTGGTGTGGGAGTGAAAGAGAGAACTGTTTCCATGTACTCTATTTTTTTGGTTTTTTTTTAAAGTATTTATCAATCTTTTTCAGGATGGACTCCTAGGCACGGCTGCAGTGGTTGAAACAAGAAACAGATAACCCTCCTGGCATCATTCATCTCTGATCACTGGGAATCAGAGCTCAGATGAAGGTGAAAGAAAACTCCTGCAGAGAACTGGGAATGGTTTATCTCTTAAGAGGTGTATAATGGCATTTTTAAAGCTTTTACTAAATATCAGGACATGTGATAAGAGTTTATGGATTGGGAATTAATTGAAAGGTTGTGAAATGGGAAAGAATTCACATTATGGGAAGCACTGGAGAGCTACAACCTAAGCACTCTGAAATTTGTGACCAAGCCCACAGAATATCTTGAAGTGATGGAACTATCTCAGATGACTGTTGTTTTAAAATATAATTTGAAAGTCTCTGTACCCTTCCCCATACAGACTGGGAAAATACATTCCTTTTATTACTCCAGGGGACCGGAGGGTATTCTGGGCAGTGAAACATATAGTTTATGGGATTTGCTACAGAATTCAGATTAAAGAAAAAAGCAGTGCTAATTTGTATCTGAGAGTTGGTATCTGTTTTAAAAAATGCTATTCCAGAGATAATTTTTTACATTTTTATATGTATCAAATAACACATCTATATGATGAAACATGAAATATATAATTAAACAATGGCTATAAGTATAGAACTGTGTAAATACTACCTAAATAATATGTGTAAACATAATGAAAATGAACCCTTTCCTTTCTAGAGGTTACAGAAAACACTTTAGGATTTTATAAAGTCTTTCCACTTCTCCCCCACTAGTTTTTAATATAATTCCAGTTTTAGAGCTAATCCATATATTAGCTTTTTAACATTTGCAGTTCTGTTAAATTTTACTGAGGAACAATTTAGTTTGGGGAAAATGTTGAATCTGTGATTTGTGCTGTTTGAACAAGACATCCCCAAGTATTTGTCCCAAATACCAATATTTTTCCTACACTGGCAGATGTATATTTGTGGTCGTCTGATGGCAATGCATACAAAGACCCTGTGCAGCAGCAGTGCCTCTCACAGGGAATACCAGCAGGGAAACTGGAAGTGATCAATGCACACAGAATTTGCTCTCCTTGGTGGAGGTCTCATGTAGGCAGCACTTGAATGACACTTTATGTTTCTGGATAAGGTGAAGGTAAGAAATAGAAACCATTTGAAAGCCACTGCTTATGTTCCCTGGAATTGGCTGGAAAGAACAGCTGTTCTGAGACACAGCTTCACACTGAACATATGCAGAGTGGTGTCTTCAGCAATTCTGAAAACCTGTTTACAATGGTTGAGGAAAACATTTAGTAATCATTTAAATGTGTTAGCTCATACACAAATTTTCGATGTCTACTGCACTTAACATTTCCAATAACTGGTTTCAGTAAGATTTTTAGTGATACAGATTAGTAACAAAAGTCAGTTAATACAGAATGCAGTTATGAGACCAAAATACATGTGGTTTAAATTTAAAGAGTTAAATGTTAGCATTTCCCTATAGAGAAAGGTTATTTGGGCAGTGGTATACTGACATTATTGCCACCCACAGAGAAGGGGACCTGTTGATCATATTGGTTATGCAGAAATTCAAAAAAGGAAAACTGTAGGTCTAGAGGGTTTGCTTGGTGTAAGTGAATCACACAGGAAAAATGCTGATACCCAGGTTTGTTGTAGTGACTTTCTTTGATGGTTAGAAAGAGAAATAAGCACAGGATATTTTTGTCAAGTTAGAGGGTTTAGATTGCTGCTTGCTAGGTAAAATTTGTCTTAGTTATTAATATAGTGGAAAGTTAAATTATGATCATGGAAATATGATAATAAATGCTGTTAAGAATCAGACAGAAATTATTTTCTGTGTCCATTTAAAATATTCCAATGCGTTAACAGTTGGGCTGAAGGGCTGCTAAGAGCACAAATGTTGAAAGTAAAAGAAAGCTTCAGTCAAGAAGGTGTTTCTGGACACTGCCATGCTATTTCTGGCAAACTGTATCTGAGAAGATACAGATAGACAACCAGCAGTCATTTAGCAGAAAATAGTGCTATCTGTATGTCTGGATTTCTTTTTGAAAAAGCCTTTATAACAATCCTATTTGATCTAGCTAGAAACAAATCTAATAATAAAAAATTACTAATTTGCCACTACTTAATGTTAGTTTAATCTGACAACGCTGTCTATAAGCTTCTTCTATTATTCCTTGAAGAAAACTACATAGAATGGATGGGTTTGGGTAGTTTCCTACAGACATGGGACTGCACAGAAAAGCCAGGTATCAACATGACTGAATGTAGGGAGATTTTGTCTCTGACCCTCAGTCAGTCATGGACACAGGCTGAACTACCCCAGGCTGCCAGTCCTGTGCACTTTGGCTTTTGAAACTTTTCGTGCAAGATGTAGTTTCAACATGAAAAGTCAAAATACAGTGGTTTGCAATCAGTTTTGCTTTGTTTGAAGCTAAAACTCAAAACAAAACTCCTGGAGTATAAAACTGTATGAAGCAAAACATAAGAAAGTTAACACAAAAACTCTGCAAACTGAGCAAGCTAGTTTCACTCTGCTCTTGAAATAACCCCTTTCTGCAAGTTCACTTTTCAATTGCACATGTGTGAGACGTCAAAAAGTAGTTGGTTTCACAACCCCATGGCACAGATAAATGCCATAACTCTAAAGCTTCGCCCTCTGTTCCAGCAAGGTCTTGCTCTCATTCTCTGTCTTGGCTTATGCTTTTGACATCTGCCAGGACATGAAATTTTATCAGTTCTAGGTTAGTTACATTGAGCTTTTGTTCATCTCTAAAACAAGGAATTTGTGGTAAGACTCAAATTCAATCTGTATGTTTTTTATAGTTGTATCCAGCACTGAAATCTCATTTCCCAAATCTTTATCAATGCTCTAAATGGCACCTAATCCCAAAATGAGAGTAGGCACTTCACCACTTGGAGGTCATGCAAGCATTCATGTGCTTTAAGTTCAAAACCTGGTATTTCAGGGGTACTGAACACCTGCTGCTCTTCCAAGCTGGTATGAGAGCTGCAGGAACTCATGTGAAGATCAGACCCCTCACTTCGAGGTGCCCTCATTCACAGCAGGGCAGTGAGCAGTCCTCTGCTCTGTTTTCAGTGTTTGTAAAATTTTAGTGCAACTCAACAAACTGGTGCTGCACCGATACTGAACTGGTTTCAGCTGGCTGGTGCAGTGCTGCGTTTTGGATTCAGTATGAGAATTATGTTGATAACACACTGATGTTTTAGTTGTTGCAAAGTAATGCTTACTCTGAATCAAGGACTTTTCACTGTCTCATGCTCCGCCAGTGGCAAGTGCACAAGAATCTGGAGGGAGCATGGCCAGGACAGGTGACCTGAGGTAGCCAAAGGGATATTCCATACCACAGAACCATGACCAGGATATAAACTGCTGGAGTTTGGCTGGGAGCTGCTATCAGTGCTTGGGAGTGGGCCGAGCAGTGTGTGGTGAACAAATGCATTGAGCATCACTTGCTTCTGCTGGGTTTTATTTACACATCCTCTGGCTCCCCCATGTATTTTCATTACAATTGTTATTATCTAAATGTTTTCTTTTGTTTCAATTATTGCTCATCTCAACTCAAGAAGTTTACTTTTTCTTTGAATTAGCCTCGGTGCAAGTGGTGAAGTGAGCAAGTGGCTGTGTGGTACGTGATTGCCATCTGGGGTTAAACTGTGAGAGACAGAGACACTTTCAACAGAGCATTGCCGAGTACTTATGAGTTTAGACAGTCAGAACGCCTTTGTTTGCTGGTCCATTTTCCTCCCCCAAAAATACTGAGAGACTGATCTGTTTTTTTTTAAATTATCACTGATGGAGAAGCAAGACCTCAGCAGCAGTTAGGCTAAGGTAGTTGACTTCTAGATGTAGCTCTCACACTTTGGCAGAAGAGCTAGAGGGATGCTCAGAAAAAAAAAAATTAATATCAAATAATCAGTGGTCTTGTGTTGCATGTATTTTGGTTATTAATTTTTCCTGGTGAACTGGTATAGAAAAGTGCAAGGGGAATGGCTGAGTACAAAGTTTTAAGGGTGTCTTGAAATATAGCTCTCAGACTTGAGCTACACAAGAGTTATTGTGAGTGGAAGTTACAATACAATGGCTCACCTTTGCACAAGAGTGAATTTTATATAGTATGATCATATGTTACCAAAAAAAGCCCCAAAACATTGGACTGTTGGTGGAACGCAAATATTATATGACTCTGAATTTCACTTGGTATTTTAAACCACGAGAGTTTAGATCTGAGTCATCGTAACTTGTAAGTAGAAGATACATATATATGAATGCATATATAGCTATATATGAATGCATATGTAGCATGCAGGCTATAAAAAAAGCTCCTGTCTTGGGGTCATTTTCCCCTCAAATTGCAGATTTCATTCTCTGTTGCTGAATCATTATAGCCTCAATCAAAGGTCAGAAGTCAGCTCAGTTGCTTCCAAAATTTGAAAACAAACCTGGACTAGAAATCTTTACAGGCTACTACTTTCTTCTCTGTTTCCCCCCTTTGATTTTCAGAGCCCTTGGGCCATCAGACCACTTCACACTTTTCCTACATCCTCACTTCCCCACAGTGCTTCCTGCATGGAGCTGGTGTTAGAATTTGCCCAACCTCTAATTTGTCCTGGCAGAGCACTCTAATTTTGCATTAGAAGCAGAAGCATTGTTAGCATTGCTAAAAGAGCATCTTTAACCCAAGATCTTTATTTGACAACTCCTGTAGTTAGATCAAGAGCTAGAGAAGATGGCACACGATTGCCTGTTAGCAGCCCCAGGGGCATATGCAGGGAAAAGTTCTTTTTCTTCCTTTTTACCTTTTAATTCATTACTTGACTTTAAACATGCATCTAGCTGAGCTATGCACAGACTGACTTACAGAAGAGAAGACTGTAAGGTAGGAGTACAGGCTGTGTTTAAGACAAAATCTGCTTCAGTCTAGAGAACAATCCCACCACAAAATAAAATTAACTTTAAAAGTAATGAGATTTTCCACTGTTAACTTAATAGCAGCAAACCACATGTTCTAAACAATGTTCTAATTTTTTTTTTTTTTGTATAAGGACTCATTTTTAGTAACAAACCCCAGACTATTAGCCCTGCCATTTTTCCACTGCTGGAGGAAAACGTGGACTCTTGCTGAGCTGTATGGTAAATATCTTGGATATGTCTGAATCTACCACCAGTAAAAAGGCTTTTAAAATGCTAACATGGAGGAACCAGCTTAAGGTAGGGGAAATGGAAAAAAAATGGGAAAAAGAAGAAACATCTCTTTGGATCTTTAGTTCTGTTATTTTTTTTTTAGATTATATTTCTTCTGGGTTCCCAAAATCTTCAGTAACAAACAAGTTTTCTTTTAAAAAGTATAAAGTTACCAAACATTTGCCAGGTCCTAATATTAAATCCTAACAGTCAGCAATGTTTAAGTTCAGCTATATCATTTTGCTGAGTAAGTCATGCTAAAACTTAAAGTTTTCCCCTCAAAATGGTCTTTCCAAATGAGATTGATATTGTGAGAAAAAAAAAGAGAAGAACGCCTTCATCATGAGGAATTATGGAATTAATTTTCTTTATATACTCTGTTTGCACAAGACATTTTTGTTAACTCTTAATAAAAATACCATTCAGCTGCTACTTTCATTGTTTTTATCCTGGGACCAATACAACATTGTCATTATTGGATATAAAGTGCTGTAAAAACAAATCTAATTTGTTAAGTTTATTTTGATAAGAAATAAATATAAAGGTAGTGCATAGTTTGTACAGTGCTGCTATCATAGGACTCCTGGGTATAATTTATATAAAGAAAATAAAAAAGCATACATAACTTTCTAGTTGATTTCCTTTAACAGGGCTAATTGAAAACAGTTTCTGTTATTTAAAAGTAATTTATTTTAAATATGCTTTTTAAAACAAAGTTCTTATTGATATCCATTTTAAGTATATTATCTCAGTGTGGGATACAAGTAAAAGGTCAAATCTTGTAGGAGTATTTTCTGTATGACTCAATTCTGATCATAGATAAACCTATCGGGGAAACCAAATTAGTTAACCTTTTCACTACCAAAAGCTCATTTTAACAGGCTACGATGGTTTCTTTCACAAATACAGGGCTTCAAAGCTCATACTTCTGTTCTGAAACATGAAAAAGAGAATTCTAATTTCTCTTTTCCCTCTCTGATAAAAGGCAAAGTTTTGTGATTTTAATATGAAATTAGACTTGTTGAGGTTCAGTGTGTAGGCACATTAAGCAATACACTAGTAATTGTTAGTCAGGAGCTGCTGTGCATATTGGTGCAGAAAAAGATGCATTTTTTTTTTACTTTGATTATGTCTGTAATTTATGGGCATTGCTGAACGATGTATTTTTTCTTGCCCAGTAGCATAATCCATATGTATGGATCTGATTACTGGAGCACTGAAAGACAGAATGGCTGTAGGTGGCATATCTCTAGAAAGCAGCCTCTTTCCACATGGCTTGATAGGTTGTCCAATTCCTGCCCGCTTAACTGGCTCGCGACGTTTCTCAGAAATCCCTTCAGCTCCGCTTCCTCCTTTGTTTCCATCGCGGCGGCACCGACAGTTCAACGACTTGGGTTGTTTCAATGCACTCACTCCAACTCAGCAACGCCACAAACTGCCCTTCTTTCCTAAAGCCAATTCCAGAGCAGTTCAAAGGCTTTAATGGACTTCAGATCTGGGACCACACTCATGGCTGGGAAAAACGCTCTCAGATGCTAACGTGCCAAAGCCCTCCTCGTGGCATTTGGCAATCTCACCTCTTATCAGCACAATTTAATGTGGTAGCTAGGGGACAGTTTGACTCATGGAGAGTTTTGCCTGTGAACTCGTTCCTACCACCTTTACTTATTTTGCATAGTATCGACACTCACTGACTTGAGTGAAAAAGTTCTGCTGAAAGGGATTAAAAATGGTCTCCCTCCAAATGGCTCCCAGAGAGCTACATTGCAGGCAGTATCTGGAGGAGAGCTCTTGAGACACAGGTATTAATAATATTTCTAATGTTCAGTGTAGTAAATACATTAAAAATATCCAAGAATGAAGATATCTAGAAATCTGATTTTGAAGGTCAAAGCATGTAACCTGTTAGCTGAGCCGTAGGAGTATGCTGGTTCTGCACAGCAAGAATTAAAAAAAAAAAAAAAAACAACGAAAAAACCAACAAACATCTGTAAGGCTTGTCCCAAGTTGAACTCAAATGGGCCTGGGGTGGAAATTTTGTCAGTCCTGGTCATATGCAGTAAAACATTTGTCTCATGCTGGTGGTGGCAATGAACATTTTTTTTCTTCCATAATTTACAAAATATGAGCAAGTAGGTAGTTAAAGCATTTCAATTCTTCCATGAATGGAATAATTGTACATGGTATTTTCTAAGTAGAGAAATAACTGGCACTTGGGGAATTACTTTGTCACTCTCACAAAATGCAATTTCATCCAAATGGGAAAAATAATGCAATTATCTGGGCAGATAATGCAGCACACTTGGCACACATGGGCAGTGAAGATAATCATTTATTTAATGAACAAGAGATGAGTGCTTTGGAAAACTTGTTGGATTGCTTTTAATTATTAAAAGAGCAAATTCATGGTTTCTTTGTGTACTAGTCATACTGTATAGTATTTTCTTTTTTGTTCTATTTAAATTTAGGTTGGTTATTCATACTTCCTGGCAGTGGTTATAAGAGGAGGATGACTGAGAATTTAGTAGGTGAGTTAATCTCATTTTTACTGTGTCTCAAGAGCCACCCACTTTCCCTTCATATGACTCGATACCAGAAAGTTCTTACAAGTTTTGCAGAGTGAGACCGAAGTTTTGAACTTCTTTTCTGCCCTGTTTTTTTTGCTCCCCTTTGTTTTTCTGCACATTTCTCATTTTCCAGCCCCTCTCACCAACCCAACACTCGGCTCACTTCCACTTATCTCCCTGCAGATGCCGGGTGGGATTGCCCAGTGGGCATGTGAGGCCAGGGAGTCAGTAGAGCATGGTTAGCTGGCTGCTGACTCAAAGGGCTGAAGCCCCGAGGTCCCCAGCAAAACCACATCTGTAGATCCATGCCCTGAAAATGAGCACACTCCTCATGTCCATAAGGAATCACTGGAACATCAGGGCTGCTGAGAGGGGGTGGATTTGTGTGACAGGTGAGCACAAAGAGGTGTTGAAGCCATTCTCTCTATTGAAGTGATAAGATTCTTCCCTCTAGGGTGGGTGTCAGGGGACATAATAACATGGAGGTTCTACCACAGCACCACTTTCAGCCTGAGTCCTTGTAGAAGTTGTGAATGGGTCTCCTCTTTTCTGTTTGACCAATTATTTTCATGTGGCTTTTAGAAAAGATGGTAACTTTGAGATCTCTATCTCATTTGGCTTCTTTGGCCAAGGAGTTCAGCAGCTTTTCAAAGAGAAAAGACACAGATGTGCACATGAAGACAGTGACACTGCCTTTAAAACAGGCCTAAGTTATAGACAGCAGAGAAATCTTTTCGGCATTCTTGCACTAGTGGTTGCACTAGCCTTTGGTGAGGATTTTCACTGGGAAATTTGATCTAGATGTAGTATCGCTAGATGTTTTGCTTTCTGACTTTCCCTGAAAGTTGTTTGAAACTGGCCTGGAATGTGCTACCAGTCTCATTATCTGAGGTAACGAGAATAAGGGAGATTGCAAATGGCTCAATAGATCTTGTAACAGGTATATTTAAACATTGCCCTGGTGTCAGAGAAGTACACAAACCCTCTGTGATACATCTTCCTGGTGCACCTCACAGCTTCTGAATTTTGCTGTATACTTTCAAATGCTTCCACTCCTTAAAAAAACCCTCATTGTCCTGAGCCTTTTAAATAAAGCACTGCCAAAGCATGACACCATTTAGCAATGGGCTGGAGACACCTTTTCTTTCCCCACTGCCAGTCTGGGTCATGAGTGTTTGACATGCCCAGGGCTCCCTCCGATCATGAAGCGACAGCACAACCCCGTGCAGTGCTCAGCAGCTGAGCATGTGCTCCTTTTTCTGCTGTAAGCCTACCATGAGCACAACAGCAAAACAGTTGTGCTTGGGAAAAGAATTTCCAGGTTTTTGCAGTGAAACATGCAGAACTTCAAGGCCCAGAAGTGACAGTTTTGAGCTAAAGGAAGGTTATCTTTTTTCCCCCAGATATGTCTGTTGGTCTTGGGAGAGATATGGCCTCTTTCCAAACCTCAGCACATTTACAGTCCTAGACTGTCTTGGCTGCAACAACAATAAAAACTACCCTCAGCTTTATATTTTCATTTCCATTTCAAACCCTCTAAATTATATGTTGGCATTGTCACTGCTAGCTGAACAGCAGCATATCTCACAATATTGCTGTCTTCACATGGCACACATGGCATGATGTTGAGGAACATGCCCAAAGCAGCGTGTTGTGGACTTTACCTGCAGCCAGCTACAAAGAGTGAAGGTTGCAGCAGCTTCCAAAGGACAGATTCATAAAAGAGTTGAACACTTTGAATAGAAAAGGGGAGCTCTGAGTGTTTTGAAGGATTTAAATTTTGAAGGATTTCAGGGTTTAAGTATTTCTCTTGGCTTCAGCTTCATGCAAAGCTGGAGCATCTTTCACTGACAAAGAAATCAGCCTTTTAGACTGAAGTGATAAACAATTGATTGTTTCTGCTTCCCTGCTTCCCAGTCCCTCACACTCCTGAGTATGGTTGTCTCTTATTAGTGATTGTGAACCTGAAACCTTTCCACAGGTTTTGAGTTCTGCAAATAGGAAGCAATAGTTAGATATGATCACTTAGTGTAGTCCTGTTGTGTCTGTGGGCTTCTCTGAAGATTGACTGAACAGTGTCCCACCATGTCTAATTTTTCCCTGTAATATATTATCTCTAAGAAAGCTGAAGCCATACAATTCATGCTTTGCCCTTCCACTATATTTTTATGTTCTGAGAGAGAAAAAAAAATAGGAAAAAAAAAATCAGCCCTTTTTTTTTTTTTTCAGCTGGGAGAGACAGTATATATATGCTTCTAATGTGCTCTTTGCCTCTTTACCCAGCTGCAGAAAGTGCTCCAGTATGCAAGCACAGGAGATGTGTTTGTGTCTGGTCATCTCTGGAATGCGTAGCCGCCGAGCGAAAGGCTGGGAAACTCTTGCAGACGGCTGTGCCAGTGATGACCTGCCAGCACTGACAGCCTGGTCTCTGATGGTGGAGAGGGATCATGGGTGTCTCTGCAGCACTGAGGGTCTCCAGAATGCTGGGAGTGTGAAAGCTGGAAGGATGCCCCATACCAGGATCTCCTGGTGTTTGCTTGAGTCCCTTAGGGCCTTACAACAGGCACTCAGGAGTTTGTAGGATTGGGCTTCTGCTGGCTGGAGAGAAAAAAAAACCTCATTTGTGAAGCATTTCTGTATGCAAAAGGCCTGCTAGAAAACTGATGAATTAAAATGATCACACATGTCCTTCAGCTCAGGGAAAGAGAGCTCTAAGTGAGAGCATGTGTGCTCTTACTGGGGCTGAGAAAATGTCAGACTGATGTTCTTGGGAAGTTCATATTGATACAAACAGGGAGGCTCCCTGCTGCCCACAGATTTCCCACATAAAAGTCCTACTGGTAGCCGTGGGAACTTAGCAGCAGCCACGCTGGGGCTAAAGTCACCACTCTAAAAATGTAGTGAAATTAGTGTTCATAAAAGTGAAAAACATGCCACAAGAATGAAGATGTTCTGATTCACAGCCATGAAAATTACATGAGTTCTGGCATTAAAAAGAAAAAAAAAAAGGCAGTTAAATTTCGCAGTTACTCTGGCTTCAGAAGGGGATTGCTGGTGAATTTTTAAGAAGTTCCTTTGAGAAAAAGATCTTGGCTATCCTCAAATCAATTTGTTGCACCAAAACATACCCGCCTCTCCCGAGTGGTGCCCACGATGTGACTGGTCCTTCTCACCAGCTCTGTGAAAGGGCCGATCCTGTGCTGCACAGTGGCCCCTAGTGAAACTGAGTAGTTTGTTCCAGAGTCTGTGAAATAATTTCCAGCAGCTGGTTTGTTACTAATTTCAGTTCTGCCTTTCGATCTGACCCTCATCTCACTCAAACTATGCCACTTGCTATGTATATTTTTAAGACAAATAAAAAAACCTCATGGGAGGGCATGATGGACCAGCAGACTTGTCCTAGTATAAACTGAGCATGAACCTGGGACCCAGAGGCAAAGGTAATACTAGGAATAATGCAGCTTAACAGTATCATTTAGCACCATTTTCGGTTTGAATTTTCCTTTTTTTTTTTTCCTGCTATGGGTGCTATAAGGAGAGGGGACAGTTATGCCAGCTGCCCCTCTTGCTAACTAGAACTTGGATTTTTGTGTTGCCTCTCTGTTCCAATTACAAAGATTCACCCTCAAAGAGATACTCTTATCCATTGCAGCTTTTATAGTCTTGAAACACAAGTATCTGAAACATCAAATCTGCTGTTTCTGCTTGTCCTATCAAGCCTGTTTTCCTTGATTTTCCAGGAGAGATGATACAAAGTGACAAGCATCACTCTCTTTGCTCCTTTCCGTGTTCCCTCTGCCACCATGCCATCTTGCAGAGCAGCAACAGTAAAAGCTACCTTGGGAAGGAGGTGACAGCTGACTATTGTGCTCGCTGGGCAGACACCTCCTTCCCATCCCCACCCCCATGCCAGCAACAGCTTATGACAGCAGCAATCTTAAAAATAAAACAGGAAATGATTTCAATAGGGGATGTGGTGGCTGACAGAGAAAAGTGGGGTAGGTCTGAAGTGCTGTTGTTCTTTCATGTGAGCACCAGGTCCCTGCAGAAGGGTTGCAAAGGAATGAATATTTTTGCAGCCTTTCACACGGCAGAGGGACCTGTGCTTGTTTTTGTTGTTGCTGCAGCTGAGGCCCATTGTGGTGGCTGTCCTCGTGACCTGGGTCCGAGCACTGCTGGTCGTGGTGTGGCAGCATTTTGCTGGAGCTGTGTGGCACACACTTGCCAAGTGTGCAGGCATTGCTCAATGGTCTGGCCTGAGTCTGGACCACCGTGATAACCCCTTGACTTCAACATCTGAACTACTTCCTTGCACTAACTGCAGCTGGGATAGCTGTGCTCTGGCCAGTAAATAATTCACTTGCCCACCACATTCCAGCATGAGATATTGTTTTGGTCTGTTGCCTGAAGGAAACACCTACCAAACCTATTATCTATTCTGAGAAGAACCTTTAGCATTTGACTGTATTATTGAAGGGAAAGGCTTCAAATGCCCCAGCCCTACATGCTAAGAGCTCCTCATCCTCGCTGTTTTCTCCTGGAAGATCAGCTGAAAGAAAGATGTCTGGATGGGTGATGCTTCAGGAATACTGAGCAGTCAGAACCTCTCAGGCTAAAATATGCTTCTTGGCCTCAGAAAGCTGAGTGTGTTCTTGGAGATAATGTCATGGGCTTTGAAATGAACTTTTGGTCTGCTTCCGCCAGCTTTGTATTTATACTGAACTTTTATTTCTCTCACCAGCTGAGTTAAGTGTTTTTTTCCTGTAGCATTCAAATGCTTGGGATAGAGGTTCAAATCCTTCTCTGCCTTCAAACACAAACATATCATTTCTGGGTCAGGAAGTCCCTGACCTCCAAATCACTGGAGGTTGACAGAGTATATCATGGCAGTTTTACTATAGGCTTGCCCTAGTCCTGTACTCTTCCCCATTGTCAGCTTTAGAGATGGGATATTGGGCTAGAGGGACCTTTAGTCTGACCTCCTAAGGACATTTTTACGGTCTTTTGTCTTTATCTGGTGCCTCTGGGGGCTAATAAAGATTTTGTAAATATAAAGAAGTCATTGTGATCCAAGAAGAAGTTGTGAGCATAGGAGGGGTCTCCCAGCCCGATGCTCCCTGGGAGCAAAGGTCTGATAGGAGAAGTGGGTGTCTGGCAAGCACTGATGAAACAACTTCCAAACTCTATCAGTTGCTAGATAGATGATCCTCAGTGAGTAATGAAAATAACTGTTTCTGGACATTTCTTAACACACAGTTAAAGATTTGATAATTTCATACAATATATAATTTATTGTTTAACATATGTTACATGAAAATATTCAATTTGTCGTGTAACATATCATTCTTCTGGCATTGGCCCATAGGCCTCATTGAAAGCCACAGATCTGCCTCTCTCCTTTGGCTTGTAAGTTGGTTTCTTCCAGGGACAAAGAGGTCCCCAAAATGGACCTGTGGCCCCTTTGCAAGCCCTGGAGGCCTTCTGAGAAGCGTGGGCACCAGGGCGTGTTGTTCACTCTTATCTGAGTGGAGCAACTCCAGCACCACAAAGCAGTGAAGGGTGTCAGGCTTGCTGAGACCTGTGGTGTCTGTGCTGCCACTGGCTCTGGGCTCTGAGATATCTTCGGTGCACTTAGAGGGCTTTGAGGCAGCACAAAAGCATCTGCTCAGACTCCTCTGAGCTTGTTTCCTCTTCTGCCTTCCTCTCCTCTCTGTTTGGTCAGAGGGAGCAAGCAGGCCAGAAATCCTTCAAGTAACTCCCTTTTCCTTTCCCCTTTTCAATTTGCTTTTAGAAGGCATTTCTAGGTAAGGTAGAGCAGACTTATGGCTGAGAAAGGACCTCAGCCAGGCAATGAGAAAGGCTTGCCCAGCTGGCCCCAATACCTAACCTGTGCCTGCCTGTCTTTGGGGACAGCACAGCTGCTTTGCCATATGAAGAGAGAGGAAAGAAGAAATGAATATTCTGATGTGAAAAAATAAAAAGAAGTCAGAGAAGGATGTAAAAAAATCTTGTTATTTTTCCATCTTCCCTTGCTCTTCCAAGCCTAGAAAAATCCCCTTCAGTATGACATCAAACCTGTAAGAACTCCTCTTTTTTTAGTAAGATGTGGTGGAAGGGTTTAGAGCTATGTTTTCCCAGTCCTGCACTGAAGCTGCTTAGCCTTCACCTACATCATTGTAATCCCTGTGTTCTGAACTGGAGCTTCAGTATGGACAGTTGCAAGGAAGATACTCTTTTTAAAATCATCTCCCACATTCATATTTTGTGCACTCCCCAAACAGTCCTGAAGATTCAGATCTCTGTGTGCCCAGCCCTGCCAGCCCCTCTTCCCCCAAGGGCCACAGCCCTGCCTCTGTGGCCAGAGCAAATCACCAGAATGGAAAATCCAGTAGAGCTCACCAGTTGCCCTGAGAAGGAAAAAGAAGGTTCTGCTTGCACAGTTGGTGTTTTCCTGCATATCGTGCAGCTTTTAAAACTCCAGTGTTTTAATCAGAATGAACAAAGTGTATGGTCCTCCTTAACAGCTTTCTAAGTGACACATTACAACTTAAAAAGAGTCAGCAGTTTGCTTGATGTTATTCAAGTGTCAGTGCAAAATACAGCCTGAAAAACCCCCACTTCACAGTGAAAATGCTCTGTGTGCACAGGATCGATTAACATGGCTGGTAGGGATTCTGCTATGAAACTGGTAAACACCCCTGAAGCCAACCCGTGACAACTCATGGAGACTGTCAGACTTTTGTAGAAAGTTAAAAGTATCTAAATATAAGTAAGCACTTTCAAAGCTGTAATTGCTGCCTGTTCATGCCTCTCTCTTGCCTAATCTGTGGGGATCCTTGTTACTCATTCAGGGAGGGAGGCAAAGATCACTGAAGCCAATAGAAAGATGCAGAGTGATTTCAGGCGGTTTTAGGTGAAGTCATGCACTTTGCTCTCTCTGATTGCCATTGTCTTTGGAGTTCACTGCCATCCAAGCCTTTGGCAGCCTCTACAACTGCTGCAGCAGTTTCTGAATTTCAGTGAAAAGATGCAGTTCTGGAGGTTCACATTTCTGAGATGCTGGGCTGCCCCAGCCCCCTCACACTGCAAGCCAGGGGCTTCTACAAACGTGGCCGAGATCATCCTTACACTCATGGCAGATCAAGTAGACTTGGAAATGAAGGTTTTTGAACTTCTTTGGGTAACAAAAACTAAGGGCTGCTTTTCTTACTCAATGGCATAAGGTAAGAAGGTTTATGGGAGGATTAATTGTAGCCTTTACAAAAGCTGCAGTCATGAAGACGTGTATGACTTAGGTGTAACCAGGTCCACATATGGGATTTATCAAAAGGCAGTGAACATGCAGGCTCACCAAAATGCATGGATTTGACTGAACTTCAGGGCTGGGGAATAAAAACAAGCAGAATTACAAAGCTGCAGTTTGCTGCCTCGTATTTTTTAACACAAATATATCCACCAAGCAGTCAGTGTCTGCTGTCATTTTTTGTAAAGATGGACACAGCAGTGGATCGAGTTACTCTGAGCTGAACACTGTGCCCAGGCTGACCAGGTTCTCCCTGTGACAGAGGCAGCCACATCCCTCAAAACTCCACTGGGGAGGGTGAGCAGCAGCACCGCTCTCAGGGGGTGCTGCGAAGTCGGTTTCTGGCTGTGCGATGCAGGGCGCTCTCCGGGGAGGCCGGGCGCTGGCCCGGCGTGGCGGTGGGGACAGCTGTTGAGCTCGCAGACAGCCACCCACCCACAATGTCTGCAATGCACACAGCTGCTGCCTGGCTGCATTACAAAGGTGCCTCGCAGCAGCACATGCGCCGGCTGCGATGCCAGCGGCTGTGAGCCGTGCTCGGGCTATATTTTACAAGTTTGTTTGCTGCGGCGCTGCAAGCACAGGCACGCTTTTATGGCATCCAGAGCATTTCGCTGAATGGTTCGGTAGTACGCTGCTGACCAGACGGCGCATTTCCAGATTTAGATTATAGGAGGAAAACAGCAAGTGGTAGGTTCAAGTGCAGGTCAGTGGATATGTTATACCAGAGCTCCTCCGCTGAGCACGGGAGTACTTGTGCTCCCCCAGGACCAATACCTGAAGCTGTGCTCAGCAGACATGGCCTAAGGTTTGCTTTTATGATTGCCAGTACCATTCACACTGAGAAAACGCTGTTATCATGTTGTAAACATAATTTTTAATCTTGCAGAATCTTTTTGGTTGGTGTTTGGGCTTAAGACACAATTGTATGATGTTGATTTCCTCTTGTTCTCTAGATGTATTAACCAGCATTTTAGCAGGAGGTTTCCAGGAAGGAAAAGAAGGTACAGAGATGAGAGGATGTTCTGAATCTGCTAATGGGCTTGTTTTTTCAGTAGTCAGTACTAGTGAGCACAGTTTGGAGGAGGAAAGTAAAGACAAGCTGTAACTCAGGCCATGAAAACCACAATTGGTGCTGACGGCCACATTATGGATACATATGGAAAACCAAGTATTGCAGCACAATGTCATTGGCATTCAACATGAACAAGCAGCATTTAAATATCTTACCTGTAATAAAACCTGAGTTTACAGACAATGTAAACCAACTTACTGACTCGACTCATGTCCACCACCTGAAAGTTCATTAGGAGAGTGTGTCCTGATGTCTTACAGATGAAATTTTGTTTAGCTAAACTTTAGATCACCTTTTAAGGTGAATATCCCCTTTAAAGACAAGCCCAGGACGGCATGAGCCCCCTCTTCCTTCTCTCCCAGTGTAAATGACAATTGCTGAAAGCATGGGAGGTATGACATCATCTGGGAAAGCTGTGTACTGATTTGTTGCCACGAGGAGTAAAGCAGACTTCCCACTCTCACTGAGCTGAACTGCTTGTGAAAGCACAGCCTGGGCCCCTGCCCCGTGTTTGCAGAGTAAGATGTGGCCCATATAGGTGCTAGCCATGAGTAACCTGCCCAGAGTTATGCTTCAGGTTCTCATGGCTCCCCACATCTTCTAACACAACAGTACTTTTTAACATCAGTGTGCGTCTTGTCCCTGGAGGTTGTGAACAGCAGCTTTTGGGATGGTGGTCCCTGTCCCTGGGCAGAGAGGACATGTGAGAGCTGGGGGGCAAGGGATGGGTACTGTGTCCGTACCAGCAGGGGAATCACCGGCTCCCAGCACAATGGGCTAACTTGTTTATCATTTCAAATATTTATTTTTTGACAGGGAGACTTGGAGTAGTTGGAAAGGTGGGTATCGGCAACTTCACAGCTCGACATTCCGATGCATCCTGTGGGAAGGCTGGGTTCAGTGGGGCAGCTAAAAACACAATAAAACTTGCACACACAGTTGCACTTGGAGGCTGATGAGGCTTATTTTTCAGGATGGTGTCTTCTTCCCCTCACAGTAGCCGGCTCAAATCCCTATTTCCTGCCTTGGCTCTTACTCAGGCAAACCGCCTACAAACCTACTCCTATCTGTACAAGAATGGATAAAAACCTACAGATCCTGACCCAGAAGGTACAAAAACAATGCTGAAATTAAGGTTCACAGAGCTACACCCCTTTCATTTAACCTAGTTTCTGTATGACACAGACACTTCTGACTGTGTGACAGTGTGGTGCAAGTAGGGCAGATGCTGTTCATTGAGAAGACATTTGTGTTGCGTCTGTGCTTGCAGCATGTCCCAGTGAGCAGGACCTCTCCTCACAGCCATGTTCTGAAGATAGAGTTCTGCTGAGGTTGGGGAGGAGAATAGGAAACACTTAGAAATGTGTTTCTGAAATAAATGAAGTTTTTTTTTTTCTGTTTTAGCCTCTGAATTTGACCTGTCTGCACAGGCCAAGTTTGTCAGATGAGACAACAGGTGCCAGTGGGTGCTCCGTGTGCCTGCCTACTCCCTGCTGGCTGCCCTGCCTGGAGAGCTCTGCGCTTTTGACAAGCCCTGGGGCAGGGTGTGGCCTCAGAGAGGGGCTGCAGCCTCACTCTGTGCATGAGAGAGCAGCGCTTCGCATTGGGATCTTGGATGCTGTTGGAGATGTGGAGACAACCTCAGAGTGTGTAACCAGACAACGCCCTACTGACGGCAGGGCCTGCCTTCCCGAGCATTGCTAATTATTCAAAGGAAAGCTGGCAAAAAGTCAAACTGCCAAGCCTTTCCTGGGAAATGCCCTTTCCCTTTTCCCTTCCACATCATACTCCACTCTGACCTGTCTGGTCAGACTTCATGCCTGAACATGCCCTTGGTGGGGCGTTCCTAGCTGCAGCATGCCATGGACATGGTGACCTGCTGGCACACGTGGGCCACAGCCATAGGCGGTTTTGGGTCTGAGTCTGTTCAGAAATTAAAAGGACCCTAAAAAGGTGGGAACAGAGGGCAAGAACCAAGGCAATGGTAGTTGCCGAACTATCTTCCTTGCTGTAAATGCTCAGATTTTAGAGCAAAGCAGAAAGCTGTGCTTATTAAACTGTGCCACCTCAATGTGCCCTACAGTGAGTAAATGGTGATAGATATAAGCAGGAGCTGTACAGCTTTGCAGAAGGGCACCTGAAGGACAGAAGGCAAAGCACTGGCACTGCTGGGAGCAGGTGTCACGGTTACTGCAGATGCAGCTGCGATTGCAAGCAGCCTTGTTTTGAATATGAAAACTTCAAGCTGGGAGGCACAAGGGCAGCTAAAAGGGGGAAGGAAGAGGAGGAAGGCCTGTGCTAGGCGTGCTCAAAGAAGTGGAGCCGAGTTAACGTTTTTCTGTGTGAGCACAGTTTGGTCATGTCAAGCAGCCAACAGCCTCACTGTCACCCTGTCACCTTCCCTGCTCCAGTGCATCAGATGGTGCATAAAAATCACTCCTACCCGTGCAAAAGATCAGAAGCATCACTTTTCTGGGAAAGTCTAAGGAAAAGTAACATGAAAAGCTTCGTGTCTCCTGTCCAAACCCAACAAGTATAGGTAGGGCTGGTTGTCCATATTTTAGGCATAGTCTGGTCTTTCCGTGCCCCCTGTTTGTTGCTCACAAATCAGTGACTCATGAATTTTTTGCTGTTTTTTTCTCAAGAACATGCTGTTTCATAAGTCCCCATATCTCAGCTTATCATGAAGAAACTCTTATTCTGTAAAAGCCCTTGATAAATTGAATATTTTGATCTTCTTGACAATTTTAAAATAATTGCTGAATTATTAAATAAGGATTGAATCCCAAACTGGCAAAATTCCCAATTCTTTGCTGTTCTGGCAATAATGGGCTTCTTTCATTCAGGATTTTGTTTTCTTTTGTTTTTGTAAATTATTTTATGTCTAGGTGTTATTAGAAGATTCACAGCCTTCTTCACAATATGAGGGACTTGGAGAAGCAGATGTCTTGTCTTTAAGAAGGTGATATGTCTAAAAATCACAAAATCTGTCCAAAAATATGCATCAATGATAATTACTATGACTGTTAAATATGTGCAAGTTACTTAAATAATGTGTTTTAGCCTCATTAATTCAACACTAGAAATATTACAATTTTACTTAAATACTCTGTTCCATTAATACATAATAAACGCATACAATAAATAGTGCATCTGTTGTTTACTGCTGCTCCTTATTACTACGAGTTTTGTATCTGGTTCTGTTATAACTACAAGGTCTGTTTTCGGTGAAAATTCTTCAAATGTCAAAACATGACTAAAGTGCAGTAAACTGCAAGTACAATAACCACATTTGAAAGAAGGCAAAAAGTGCTTTGGCAAATTGTTATCTTTGCAGTGGTATCTTTGCTCTATATATTTACACAAATGCACAGAAAGATATTATATATTAATTACACAGGAAAATCTTACTCATCTCTGTAGAAAAACAGGATAGAGATTTCACATGTGGCTCAGCTCTAGGATGATGTGATATTAGTGTCTGTGCTGTTTTCAAGATGCAATTTATCTAACACTGGGAAAGGGTATGGTTTGGCTGACTAAACTCTGGAGTGATGCTGAATGATAAAAGTGCTAAGGGGAATTTTTGGGGCGTCCAAAAGACAACGTATAAGACTCTGTAGGTGTAAAAAAAAAAAAAACAAAAAAAAAAACCCTAAAAGACTTTTTCTGGTGGTTGTATAAAAAGATTACTGACATTTTATGACACGGAATAACCTCCTCCCATACCTTTAACCCCCCCCTTGCCAAACCTAAGTGCCTCAAAGCTGGGTGTAACTATGCTCACACAGAGTTCTTATTTTGGCTTATTTCACCTGTCTTTGAGAGATTTGTGGTACCTTCAGTGTTCCATACTGGAGTGTGCTGTAGTGTACATGGGCATGGCCAGGGAGAAGGGCAAGCAGACAAGTCCAACAGCTCTTCTGAGATACACACCACCAGTCATCTGCAAAATGCTGAGCATCACAGGCCTTCAAAGCTGAGGCAAATCCTTCACTGGGTTCAAATGCTGGGGAGGGAGAGATTTGCACACCCCACCCTGCCATGGGGTCTGCTGCAGGTGAGGGATGGCTCTGTGGCTGCAGGAACATATAGAGCCAGGCAGCTTCTGGATAAAGACTTGCTATGACCTAAGAAAGCTTTAATACTTGGAGGCATGGTGTGGAAATTAGGGTCAGTGGACTGGTGGGGATGTTCGTGAGAGAGCGTGCCCTGGGACAGATTTGCATGGGGACAAGCACATTTGCGTGATGGTAATGGATGGGTCTAGGTGATGACAGATGGTGTTCTCCAGAATTTGCTCTTCCAGACAGGCTGGCTCCTTTCCACAGTGAAAGTGGAGTATGGTGACTCTGCTGTTAGTGCAGAGGTCTGAGCTTGCTCTCAGACAAGGATTTCCAGAAGTCCCCACTCTGCCTCATTTGCATCCTGGTGTCTCCAAGAAGCCAAGGGGCTCCTGAACTTCCTCTTGGGCTGCCCAGCCTGGCCCTTTCAGGGTCCTGCACCCTGGGGAAGCTCTGGGCAGGATTTATCCCAGAAAACCCATGGGCCAGTTGGCAGAGGGAAGGACATGTCCATGGAGGTAGATTTGGATCTTCAAGAGGCTATTGAAGTTATTCTTCACAAGGGTCTTCTGTTTGTGGTTCCAGAGGGAGCCTTACGTAAGTAGGGTCTGCTGCTCTCGCCTTCCCAAAGCCACTCGGGTGGAAATGCCCACTTTGACCTAAGCTGCCCTTTGCTACAGATGTGCTATAGACAGATGGGGGCCAAAGGTCTCAGTGGAGGATGTCACCCTAAGTCTGCTCCCTCTCTTGCATTGTAGTCCCACATCATTGGACATTGACTTTTTCCCATTCCTACCTTCCTCTGTTTCTTAGGGAATGGGGAAATCCAGATCCTATTGAGTTATGGAGAAAAAAAAAAATCTTAATTTCTATGTTACAGGGTCTGGGCTTCCCTCTCTCTGAGTCTGGGTCTTCATTTCGTGTTACCGGAGCAAAAACAAGATTGCTGTGGGTCTTGGGTGAGTCCCAGGTCTGTGCTTACAACTTTTCCACAAATGCTTTGCTGCTTTTTCTTGTAGTCCTAGAAGCTGACTACA
This sequence comes from Phainopepla nitens, assembly GCA_013400175.1. Classification (NCBI taxonomy): domain Eukaryota; kingdom Metazoa; phylum Chordata; class Aves; order Passeriformes; family Bombycillidae; genus Phainopepla; species Phainopepla nitens. The sequence goes on from VXBQ01017305.1 coordinate 54,806, forward strand.
CAGTAACCCTGGCTGTGAATATTTTTTGAAAAATAGATTGACTCCAGAAGGGTAAATAAATCTTGAAAAGTCAGTGATCCTCTTTCCGCCCCCAGGTTTGTAGAAAGCACCAAAAAAGAGCACAATTACAGTTGAATCTTGGGATTTCTTTAGGAAGTGGATTTCAGGAGTCCAACAAACACAAACCTGCAGTGGACTTACTGGCTTTCTCCTCAATGTTTAAATCTCATTGAACTGGGAAGGTTGCCTGCCAGGTGTGGGTGGCAAAGCTCTGAAATATTGATTTTCAGTCTGTCGGTATTATAAGCAAAACACTTCTCTCATGTCCCCAGACATTATATCAGAGCCCACAGTGGCTTGTGGGGTATTTCTGTGCATCGTGGCAGTGAAGACAATAGAACATCCTGTGAAGTAACAGACAAAGCAAAACACCAAAGAGAAAATTGTGAAAAACACACTTCTCTGTTCCTTTTTTTAAACAGAGACTTTTGGTTAGAAAAACAAATATAATGCATCTGAAATGGCTTTCTCTTGTGATTTGGCTTGTTTTTAATCCTCAAACCATTTAAAGCTCCACTCCCCTCCCTCAAACCCTGTTGAAGCTTGATGTGGGAGAACACAGGCTTTTTTCCCTACTGCTTTCAGTCACTGTCTGACATATTCTGAATGTGCCTTGATGTGTCCGCTGCTTTTAATATTGCTGGCTAACAAAGAGCACTAGATTTGTTTTCTCCTCCTGATGAACATATTTTTTATTTCCGTAGCAATATATTGTGATATTTTACTGGGGGATTATATGGGAGAGCAATGTAAAAACCTCCATAAAGTCACTGCTTGGTGCTGACTCAGTCAATCAGTTTTACCATGGCATTGCATACTCATAGACTGGGACATCTTGCATGTCAAGTATTGTGCTAGTAGACCTTGATGCTTGCAAGCAAAAGGCTTGTTCTTGCAGTTGTGGCTTTGAAGTCAGTGGAAACTTTATTTCTTCTCTTCAATTTATTAGTGCCTGTCTCCAGTGCTCTTTTGGACACAGCAGTACTGGAAGTGTAACCTCAGAAATGGGACTTGGTATTGAGGTGCTGCAACCTACATAAACAAAATGGCATTTTTTGTCTTTTTTTTTTTTTGTGGGAGGCATCATACCTACACTAGGAGAGAAACATCTTTCTACCAACATGCACATCCCCTGTATTTTCAGGCACATGCAACTTCCTTTGCTACTGCCTGGCCTAGGTCAGTGTTCAGTCTTGCTATATTTATATATTTATCTCTCAAAGCTGGCTGAATTCTGTTGGTGGGGGACATGCTTCCTTCAATGTCTACTAAGTTTATGGCTGCAGCACCAGCATTTTAATAGGTTTGGGAAAGCATGATGCTCTGTGAAGAGAATGATCTGCCAGCAGTTCTGGGGCGGGGTATTGATCAGCCACATTGCCCACTTGTGCAGACTTTGCCTGGGGATCAGTATCAAAACAGGAAACGATGTGAGAAATGCTAATGAAACTTGACAACAACAGCTCAAAAGGTGTTTGATCCACCGTTTGAATGTACATAACTATTACAGGATGAGGAAACAGGAAATACGCTGAGGGGGAGGAGATAAGAACAGAGAACTGTAAAAAGAATAAAAATACTGAACCTGAAAAATTCCAAGTCACCTTTTCTAAGTCAGCTGGTATGCACGAGGCATTCATCACAGCACACAGCTCCTCATTAAGACATTATGAGCATAAAATCCAAGAAGCAAGAACTGAGATCTTTCAGCAATAATTTTTACCATGCCACTGATTGTGAGACCAAGTTAATGCCCGAAACAAAACCACTAAATTAAAAAAAACAAACAACCCAACTTTTGGGGACAACCAAGTCCTCAAACTTTTTTGCCAGCAAGGGTTTTAAAATTTTCAAAACCAAATCAAGTCTCTGTGGTTCCTGTTTCTTCTGAATCTGCATTTGCCTACAGCTCCGATTAAATAAAATACCGCAGTGCTATTTCTGTTCAGAAAGAGTATTGTCATTTCATGATGACTTTTTTCTCTCCTCAGATCCCCTGCACACCACCCCACATTTTTCCATAAGTAATTGAGTCAGGAAGAAAAAAACCAAAAAGAGCACATACCCTCTTTTCTCCTGCTGTGTTTTATGGCAGTAGGTTCTCTGCTTGCTTCTTGTCAAGTTCCCTACTAACCCACTCCAAAGTGTTACTCAATGAAGTCTACAAAATGTGTTAATTTGAAAGAAATGTTGGGGGGTGGGAGGAGGGAAATGGATGAAAGTAATGTTGGGGGAGTGGAAGGAGGGAAATGGATTTGGATGTAAGAATAGCAGATACTTCCCTAACGTCACCTTTTATTAACAGCACTCAAAGCATTTTGAATATATAAAGTCATGAGTCACAGTTTTTAGACAAAGAAAATAGGCTCCAGAGTTGATGCTTGGTAATTAGTAAACTAATTGTAAAGTTCAGGTCTGCTGATTCTTAGCCTCTGGTCCAGGTCCATTGGATGATACAATTTCCTGTTTGAATCACTCTGAAAGGCACCACTTTCTAAAGAGTAAGGATACCCACTAAGGTCCTTAAAATGCCACTTGAACTTTTGAAAACAGGGAGCACTTATGTTACAGATCACATACTTCCTTCTAGTCCTGCACAATCTGATGAGGCTTTGTGTCTTCATGGGAGAGGACAGAGAGGAGATGCCACTGTGGTATGAAGGCAAGGAAAGAAGGAATTGCCTGTGGACAAAGAACAAGATCTTCCAAAGTGTGGAAGCAAGACAGACTTCTAAGTGTTTTCTGATTCTTGGGGTCTATTGTTTTTAATGTTTAAAATGCCCCTCCCTTGGGGCCATGATATCATTGCCTGGCATTCCATGAACTTCCTCCTAAGTTCTTTCATGTCCTTCTACATTAGAGAGAAATACAAATTTTCCCCTAAGTGGAATGAAATACCACCTGTACATTGACCTGTCAAGCTGGAGACAGTGTGGCTGGTGATGAGTCTCCTTTTCATCATCTCTTAAAGGCAGGAAAGATAATACTGTCACCTATTATGAAACAGGCTTTTTATAGAAGATGATTTCTCTCTGACACAGTCTTCTCATGTGTGATTAACTATTCTTTGGGTAGTGATAATGAAAATAAAGTAAACATGGCTGATGTAATATCATGATGCCCTTCCTTAAGGCTGACTGAAAGTGTTGAGAGCACTCCCACTAATTTCTTTTTTGAAAAGCAAAGAGAGCTATATCCAGTTTGACTAATGAGTCATCTTTCACCCTCCTGGTCCAGTTCATGGGTTTCCAGCTTACTTCACAATTTCTGTACTCTTCTGACCACTTACTCGCTATGAACCTGGGCAGAAAGTGTTTGTGGGTGCCTTGGGAAGACATTGGGAACTGAGAAATGTCCTTAACACCATATGTCCTCATGGGCTCTTAGAGGGAAGCCTTGTTGGTTGATTTAGGAAAAACATAAAAAAGTTGAGTGCAAGTGCGTTCCATGCCAGCGGAATGGAGGCAGTCACTGGTCCTGGGAGCAGGAGGAAAAGGTTGGTGTGGAGCTGGTAACAAGAGGTGAGGTGTGGAGGGGGATGACACATGCAGGATGCAGGATGAGGTAATTCTTTCCAGTTGTCCTTGGTCCTCCTTTTTTTATCTTGGTGCTTTCCCAGCAGCAGTCTCTTCTTTGAAACTCTTTTCCTCCTTTTTTTTTTTTTTTCAGATAAAGAGCCACAGTGGAGGGCAACAGTCTCAGGAGGACCATCTGCTGCTTTTTTTCTTGCAGACAGAGGGACTTACTACCTTGTATTAATGATTTATGAAACAAACTAACTCAAACCCCACAAAAGCAAGCTGTGGAAAACTCCCAGGGTAAATTGGGTTTTTCTGAATGGGAGCAATAAAGAATATTTAGCTAGAGGGACCTTCTATGAACACTTTCCTCTTTCTGTTCATCTATTCATTAGAAAATGAGAGTAGAGGTAAATGAGCCCAATGAGCACTGGTTGAGGTAAAGGCAGGACATAGATGAGCAATTGGCAGAGACAAGAGGAAAATGCTGGGGGAACTGAGAAACCTACAAGGCTTTGAGCGACACAGACTATGTTTGGGGAGGTGTAGAATGTAATTTGTTCCCAGCCTACTGCCAGGGTCAGCTAAAGAGATGGCAGTAGAATATAATTCCAACAGTGTACAAAACCAGCCCCATAGTACAATATGAAATATAAACCACTGACTGATGGAGATCTTGACCTTAACTGTCTCCTTTCATGTAAAAAACCACATAGCAGTGAACCCCTGGCTGTGCTGACCTGCTGCAAACTGTCAGAGAGAGCACATAGCTCCAGTGAGTTGGCACAGGCAGAAGAGACCCCAGTATTAAGGCAGTTCTCCCCTGTTCTGCTTGCTACTGCTCAGGCACAGAATGCAAAAAGAGTCAAGGTGCAGAATAAGCCTAGGAAAAATCCAATTCAAGTGTGAAATTCCTCATGTCAGCGAACAGCAACTGATGCAGTCTTCTCAGAGGCTTCAGACTTGTAGCTAAGCAGGAGGAAGCTGGTGACACCTGGCAGTGTCTCCTCAGGTGCCAGTGGCCTCCATATACTGCAACTTTAGTCCCTCCTTTCAGAGCCAGCACTGCCTGGACTGCACTGTCTGGGATGGCAGCGTGTCACCTTGCCGGGCTGGCTGGTGGCCTGGTGTGAGACGGCAGCTCTTTGTTCCTGTGCAGAAACAGGTCACTGTGGTTAACCATGCTGACTCCTTTAGGTGCAAACAGGTCTTCCTGAGCTTGTATGTATTGATCTCCTCTGTGACATCAACAGCACGGTACGTAGGAGGAGAGATATGCTGACTTCAGTCATTTAAACTTCTGACAAAATCCCGCATAAGGAAGATCTGTGGGTACAGGAGTGAGAAGATGCTACAAGCAGGCACTGACATGTGGCAATAAATTGCCACTTCACAGACAGCAAATGATGGGGCTCAAGAAGTGCCCTGTTCTGTGTAGGGCGTGGCTTGGGGTGGGGGGCAAAATAAAGGGGGGAAAACCAAGGAAATATTTTTGAGGTGTTATTTCATTACCAGATCTTTTCAAGAGATCCATGAGATGCCTGTGCTGCCCCAAGTGTTTTAACCAGAAGAGCCATAAGTAAACTGTGCAGTGGCCTTAGACTCTGTAGACAAACCCAAGGTGCTACAAGACCCTTCTGGTAACAGAGCTCCAGCAGCTGCTGTGCCCCACAACCACTGAAAATACCTGGCAGTCAAAAGGAGGAGAGGAGGCCTGGGAATATGCAACCATCCTGATGAAGCTCCAGACAGCCAAGAGACAAGAGGAGAGGTGGCAGTGATGCAAGGTGTGGTGGCTGTGGTCAAGGAGCTCCAAGAGGCTCTGCAGTTAATGCTGCCAGGGGACACATGGAGATAGAAAGGAAAGCACAGTGACAGCACTCTGAAGGCCTTGTGTCATACCTCAGTGCAGACGTGCCACCAGGATGAGTATTGGGCCTTGTCACACTTAGCAAAAATGTAAAAACTGATTTGGTAGATTTCTTTTATGTAGGTCTTTCTCAGCAGTTATATTAATCTTGCAAGAAAGCCTTATTCAGCTAAGCACTCCTATTATCTACTGCTAGAATAAAGACACTTAAAATTTTTGTTTCCAAACTCATGAAGTGGAAGTTGTATGCCAATAATTAAATTGTGAAATACTCTGAAGATTTAGGAAACTCTAACAGGAACAAGTGCTGTACATTTTATCCATTTTTAGGACAAAATATTTTTTCCTGTTTTTCCTGGAATAAAGCTATGTTTTATACAGGTACAGTCATTTGATTGTTTCTGTGTGATGAGGAACTTGCATCTCTGAATCAGGTGTGCAGATGTCTGGGCAAAGCTACTGAAAAGCTATCGATATCTGTTTCCATGGATTGGAAAAGTAAGCAATTGATTAATAAAATTTGTTGAACTAGAGTGATGTCTATGGCCCTGATGATATGTGGCATAAATTATGGTGAAGACAAATGTATCCTGCAAGACAGCTGCATTTTTTAAAGCTTCTTGGAGACTACCTGTTCAGCTTGCCTGATTGGTCCCTGTCATGCCCTTCCCAGAAGCTGAATCTCCCAAATTAGGGACAAAACCTGGTCACTGAAGTTCAGTAATTTTCTGCTGAGCAGGAATATAAGAAGCAATCTGATGCGGTCTGGTCTTCCCTGACCACTTTTTTCTAAACTTGTTGTTTTCTCATGCTATTTAATAAACATGATGCTTTACACCCCTGTGCCAATACGTCTTGCAAACAAGCACACGTAGTCCATGCCTTAGTGCTGCACTAGAGGTAGCAGGCTCACCTATTCAGTGTTCCCTCATTCAGCTCTGCAGAGGAACTCTAGGGAGATTAGCCCTCTGGATCTGACATGCAAGTTAGGCTTGAAAAGTGGGAGGAAAGCTTCTGCTTTGTTGTGATGAACAGAGGAACAGGAGAGCTCAGTGCAGCCGGACCCACCACAGCCTCCATCGCCCAGCCAGCCAGCACTCGGCTCTAGGGCTTGCAGGTGTCTGTGGCAGGATATCTGTGCAATGTTAACTTCACGGTTTATTAGTTTGGAAATGAGCTGTTCATCCTGATAAATTCCAATTATCTGTAGTTTTGTTGTTTACCTTGGCGTACAACACCCTCCACAGCAACTCTGGAAGAAAAGCAGTGGTGAAATACCAAGTGAAAATGTTGGAAACTCACTTTTCTGATGTGTACAGTAAAGGGGTACAGCAGTCAGCATTGTACCAATAATGAGTGGATGAACTATACTTACCTCCATCTATGCTGCACTACTGAGCAGGGTGTTACTGTGTGGGCAGAAGTGATGAAGGGACTGGATCTTGTGAGGGAATGAAGTAAAGACTACAGAAAACTGGGAGCCAAGCCCTGCTTTCCTCTTCTTTAGCACCAGAGCACCTTTTCATAGTTCAGGCAGCAGTGAGAACAGGATCTGTTGCAGAGTTTAATCTCATGCCCTTTGCCCAGGGGAGAAGTGTGTGCACTGGAGTGTGTTGTTTTGCTGGGGACAAGGGTGGCTGTTGATGGTAGATGTGCTAAGTGTGATCATATTAGAGAGGGAAAGAGCCAAGACATGGCTGTATTCATGCAGATGGAGGTGATGTGAACAGTGATGGTGCCTACACCCTGGGAAAGCCCTCACACAGCTGCGGGGAATTTCAGGATCTGTCATAGACAAGCTTGATCGTCCTGGCTGCAGCGTGGTGCTACTCACACCACTGAGCTGTCCTTGTAGGGAAACACAACTCTCTTAGACCAAGGAATGTCCACTTTGTGTCCTTAAGCAGTCCAAGTCCCAGGCTGTGGATATTCCAGACCTGCAGGAAAAATGGCAAACCCCACCAGAGCCTCTCTGCGCTATCTGTGTGCAACATCTCTCCTCACAAACCCTCAGTGTTTTACCTTTTTTCTCCTCACAAAAGGGTATAATAAAACAACTCTGAGGGCTCAAATGACTTAAAGTATGCTCTTTTTTTTAAGTTTTCTGCTTGCAATCAACAGACAATTTTGCTGTGTAACCATCTCCTACGAGAGAGTGGCTGGGCATTTGGTTGTCATATGGCTGAGTTGTATAATTATAGAATATGTTATGGTTTGATGGATGAAGTCATTAAGAGCACAGTAATTAGTACCAGCCTGCTACTTTGAACTGCTGTGTGGTGTCACATATTCCTTGCAGTGCATTACATCTCTGCACACACACAGAATATAGCTTTCTAACCATCTGATGCCTCAGGCTTACATATTGTTACTCTGTATCCATCCAGAACATTTTTCATTCAGTTTCAAAAATATACACACAGCAAACCAGACAGCAATCTGTAGCTTCCTACCTCCTAGAGATGGCACTTTTTTTTTTTTTTAAAGAAAAGCTCCTAAAGGAGAATTTAGAGGTTTGATGTGGCATCTGTCATGGGCTAGGCACAGGAAATGAAATCTTGCAGTGGAAAGGTGAAACTTTCTGTTGCCACATGTAGGACCTTGAGCCAGAAGTAATCCGGGTGTTCTGCATTTTGACTAGGCAGGGTGTGTGTGCAGACTGTGAGGAGCAGTGAGTGGTGTGCAGCCTTTTACCCTTGAGCTGAGTGGCACACTGGGATTTCAGTGATGATCTGTATGAAAACCCCAAATGGATGACAAAGTCTTTCACTGGGAGAGCAGGATGCTTGCAGGAGCACAGAGAGGATGGGAGGAGCAGCCCTGCATCAGGGAGAAGTCTGATGGCTCGTCATGCGAGCTGCTCGCTGGTGGCCACAACTTCATCGTGTGAGGCACTTCATTGCAGCCTCCTCAGTTAGCATCCACTTCCTGCCCATTTTCCTCTCTAAGCCCCTGCAGCTGACCTGGGATGATCTCCACTGTGAGCAGATATGTTTCCCTCCCCTCCTCTGCCCCACCACCAATGACCTTAAACAAGGTCACTCTGGCAAGACCAACTCAAACATTTCACTGTATTGCACAGCCGACACATGTCCTTACGTGGGACTGCATCCTCTTCCCTCTAGAGAACCTCACTAGGTGTGAAAAATCAAAATGTGACTATTTTCAGCTGCAAATGATAGCTCTGGTTTGTGGCACAGCATGTTGGTGCCTCCTGGGAATTATGGTGTGGTTAAAGACATACTGCTGAAGCTATGATGTCTCACTTTTCCATTAGGGTCAGACAACCCTGCCATGCCACAGATCCCAGGGTGCCTTGGTGTCTCCCTACATTAAAAGTCACCTTACACTGGGGAAGAGGTGGCTTGAAATAGGTTAGCCCAACTCAGAGAGAATGATATTCAAAGTATACTGAATTTGAGCTGGATTTGGACCAAACCCACTAAAATGTTAGGGGTTTAAGGATTTTTTTTTTTAGATGAAAAGTTGAAATTTAGTCTGGGAAACAATTGCTTTTAGAGGAAAAATAGAACTGAACAACCACAACTAAAAATTCCATTTCCTGCTGAAAAACTATCCGACAAGAATTACACTTAATCCTGAAAAAAAAGAAGTCTTCTTTGCTGACAAAAAAAGAGGACATATGAAAGAAAAAAAAATGCTTGCACAAATACCCTGGGGAGTACTGAGTATATAATGGTTGCATCAATCTCAAATTTCCATTCTCTGACCCATCTTTGCAAGGGCCGGAGCTGCTGCCTGCTTTAGAAATTGTTACTACTGCTTGCCTCAGTTTTGGAGCTCATTTGTGGGGGTGGCAGGAGAAGAAATGGTCTTTGCAAAGTGACATTCATTTTGTCTGTCACCCCTTTGCTCAGCTTGATGAGCTATTTCTTCAGCTTTTTTATTCCTTCTGAACGTGGTATTGCTCTGCAGACTGCGCTGAGCTGCGCTGTGCACATAACAGTGCCCTGGAGTCTGATCTGCCCCGTGCTCATTTTGTTGTCATCTGCCAAACTCTCTGGTTGCTAGTTGCCACAGGAAGCTTGAGGAGGATAAATGACTTGCTTATACCTGCTGTTCCCATGGACGCAAACAGGCACAGACAAAATGTCTCCCCTTTTCATCCTTTTCACACTTCCTTGCCAAATGTGCTGGGATGTGAGATGAAGTCTGCCCACCTTGCTCTCACCTCCAGCACCTCTGCTGAGTTGGAGAGGAGTCTCTGTAGAGGTGCCTGTCCAAGCTGAGTGGTAGGCAAATGAGGATTTTTGAAATGCCCTTTTGAATTCCGATTCAGTTCTGTGGGCTGGGGGATAAGGCAACATTAGGAGTCTATTTTGAAACATGACTTGAGATAAAGAATGATCTCGTGCCAGTGGGACTCCATGCACATATGAGTGCTTTGGGGCAGTGCTGTCCTGTGAAGATGTGGGCTTCACCTTGATTAAATGTAAGGTCCAAATCTGAGGTCCCTTTGCAGTCAGTGGAGGAAAACTGGCTCTTCTGGATCAGCATATCTCACCCTGCAGTAGCTTTCTAAGATGGGATTTTAATAGTATTTCAGTGCCTTGTCCTGAGCAAAAAGTACTTTTTCCTTTGAAGCAGCTGACCTTCCCACTGGCAAATGACTGCTGTCATCCATCTCTGGAGTCCTGACTGCCTCCAGGCTAGAGGATTGGCATGCTGGAACTAATTAACTAAGGTGCCTGATTTAAAAGAGAACTAATCCACATGGTTTCATCTTGGTCCAGGTTATAAAGAGACAACCAATTCCCCTTTTCCAAAGAAACTGGCTACATCACCCATTTCAAATGCTCCTGCTTTGGTTTATGTGAGCATTTCCAATGCCCTGATAGGCCCTGGGTGCTGAACACCAGGTAGTTGGTGGGGCTGTATGTGCAGCTGAGCGAGCTGGAACCCTTCCAACACTCGTGTCCCAGTGTTGTGCAGCAGAATAGGGAGATGCTTTGGAGCCATTGTTTTAAAGATTAATGGGAAGAGCAAAGATTTTAATTTGCTTTCTGCAATACAATTGGTGCCCATTAAATTCTCTCCCAATTTACTGGGTTATGGAGTAACCTTATCAAGACTGGGAATAACTCAGGAGAGTGTACACAGTTTTCTTGATCCAGAATCAACACCTTGGTCTACTCAACACCCCTCCTCAAAGCAGAGCAGTGCACAGGCTTGAGTGGTGTTTGCTCTCTTCCTCCATCCTGAATGCCATGGCAGGTGTGTCTGTGGATGGGCAAAGCAGACCTGTGGCTGGCTGGGAAAAGGCAGGGCCGCCTCTGGGCTCACTCTGGCTTCTTTTTTGCTTGCCAGAGGTCTCTGAGCCTGCATCTGTTTCCCACACCTGACCCCCCCAAAGGGACCCTCTTCACAGAGCTTCTGGCCATACACACGTCTCTGCCGAATCTGTTATCAGACACAACTTTATAGTTGTGACTTACATAGCTCGTGGCTTAAGCCATATGGTCATTCTTTTATGTAGTATTTCTGCTTGCTTATTTTTCGTTTTCCCACACCCACTCCATTTATTGTTGGCTGCTTTCCCAGCACCTTTCCTCCAGAGACGGAGTTACATAAATAGATCTCTGAAGGCTTTTGAAGGCAAACGCTGATGGATAGATCTTCCCAGATAGACAGCAGAGCAGTGTGAAATGCACATCACCTACATACCTACAGCCACGGGAGTCACAAACCATGGTCTCCTGTGGCTGAGGAGCTTGATCAAGGCGACAGTGCCACCGTGTTGACAGTGCCGAGACAGGGCTGGTGACAAACTCTGGGTTTCAGCTGCTGCATCTTATTAAATGGTGTCCTGCTTTGAGTGATTAGTCTGTCTGCAATCACTGAGAATGAATGTAGGGCTCAGGGGGAATTAGAAATAATTGAGGAAATTAAAATCAGCATAATGTTTGCGTTTTCCTCTTCATATGCCTTTTATAATGATTCAATATTTATGTACCCACTATCTGGAAACATGTGGTTGATTTGTTTTCTTCACTTAATTTGCTACTGAAACATTTAATTGCATTTAAGACTAAACACACAAATATATTTGCTTTGTATAGTTCATTAAAACTTAGTAGTTGCACTGCAGCAGTCCTCTCTTGATTCCTCACACACTCAGGACTCCCCTTGGTTTTAATACAGCCTGTGGGTAGGAATGGTTACCGTGCCACCTCTGTCGGGTTAGCATTTGGTTTTGGTGAGGCTTCTTTATAATTAAATGTTTTAATCAGAGCTAATATAGCTAAAATCAAGGAAAGGGTGCCTCTAGAGGAAAACTAGGAAAAGATAATAACTCTGCAGCTGAATTCTTGGGGAAACAGTCATGTTATCTGGAAAAGGGGAGGGTGATGATAATAATTTGAGGTTTGGGTGTAATTTATGCGTCTTGCTGGGGCAGGTAGCAGGAGAAAGTGTCCTGAAGGTCGGTAATTGCCCCAGCAGTTGGAGTCCTGAACCATGGGTGCCGCGTCTCTGCCCAGAGAGGGCCAGATGACCCGGGGAGTGGCTTGGGGGACTTGCTGCCACCACATAGTTCTATATCAAGAAGGGAGGATCTTGTGCTGGGCAGTGTGAACAGAGGGTGCAGCAGGGAAGGTATTTATTTGGTTTAGGGTGTGTATAAATGGGCAAGATAAACTGATACAGCTGGCTTTGGATCCCACACCCTGAAGGTCCTTCATGCAGCATCTGATGTCTCCAGCTATTCCATCCAGTCCTCAGTAGGACAACCCTACACCAGAAGCCCCTGTGTCCACACAGAAACCACCACTGGGCTGTTCTTCTTCCCTGGCAGGGACTGCTTGATGCCAAGCCTCTATGACTACAGCCAAGGGCAGCTAATAGCAAGAAACGGCCCTTAACCAAATCCCAGATGTGGACATTTCCAAATTGGAAGAGGTCTGTGTCTGGCCTGAACTTTCCAGCTCATGCTGCTTCCTGCAAAGACAGGGCACTGGCCTCCCTGGAGCTCCTGAACAGACTGAACTTACACAGTGTCAGAGAAAGAGCCGTGAGAAACTGGAGTTCAAACTATACCCCAGAGCCCCCCAAAAGCCATGGGGAACTTGCACAAAAAGGCAAATATTTCTGAAGAATGGATGAAGCCACCCTGAGCTAGGTCAAAGCATGGTGCCTCCTGCCTGGTTCCCTTCCCTGTAGACCTAGGAACAAATTGCTGGTGGTTTTGTAGTGCAGTCAATGTGTCATTAACACCACCCACAACAGGAGTGCCGAGGGTTTGGTGATAGCAACATGATGCTGATGAGGGAGAAGTACAGGCTTTGGACTTCAGCCATGAAATGCCCCAGTGTACCTTGAAGACATGGGGAAAAGTCAAACTGCCTGGGTGAGAGGTCCTTGCTGAGGGATTGGGATATTCCACGAATTTGACAAGTGAAGTATCTCTCCATGCTTCAGAGTAGATGCTTAAGTGCACAGGAAGCCCGCCTGGCTGTGCATCCTTCCTGCTTGTCTTCATGGCGCAGTCTGGAGACGTGCCACGTTCATTAGCTTTTGGCCAAGGGAATGGCTCCATGTGCAAAGAGGAAAGTTCCCCAGGGAACCCACTGCATAAACCACTGTCTGGGAGATAAGACTGGACCTCAAAGAAGAAATTGATCTCCTCAGACCATATTATGTCTACATGTCTGAGAAGAGACAAGCGTCGGGACCAGGAAAAGCTGCGCGCAGGAGGTTTTCATCAGGCAGAGAATTCCGTGGGCAGATAGAGCAAGTTGGCTAACAAGATAAAGGCGCAAGAGCATGAGGAGCTGGAGAAACACAGAAAGGGAGGATGGGCGGCATGGAGCTAGATCAGGGTGCTGAGACAGAGGGGATTTCTGGCTCTGTGCTGCTAGACATCCCAAGAGAAAACTCTTTTGTGCAAAAGAAAGTGGATGAGGTGCTGGCATGCCACACACAAAATTGTTTTACTCTCCAGAAAAATGTTTTCTCCAAGGGACTGTCTAGAACTTTAATGAGGCCTCTCCTGAGCATATATTTAAAAAAAACCAAACAAACAACCTGTAATTACCCTGACTGATCATGGACACCTTTTTTGAAGTCTGTTCATCTTGTATATGGTAGTAGTACACTTTTAATATAGCAAAGGGAAAGCTGGTGTACTACTGACCTGTAAGTACTTAACGTTCAAGAAAATGTTATTGTAACTTACTAAATTCTCTCTCTTTATGATTCACCTTCCAATACTTTCTGTGTGTAAAAATTTTGCTGCTTAATCTATTGTAGAATCACATCTTCTGTTTCTCAAGACCACTCTCTATTGCGCTTGGCTATAAAAACACTCATCCCTCTCCACACCTCACTTCCCACAATCACACACTTTTTAAAAGCAGTGGTCCATGAAACAGCCTGAAATTGTAAAATAAGACTTCAAGGGGTTTTTTAAATTTAATTTTTTTCCTTCTTTTGTGCCATCTACTGTATCACAATGAATTGGCTTTTTACTGGCAGAACGATGCCACTTTTAGGCACTGACTTCAGTGATAGTTGTTTAAAGCATGATTCTGTATGTGCTGAAGCAGTGGCTCACCAACATGTTTGAATCTCATTCAGCTTCTTATTTTCTTTGGATGTATAGGACCAGGGTTTTAAAAATCAAGCAATAACATGAAGAGGCTCCAAGGACAGTCGTGGAGGAGGTCTGCTAGCTGAGAAGGTGTGATGCCAACAAGATTCTCACTTATGTCTATTACTTCTTGACCTGCTCTGTTTTCTAACTAGAGAAAAAGGTTGTTTCAACCCCCCTCAAGCAGCACACCATTTTAGGTGTGAGGGAAACCTGGACTTAAGTTAGAGAAAGGAAAAAGTGTAGATGGGAAAAAAAATCCATTGGATAATATTCAGACAGATATTCTGCTTTTTACTGTCTGTCTTTTTCTTTTGAGGTCTTGCCACTCTAAGTCATCAAGAAGCTGTTTTCTGGACTTGAATATTGCCACTGGCATGTAGGCAGTGAGATGAGGAGGAAAGGAAATGTCTTTTTTTTGTCCTGCCATAACTCACCTGATGTTCAGAGAGGAGCAAATCAAGGAACAAGCTCAGTTTTCACCAAGCTGGATATAGCTACACGTCAGTGGAAAGAACTGTGCTATCTTATAGCAGTGGAAGAGCCCCTGGGAACCCTCACACTAACAGGGACCTGGAAGGAAAGCTTGAGTCACTCAGTCCTGTCTCCTTCTGCTGTCATCACCACATCATACGGACCTTTCACGCACTGATCACGTTCCATCGTAAAAGTAGATAGTGGTTTTGCCCCTGTTACTTGTATTATGTAGCTGTTCGAAAGCCTTGATTCTAACAATGGGGAGAATACAAGTTTGACTGTGCTAACACTGTAGAGGGTTTTTTAAAACAAAGTTACCACATGCCGTAACTGGATGGCTGCAGTCACAGGATTTATGGCCTCTTTGACAGCACGGTGCACATAAGCAGGGTAGGTGATGTATGCATGCCACAACATCCAAGGCGATCTGAAAGCAGGGTTAAATTACGTTTTATGGATGGCATGGATGAAATTGTGCCCCTCAAACTACTTTCAGGCTTGAAGATGTGGAATCTGAGTTAAGTTACTGAGGCATGACTAAGTTTTGGTCATGCTAGAAACGTTCCACTGTTTGGTAACCACATCAGAGAAAAGTCAAGCTCTGAAGGCCCTGGCGGGTTGGATACCAAATGTGAAGGCAACCACTTAACAGAGCTTGAATGTAGTCTGTTAGACTGTTTTTCAGTGCTATTCCAATCATTAGTGTGAACAAGACCTTAATTGCAACATTCCGATTCAAGACATATTTTGTTGTTCCTGAAGGATTTATTTTTAAAGATTTGGCAGTGAACTGCTCTGTTTCGCTCTACTGAGGTGTTTGCAGTGTGACTAGTATAAACTATGTGATGTCTATGTCTTTTCTTTCTTTGTTTTAATGCTAAATAAGTGCAACTAAACCTATTTAAATGATCACATTTAAGGTAGGTTTGTTTGATGAGAATTGCTGAAGTAAATCTTGCAAAACAGAGAAGGGTATAGAGCTGAACATAAGAAATGAAGTGCTGCCCCCAAAAAACCTGGGAAGATGAGTTGCCAGGATGGTTCCCTCTCCAGTATGAATTGACACTATTAAATGGAGTTGGTGCAGTATACTGCACAACAAATAGGCACTGATTATTTAGATACAGATTGCATTGGAATGAATATTAAAATTTTGCACTTGAGAGGGAGGAGGTAGAGTGAGATAATGATCGTAACGTGATTTCCTACACTGGCAGCAAGTCAACCACAAACATAAGATTTGTTCTGAGTAACACTCATTATTAGCTTACCCCAGAAATAATGTGAGAATTCCTCCATAACCAGAGAATAGGCACAGCGCATCATTAACAACAATGTCAGCCAAAAACACAAGCACAGTTTTACAGCCTGATATTTAAAGCAAATGGGTAACAGACTGAAACTCCCAGTATGCCTGTCAAAAAGAGCAAATTATTTACTCCTTAGGTAGTTTTAAAATGTAAGCAGATATGCCATAATGCAAGATGAATTTACAAAGAAAATAGAGCACACTGCATTTAGATCAGAGGCTAAATGAACCACTGGTATAAACACTGATGTGGCAGCCACTTACCAGGGATACGCCTCAGGACTGAAACTCAGACACAAATAGTCTATTTAAAACTCTGTGCGCTCACTCTTTCTTGTTTTCTCTTCTCCCTGCACATGTAGATTTTGTCACCCTTCTTTTTGCTGTGCTTGCTCCCCCAGCGAGGCAAGGCTGATGGCATGCTTCTTCCAGGAACAGGTATCCCATGTGTAAACTGAGCTAATGTGTAGCTTTATTTCCCACTGTGTGGTGATATTTGGATATTCAGCACTCTAGACAAGGGCTGTCAGTGGCGCTTGTCCTCTGGGAGAGAAGATTTTTGCTGTTCATCTCTTCAGAGGTGGAGAACTGCTTTAGGATGGTGAGAGCCCCTTCTACCCCCTGGCCTTCCAAGCACGGTGTTTTGTTGAACTCATTGTCCTTTTTACTTTTTCTCTGGTTTAGAGGCTCAGAGATGCACAAGTGCACAGGCACAACCTACTGTAAGGAGCACCCTTTTCATCCTCCTCAAATGCCTCCTTGTTGACCTGTGGATGGGGCTGCTACTTCTATGTGCCTGCCTAGTGCATTGGGACAGGAAGAGGGGAACCTTGGGGAAAAAAGAGACTGAAAAAGTGGGAAACAGGGCTTCCCAGAGGCATCAAAAGCACACCAGAGGCTGGCACCCAGGCAGTAGAGGAAGGTGGATGTTCCAGCTCGAACACCACCAGCTGAGCAGTCTGTTGGTTTGCCTGGTGCAATGGGCTGCTTGCAAGGAGCTATTTTTGGCTCTTGCTGTAGCAGGCCAAAGTCAGGAGTTCCTTTGCTTTCCAGGAGAGGGTAAAGGCACATGTGCACTCACACCCACCAACTCACCTCATGAAACAGTAAAATATGCATTTTTCTCTCCTTCTTTTTTTACCCCGAACAATTATCCTGGCTCTTATTCCTTCCTGTCTCTTTCCCACTTCGCTCTGCACTTCTCCTCCAAAACGCCTCCATCTTTAATTGTCTCTAATTGTTGGAAAAGCTCCATGTGATTTATTGGATTGCCATGTCCCCAAGGCTTTATAAGGTCCTTGACATTGGATGGGGTGGCTGTGGTGTCTGTCATCTTTGGCTGCAGATATGCGCCAGTCAGATTTTTTCTTTTGCCAAGAAAGGCAGGATATGGTGTAGATACAGGATGATGGACTTTATTTTCCCAGTGCATGAGTGATGTTATACATGGCAGAGAGCAGGCTGTTTAACAGGATATTAATTTATGTCTGTCTTCAAACTCTATACCATGAGAAAAAAAAATCATGAAAAGGAAAAGAGAAATTATTTACTGTGGGACATAGCAGGAATGAGTGGCCTCTTTCTGATGTTGAAAAATATATAGACAAAAGATTCTTAGATGTGATGGTTGGGTGATTTAAGGACTTACCACACCCAAGAGCCCATCATGGCACACTCTTTGAATAAAAGAAATTTGTCATGCATTCTGAAAGCCAGGCCTTTTAAGAGGCTTCACATTTGGACATGAAAGATGAGTCATTCAGAAACAGTATTTGCCACAAGCTGTGTTAGCTTCCTTCTTTCTGCTTTCCTTCTTTCCATGAATTAGTGTCTTAAGTATACCTCAACCTGTGCTGCAATGCCCTGGGACTTAGCACTACAAGGTTATCTTCATTTATTGTATCTTCTTTCTTTTCTTCCCATAATATTTCCTTTTTTTTCTTTTTCCCCCCTATTTTATTTTATTAATTGACACAGGATGAAGCAGAGGAAGAGCAGACATCTAGTGAAAACATACATGAGCTGAGTACTGACCTGGTAACTCTGCCCTCTCATTGTAGCACTGAGTGCGTGACTTGTGACCTGGTATTGACACTTAGCATTGTGCCACCAGTGAGTTAATCAACCTGAATCAATTGGTGCTTTCACTTGCAATCCTGAACATGGCTATTAGGGTGAACAAATTGTGGGAGTGTTTGCAAGAACAAAATGATCTCCTGTGTCTCTGAACCAAAAGGTAAATGGCAGATGCAGCAGTACATCTATAGTCTTGTTTAATAGAGCAGGTGCACATCCGCTTCTTGCTCTGCTTGTCCAGATCAAAAATCTCCTTGCCAGCAGTTTTTTACCTGCAATATCTCTGCATTCAAAAATGCGATTTCATTTACTTTCATAAGTTTAAATTATTTGAAGTTTTCAGTCTCCTGCAGGAGTTCAGATTCCTTTGTTTATTTTGTTAATCTGCTAAAACTCTTGCTAAAGGTCGTGCAGGGGCATTTTTCATGTACCTAAGTACACCTGGCTGTATGTGAAGAGTCACTTTGGAGGGGTTTTGGTGGGACATTATCTCTTTTATTGTTGTTTCCTGTAATGCAGTATGATAATGTGCAGATGGTGTGTGGCTGTGTGCAGGTACATTTAGGGTGGTGTGGAGCAATAAACACGATCTTTCAAGCAGTCACTGCAGAGTAGAACAACAGGGAGATGTTGTGGCCAGATGCCTACTGTATAGACAGTAATGAATGACTTTACTTTTTTTTTGGCGTAATGGGCCTGTTCATTACATTTAACAAAAATTTAGAGTGACAAGAGACAAAATTGGAACTCTGTGTCACTTTCTTTGTGATAGCTTGATGTGTCCAGGTGTTGGGCTGGAAGCATTGGCAAATCTGGGGCTAAACTCCTTTGGTCAGGAGACCATTTGAACTTTTCAATTTTCTCTGCCAAAGTTCATTAAACTATTTTGCTTATTAACTCTTTTGCAATCCCTTCCTTAATTGTGCCTGAAATTTTGATGTTAAACCAATAAATCCATTTTACAACCAGAGATTAGAATGTCAAAGAGGACAGATTTGTGAGTTTAAGCACTGACCCTTGAAAGATGAGACATGGAACATACTTGCTTCCTCTGAGACTGTACCCTCTTCCTACAAGAGTCGGTGGGGGCAGGACTGAGCCTGTGCTGGGAAGTGTGAAGTCCCTATGAGCAGTGGTACCATAGACAAACTGGCTGTGGGCATTGTCCGTGCTTGGCCTCAAACGTGTTCTGGTGGTGCCTCTGCAGCAGTGGCTGTGAGCATTACATCACCCTGTCCCTAAACTTACACTGTTAGGAGTGAAGAAAGGGTTCCTATGAAGGACTAAATGCAAGTGAAATGTTAAGGCACTGCCTGTGATTTCCACGTATTTAAGGTGGTCGTGTAAGGTTCTACAGGGAGCATAACCTGAAAGAAAACTGGCGTGCTTGTGAGCACAATTTCAAGCTGAAAGAGGGAGTTATTAAGTCATATTCAGAAAAGACAGATTCTTGGGAAAAAAAATCAAGCAGTGGATGCAGATTAAGAATGAAGTTAGAGCAAGCATGGACTAACAGAGGAAATTTCAGCAATCACTATTAGTCATTTAAGGGTATAGTAGAGAAGTGGAGGCACCTTGTGGGAAGCAGGCTATAGCAGCTACATAGGTTAGATGGTTTAATTCACTTAAAAGCCACTAGAAACTAGCAATTACTGCTAAAAATGAGTAATTCCAGTAACTGACAAGCATTATGTCATATCATCTTCCTGGGTATTGAATAACAATCAAGGTAATTTTAATCTTAACTGTTTACTTCTACTTCACACATTACTAAATGTAGCAGCCTCTGGCACCACCTCTTCCTCGCTCCCTAGAAAAGGGAAAGTGAGAAATGGAGGAAGATTTAAGTGTTGCAAGCAATGATTCATTCTCAGGCTGCACAACCTACCAAATGATCTCCAGAGTGGCACTGCTACTTGGCCTGGGAATGGTTTTCCTCCCTCCCTGCCCTCTTAACTAGAAGGAAAGAAACTGATACTCATGGCAGACAACCAGGATGGCTAGAACAAATATTGGAGAAGTTCAGGAAACTAAATATGGGATCCAGGATCTGGAATACACACCAGAAGAGGAAAAAAACCCCAACAAACCAAAACAAGCAAAAAAGGATAAAAATACAGAAATAACAAGGGGAAGGAAATAAAAAATAACCAAAAGAGATTCCATTACCAAAAATCAATCCCGAGGACAAAGTACTCATTAAAGGCCTAAAATCTTTCCTTCCCTCTGCAGGGCCTGGTTCTGTAATGGACTACTAGAGGCTGAACAGACTCTCTTCTGAAAGAAAGCAAAAGAAGTGTCTTGAAGTGTTTTTCTGCATAAGCATTTTCAGGTCTCAGGGAAGTGTAGGAAAATTATTAAATCCTAGGTTAGGACAGGGAAAAAAAAAGGTTAAATTTTCTCCTTGTTTCCAGAAGTCAGGGAAACATGTCATCCTAACCCCACTTCAGATTCAGCAAGAACTAATTTCAAACTGTTCTTGGATCATATTTGCAATTACACCCTGCTAATTTATGCGGTTTTTAAAAGTCTCAGGGCTAAATGGTGCAGCTGAGAGTTCTCAGTGGGATGTCAAGTACTGGCTGTTTCACCAAGGTGCTGCTGAAACACCCTTTGGATGTTCTCCTTGATACATGAGTAGATACCAGGGCTATAATTTTTAGTTTAGTGTCTTCCTAAATCCCAAGATGAGACCCTGCTTTGACTCTAATACAGAAATTGTGCTGGGGAAGCCTGGGGAATTGTACTTTTGTGATATTTTGATTTTATTGATAAATTGTCTCACTAGAAAAACATAGACTTTGCATGTTTTTTTTCTTCTGTTCTGACCTTCTTTGACGTTTTTCAGTGATAATGAGGTAATGCTGCTTTCAGAGACCCAGTGTACACAGACTAGGGAGCCACAGCCCTCACTGCACTGGGACCTACAGAGCTGCTCTTTTTTGGGTGTTTAATTTTTATTTTTCATATTTATGTTAATATCCTTTTAAAAGCTGAGCTTTTATGTACTGCTTCCTGCTTCTGGATATGGCAGAAAAGTTTTGGCATTGTTATTGCATGCCCAAGTAAATGAGACTTGTCTCAGCCTGTCATGGAGATGTTTGGTTTTAATCCATTGATGGCTTTGTTGATTAAGATAAAGGCCTTGATCAGGCACTGGCAAAGATCTGAGAGCTGTGGAGGTCCTGGAAGTTCAGTGTAAACCACTCTCAAAGCCTGAATCCCTTGGGAATTTGGCTACTTTTTTCCATGCTACATAAGCTGTTACAGCCGGGAGACAATTGTTCCATATTGATTAAATGCTGGGCCTTTATGAATAATGGTCCCTCCTACATCAGTACAATTTGAGTTCCGCTTCTCAGCTCAGAGCTGATTTTCCTATGGCCTTCTCCTTCAAGAGAAGAACAGAGGTAGTGCATGAGAGGAGCTCAGTTTGATCTTTGGCAAGGGCATTTTCAGTTTAACATAGATAATATTTGCAAGGGTCATATAGGAGACTGAATTTTCCTTACTTAGCAAAGTAAAACTTTTCCATCCATCAGCTTTTGCAGTTCTCTGTGGCAGTCTCCATGCTGAGGAGAGAGAAATACTTGGCTGATGGACTCAAATGCACAGAGGCTATAGTGTATTAAAAGCAGATTAAAAGGTGTTTTCTGCTCTTGAAAAATCAGTCACTGTCTCTAATGTTGGTCACGGGCTGTGACCCTCCTCAGATCAGATGATGACTCTTTCCTGTGATCGCCTTCCTCAAGAAACAATTGCTTTTGTGTGAGCTGTTTCACCCCCACATCGAGGTGTGACTCCGTGTCTTCTGCAATTTATGCTCCAGCCTATCTTTGCTGTGGCCAGCATTACACAGTACAGGTATATTGAGGCATTTTTCCACCGGCTTCATTTGCATTTGTGAGTGCTTAATGTTTTGGACTCCTGATTACCAAACTACGTGTGCAGGGGAAAACGGTGCAAGTCATTAGCAAACTCGAGTGACAAGTTTGGTCTTGTTAATTTGACATTGCACAGAAAACCTGCAGTAGCTGCAGGGCTAGGTATAGATTTTTAAAGCTGAGTTCAACAGCCTGAGCTGTGAGACCATCTTTTTTCCTCTTGCCTCCAGAAGCTGCAAAGGGTTTAACACAAATTCTGTCGGATGACTAGCCATCAAAGTTGTGCTCCAGCCTGTTTTCCATTTTGTTGGCCACAGCACAACATTATTAATAAAATACAGAAAGAGGTGTAGAAGGACAGAGCTACATCTTCAGGTGCTTGCTGACAGCCTGTCCCTGCAGAGGTGGGATATGCAGCTGTGTGTGTGATGTGCACAGCTGACATAACGAAGTCTGTTCTAGTGCAAATAGAATTTGCTCCAGTAAGAACTCAGTAAAAATTAGGCAAGTACTCCGAGATTCGGACAGAGTTCTGGAAATATTCCACACCCTTAGTAGTCTAAATGCAAGAGTTTGACTGATGTAATTCTTTCATTTTCCTTTGATTGTTGGGTGCTTTTATAGAGCCTCTAACGGAAAAAGTGTTCGTGCTGCTCCAGGAGAATTGCTGCTCATTCTGAGCAAATTTATTCAGGTTAACTCCTGTCTTGCAAGCCCATTCTGGAATGGGACATGGTAAAGTAATTCCTTCTTGCTTATCAAAACAAGTTGATCTCAATCAAAACCTCCACACCATAATTAAAGACCACACTGATTTTTCCTTTTTTTCACTTTATAGCATTATAATATATAAAGCCCAACTTTTACTTCTCATCTGAGCAGTTTAGGTCCAGAATCAGTGAAAGAGCAAAGATGTAACCATATAATGGTTTAAGTTGGAAGGGACCTTAAAGATTATCTAATTCCAACCCCCCTGTCATGAGCAGGGACACCTTTCACTTGACCAGGTGGTTCAAACTCCCATCCAACCTGACCTTGAACACGTCAGGGATGGGACATTCACAGCTTCTCCGGACAAACTGCCAGTGCTTTCACCACCCACACAGTAAAGCATTTCTTCCTAATATCTGATCTAAACCTGCTCTTTTTCATTTTGAAGCCATCTTCCCTTGTTCTATCATATCCGACATAGATATCCACACAGCTGCATGTCACAGTGGTAGTCCACCTTAGTTATTGTGTTTGAATCCAGCAAGAAGGATGCACACAAATGTGAATATGCACTCTCCATTGCACCTTTTATGTATGTAAGAGGTCTATACTAGATGCCAAGAGAACATGTAATCAAACGTTAATTTAATTGTTTCAGATGAGATTCAAAGCGTGTCAACAGAGATATAAACAAAAACAGTTGTAAGAAAAGATAGAATTCAATACAGCAAAAGTTCTCAGGGAAGATATTTTATTGTACAAAGAGGATGCAGAAATGAGGGAAACAGAACCATTACCTATGATTACTCCTATGACTTCAGGAGATAAATCATCAGAAAATATATTTTAAAGCACCACCACCATTAACATGAAACAATTTCACATTTGTAGGTAATTTACAGCTGAGAAACATTCTGTCAACATTTCTTCATATGTATGGTTTGATTAAACTTAGTGAAACCTCCCATCAGACCTGAAGTATCTCTGAGGTTTTAATGATTTTCCACATGGAAAAGGCACACTCGGTAGCAGAAGTGCTCCTTTTTATTTTCAGTATGCCCAAACGAAGCAACTCATGAATATGGGTCAATTAATACAATTGCTTCAAGGCAAGAATGCAGGTCTGGAAGGAAAACAAAGTCCAGTGGTGCCTTGGTTCTTCAAGAGACAGATTTTTAGTCTCCCTTAAAGCACACAGCCTATACGAGAACAAGATGTTAGAATCTTGTTTTTGTTGGCTGTGAATAAATTCATCACGGGATACATGGTTTAAATATGACCTGATGTAATTCCCATTCTCCAACTACTAGCTGCTATCTGCTGAGCCAATTTCAACTTCAGCTCTGTTTCTTTTGAGTAAAGATTGCAGACAGACTCTCATCTTCATTTGTTCTGTCCAATTCAGGATGCAAAGCACTCCTGGACACAAAATATAGGGTGTTTTTCATTTTTGTAGTGTGTGACTCAGTTTTAGCATATGAAACTAATCTTTGCTAATGCATTGTGTTAGAACTGACTCATCCATATTGAAGGTGCAAAGTCCTTGAATGCTTAACCAATTGCTTTAAATTTTAGAAACACTATTTTATGTTCTTGGGTTTTTCTTAAATTTGTATTCGATTTTTTTTGGTCTCATTAATAAATCATATGCACAGATAACTGAACCTTGCAACTTAGATGTAAATAAGTAATTAGAAAGAAATATAGCAGCTTTCAAAATTCAGCAGCCAAGGAAATCTTTAGGTTTTTTTCATTAGTCACAATTTAAAGCTGTGGCTAATTATAAAACATTCAACAATTACACAGTGTTAAGGGACAGGTTTTCCTAAAGGACTCAGAGTACACAACTGTTTGCAGGTATTCAGAATTGCCCAGCTCCTGCCAAAGCACCAAAGTGAGCCGGCAAATCTACATACTTATTTGTGAAGTCCTCTCAGCACTAGGATACCCCTTTTCTTTACCCCAACCTAGGCACTAAGCCCTTTAAAACCTGCCCATCCTCTAGGCAGGAGAAGACAAAATGACCAAAATCCAGGACAAACTTAATGTGAGTGACTTATCTATGTATGATCCCACAAAGGAGCTCTCATTTTCAAGTCTGAGTGACATCCAAGCACCGATACAAAGCCCTGAGATTTCCAATAGACTTTCTCCTTTTGACACGATAACCTACATGAAATGGCACACATAAGTCAACATTTTTCCCTCTGAAGGGAACGTGAGGCTGGAGTTTGGCCCCCTCACTAGCTGCTTGGCATTCTGGATACCATCCCTCCTCTCCACTTGGCACCTGCAAAAGTGACATCACGGTTGTTCCAGCTCTCTTGAAGATTTATAATGAATTTGTGTTCCAGAAACAAGCTGATAACCTTTGCACTGGCTTGGAAGGCAGAGCTTTTATTATAGGATTGTTAAGATAACAAAGCTTTGAATGTGTACTGCTGCTTTGCTAAGAACTAACTGGTAACAAAGCTCTGCTTATCTGCTCAACTACCTGGATTTTAGCAGTGGCCAAGGGTAGGAAGCTCTTACCCAGGCAGTTGGTTGTTTCCTGGTATTCTTGTTTTGAGACAGTAGAAGTTCACTCAGCTCTGCTGCTGCTTTGTTATCTAAGGAATTCATATGCTACTTAATCTCCATAAAAACCCAAACCATGGCTGTGCCGTGTGAGCTCTGCAGGGAGCATCAGCATTCCAGATCTGGTGCCATAAGGCCTGTGAGCAGATTCTGGGATGCACAGAAAACTGTATTTTTTGGCAAGCAGTATCATAAATGAAGGAAAAGACTGCCTGAAACATTTTGAAATTTTTCTTGGGTAGTTTGGACTTTCTAGGCTTAAGATATTAGGTGAGAGACCTTTGTTTTGTGCAATGACAACCCTAAAAGAAAGAATACTAGATGTGGCTTCCATCTGCGTTGCCATGTATTCTTAATAAAAAGCCTTTTGCATGAGTCTCAAGGAGCAATTATATTCTTGGGATCTAAAGTTGTTTTTAGATAAAAAGCTGAATAGAAGAGTGAACAGGAAAAAAAAATTAGTATATGAGCCAGATTCTATACAAATACCCCCTGAAACTGATATTCAGAAGCCTTTATTTATTTTTTTTTCTAAATTATGAGAGCACGACAAAATATGATAACAATACACACTGGAATGTTTATTTTAAAATAGATAACAGCTCTGAAAACCCCTTGCCTAGTTCAGTATACTGGAACATCCCTGCAGCTTAACCTCCTGTCAGTGTGAGCCAGAGCAGGGTGAGGAATGCTTCTTGCTTTTCCCAGGCAAACCCCTCTGAGGAAATTCAGAGCACAAAATCTGTTCAAACTCCTTTTTTCCTCTTTAGACTTATTATTTATTTCAGGTTGATGCACAAGCCCAAGGCTGGGCTGGATTCTTTCCTGGACATCTGCCTTAAATGAGTGCTGTGCATCTGACAGATCCCAACAGGTCGTGTATCACAGGACATTCCCCTCATGCCCTATATACCCGCAAATCACTTCCAACAACTGGTATTTCCAGACCATGGAAAATACAGAGATTTGGAATGGTGGGTCCCAAAGCTGAGCAGGGCTGAGCAGGCAAAGGCTGAAGTGCAAACTCTGGGCTTTGCCCTGCCTCCCTTACTTGGATTTTTATCAGCCAAAACCCCTACCGAGTCAGCAAGATTCTTCACTTCCAAAAGAGCTGCGTGAAAACCGAGGGAGGGCTTCAGGCAGATCCAGTACAATTGCTAAAAAAATAACATGACAAAGTAAAAAGAAGGAAGATAAGCAGAGCACACAGCTTAAGAAAAGCATTTTTTCTAGACAGGGCATCCAATATCCAGCTGCTCCACTGAAGGAGGTTATGGCTAAGGTGGTCGGTATGATGGGATGTAAGGCATTTAACAAAGCTATCCTAGAGTTTACTTTTTATGTATTGGGGGTGAAGGAGAGTTTGAATTACAGATAAAGGATAGCAGGTGTTAATGCCAGTCTCCCACTTCTTGCTTCTGGGTTTAAAGTCCAGGCTATTATCTTTCTTTTCTCTCCAGGACAGTAGATACCTTTTTTAACAAAGCCCTTTTGTTAGTATCCCGCGTTTTATTTGTGCACAATACTGTCAACAGTATCAGGATATGTTTAGATAAAAGATCTACTAAATAGACAGGCTTGGGAGTTTGGGGAGTTTATCTTTGCAGATATCACTCCAGTAGATTTTTGTAGTGGCTCTCATTAGTTGACTCTGTCTTATCTAATCAGCCTCTGAAGCCAATCAATACAGAAACTTGCCAATCAGTGCTGAAGCATTTCATGTGGTTATAGTCCTGAGGCTCCCAGAAATAAAAGGGAAAAAGAGCATAAAAGTACTTTTTGTTTTGTTCTGGTTAAAAGCTGTTCTGAACGAACGGTTACTGGATGAGATGCTGGGAGCTGATCCTTGTTAGGTTTTTGGGCATGGCTTGATGCGTTAGGTTGTAAAGACTTTATTTCTCCTGAAGTGGGATTCTTTTCTATTTTTCAGATGAACCTTCAGTACTTTGTGGCAATCTATTAACTCAGCCTCCCTACACATATTTTGGTGCTCAGGCTCCTGAACTGCTAATGCTTATGGACAGTTATGGTCATCAGCCATGAATGGTGGCTTTAAGAGAATATGACTGATACAGGCTTTGGTGAATCATCTGGAGGATGTGTTTGAGAGTGGAAGAAGCGTCCTGGGTACAAAACTTGTCTTATATTTTTCCACCCCATCATAAATGAGGGTCTTCTAAGGATGATGTCTCATGATTGATCCTGCATGGTGTTGAATTTGGTCATCTGACCAAACCAGTCCTCACATATACCCTTGATGGGATGTGAGTCCCTGAAGACACTGGTGTGAAGTGTTGAGATGGGCCCTGAAGCCCCCTGTTGTAGTTCACTATTGTGTATTTATCTTCACTGTTTGCTTGGCATGCTTTTAGAGGTTGGAAATTACAGCATACTGAACTGAGAAAAACAGATGAAACCTATAGTTCTCACTTCTTGAAGCACACCTGTGTATTTATAAATGCAAGCAAAGGCCATCTGCATGTTCTAATGCTGCAGGTGTCCATGGCCATATTACAGCTTGGATCTTCTTTTTTCTGGGAAAGCTAAATGAGGAGTGTGAAATATTCCTGATTTAGTTTCTGTGATCAAACCCAAGAGATATTTCAAGCATTTTCAAGCACGATGAATTAGGAAAAAAGCTAAAAGTGGGGTATGTGAGATTGCTCAACTGTTTCAGTCCCTCAGCCTAAAAGGTGGGAGTCTGGCAGCAGGCTATTAAAGGAAGGTGCAAATTGACACCAAGACGATGTACATCATCTGGTGAGGAGCTGAGGAGGATCTGGCTGAGGAGCATAACTGAGGCATACAACAAACCCTACATCACTTCCACAAACTGGGAGTTGTTGTCGGTATGACTGACCACACCACTGAATTGATGCATGTCTACAGGGGACATGTGCAAGGACTGGACATCTCTAAAGCCAATTTGTCCTACCCCTGGCTGAAGTATCCAAATGTACCTTGGCATCCTTCGGTGAGGGAGCAGTTGGTGCATGGTAGACATCCCAGATGTACATCAGTGTAAGGTTGTGGGGACAGCTGGGGGATTGGGGCTTGAGCACACACTGGCAGTGTGGCAGCAACCTGCACATACCCACGGAAGAGTGCTCAGGGAGGAAGGCCCTGAGGCAGAACACTTCTGCAGAAAGTGTAGCTGCAAAATGTGCTATGGAGAGAAAATTCACATAGGAGGTGCAGCCAGGGGACACTTTCAGACCTCCAAGGCTGCCTCCAAAAGAAAGAAGTAGAAATGCTAAAAAATACAGAGGAGTCCCTGGCAAAAAAATGAGATCACCAATACATGACGTCAATATATTGCCTGTTTCTGTTTGCTCTTTTTCTTAAACAAATATCAATGATTGCCATTGAGATCAGTTCTGGAATAAAATCTGCACCCAGGCTGAGGATCTATCTTGTTTTCTGTCTAAACTTTTAAGTCAGCTTTGCTGGATCTGTGTTAGGACTGAAGTCCTAAATATAAATGGTTACTGTATTTGCTTTCCTGTTTTATTGCAGCTGCAAAAGTGAGCCATAATGATTTTTATAGTACATGATAGAATTTGTCAGCTATGGGACAGAATGAACTCACACGATAGCGACTGGCTCAGCCTCAAAGTGATAAACATGTCAAGATAACAGCAATCATTTTTTCCCTGAACACGAGAATACAATGCAATATAAAGCAGCTTTTTTTTCCTTTTTCTGCATTTTAATATTCCTATAATCAATCACCAACCATAACGGTTTTATTATGACTATGGACACAATAGATCAAATTTTTATGGCCTGGTCTTAGTTTTCCATATGTAATCTGCCAGCACCAGTAATTGCACAGTTTAGGTCATTTGAGTACCCGATTACCCCCACAAATCAGGTAACTAGACATCTACACTGCATGCTGACATTACTGGGAAAATAAACTTGTTCACAAAACTTGGCACATGCAAAGTTGAAAGTCATTCTTCAGGCCAAAGTGAAAATTTTGCTTTGCTTGTTTATTGTTATGATTCCCCAAGGGACTATATGAAGACAGAAAATTTAAAAACATTTGCCTTAAATGTGTAGTTTCATTCAAGACTCTGGCTAGAACCAAACCTAAAATTTAAGGTTTCTTGCCCACTGGCAGGCAGCAGGTAAATCCTGTATGGTTAAAATAGTGGACCGAATTTTTCAAAAACCTTAATTCACAACTGTAAAAGAGGTAATGGAATCAAGTGGGGACCCAGGCTGAAGTTTGATTCAAAGTTGAGAAAGAGGACAAGGAAAAAGTTATTTATTTACACAATGGAGAAAGACTACCTGAAGTTATCCATAGGCACTTGTATAGGTCATCATCTTCATAAATGACCTAATAAAAGGTATGGTACAAGGTATCAACATTTATGAGTGATTAAAGATTATATAGGATAGTAAAACTAAAGGTAGCTGAGAAGATTTGCATGAGGATTTTAAAATGTGGGTGACTAAGTCATGAGGAAGGCAATGCTTGCAGAAGAGCAGACACACAGGGACCAGGAATTCACTGCAAGGTGAGGCACAAGAGGAAAAATAAGATCAGCTCTGTGCACATGTACAACAAAATGTCTGTATCTAACTTCTGTCTCTCAAGAGTTAGCATTAGCTCCCTGCTTATTAGTGGTCAGGAAGACAACGGGTGCATTAAGAGTTATTACAAAAAGAGTTTATAATAAAGATCAAATTGTCATCATCTACCTGTGTAAATCCTCAGGGCTCACACATCTTGAGGTGCTTGTGCAGACTCAGTCCCCTGGATGACTGAGATGAGATGGGGAAAGCTGCAGACTCAGATGTCCCACGGCAAAGGAAGTTTCACCCTGTCCCTGCTGGAGCCATTACTCTGGTTGGCCTGAGTCCTTGAAGCTCTTCTTATGCTACAGAGGTAAGAAGAACTTGTTACAAATACAATGCATTTTTGTTAGTCTGGCAGCATCCCTCCCAGCTGAGTCAGGGTCTTTTTGGATGGGACCCACAGTGGGGATAGGATCCTGGGAAGTTCAGCATCCGAGCAGGTGCCCTTGATCAGAATTACCCTCACTTCATGGTGGCCCCTCATTCCCCATGTCTCACTGATATGAGCTCCTGGAGGCCTCAACCTTTTGAGCTGGATCTGGTTTCCCTCCCTATGGCTGCAGCCCCATCCTCTCACAGACTGGAGACATTGGAGGGGAGGCAGGCACCGCCCCCAGCACTGAGGATGTTCTGGGACCCTTTTCTGAGAGGATGACACCTGGGAAGAGGGGGGAGACAGTGGAAGGAATGGAGATTCCTGTCCTTGTTCTGGGTACAGGTATGGCTCTTGGCATCCCGTGCTTTGGTGCTTCGTCTGCCTCTCTGTGCTGGTGATGTGTGCAACAGCACTGCTGCCTCTCGTGCAGGGGAAGCACACATACGAGGCAGAGAGGGGCTCAGACATGCTGGCAGGGAGCACTGCAGGCACACACTTGAGTAAAAATTGGAAGAGCTAGTCAACTGTTTGTTTTCTGTTTGATATGTTATCCTAAAGCATTTCTGAAAAACTATCATTGTCATAAGCCAGCCAAGGTACAGAACTCACTGCCTGTCCTTTGCTATGATAATGAAACAACCGCTGATATTTTCAATTAAAAAAATACCCCAGGGTGGTAAGATTTTGTGAGGCTGTTCTAAAACTTTCCTTCATGTCCAACAATATGTACGTGACTCAGCTACTAAATAGGCATCTAAATAAAGAGGCTTCTCTTGTGCTTTATGTTCACAAAACTCTCATTCTAGTGTGCAAAGAAACACTCTCCAGCTTTTCTACATGTTCTTTCTTTGATCCACACTGCTAACGATAAAACATGTCAGCGTGAATCATAAATGGAGAATTATTTCTGAGTCTGATTTTTTTAGAAATCCTGCTCATAGTTTAATATGACACAACTACATAAATAAAATATAAGAGTATGTAGTTCATTACATAATTTTATTTAATTTAGGCTTTAAAACATGCTTAGCAGAAGTACAACAGTCCTGAGACATTTTCATTTTAACAGAACTCAAAGGGCCTAATACTATTGTGTAATATGGGAGAGAGCTTTAAATTTACTGTATCTAACACAAATGCATATTGTCATGCAGAGACTCTCCAAAGGTATTTCAGTGCATTATCCGAGTGGTAGATGCTTGGAAAAAAATGCTTACAAAGTAATCTCCAAATACAGCATATTCAGACAAAGTGCAACTTGAGGATTACTTTTAACACTGCTGTGCATACTCTTCTGTGCCTGTATAATCCTCATATACTGCAGTCCTAGACCATTGCTGGGGCTTTTTGAAATCATCAAAACAGGAATAACTCAAAATAATAATATAAAACAAGTCATGTAAGGAGGTGCAAACTCACTGTATAAAGTTGTTACAGCAAACAAGGCCCTCTCAGCAGCCTCAAAGTTATATGAAAGTTGTTTCAAAATTCAGAAGTCTTCTGCAGTATGCACAGCTATTCATCCTCAGCAGAACAGCTAAATGGTTTTTCATCAGTAAATTACATTTACATACACCCTCGGTCTGCTTGAAAATATACTGGAAATTCACAGCAATTTTCAATAGAGCAAGCATCTTCCAAGTGTTTCAGGTATTGCTTTTGAGGCACGCACTGTTCATTTTAGTCTATGTGGCATTTTGATCTTCTTTATTTCTACAGTGCAGATGACCATCAGTTATTTCAGTCCTCTGATTTGGCAAATCAAAATTTTAAGCAAAGAAACTGGTCTGAGGTGAAGAGAAAAGGAAGGTCACTGGCCAGCAGCTTATAGGAGCACTGGCATAAATAATGACGCTGTGAAGTGAAGGAATTAATTTGTGTGAAGGGTGCTGATGGGGAGCTATGTGTGCTAATGTGTGCAGTGAGGACGTCTGCTCTAGAAATGAATGCACTGGACTTTCTATGTCATGTTCCACCAATTCCAGGGACCAGTTTAGGAAAGTGTTTAAGCACATCATCAACATATGAGCTTACACATTAACAGCTGGCTTTTTCAAGAAGAACTTGTTCTTAGATCAAAGCCTATGTTGCTTGGAATAGAAGGCGTGGTGGCAGTAATACAGGGAATGATTTTGAAAAGGTATTACATTGATGGATTTGAACAGAGAGAGTTGCCAATTCCCAATGGTGTTACATCATGTAAAATATTTTCCTGTAAATGGAAATTGAGCTGTTTCTTTTATTTTCTTTGTAACTTCCATTTTATAAGAGAAATGAGATGAAGCACACTATGTTTTGAAGGGATCAGTGGTATCCTTGAATAAATCTGTTTACCCACTGGCCTCATGCCTTTTGAGATATCCATATACCTAAGAAGCCAGACTTAACCCTTGCAGTGCTGCAAATCAGAAGTATCTCTATTATAATCATGTATTATAAGCTAGCATTTCATCAGAATAAAACCAGTGAAAAGGCAAGCAGGCCCAACCCCAAAATGTTGTATGTGGCAACATGTTGTGTCTTATAAGTGAATATTTCATTACATGCTAATTTTGCAGAATTATCACACTTACTGGTTTCTCCAAAGACAAAGGGAGAATTTTCTTCATGCTGAGTTTTCAACTAGCTCTTAGCAGAGCAACATTTACACTTAAGTTTTTAGCATAAAAATCACCTGTTCTGTAATCACTGTAGTTTTAGAGGTCCTCAGGAAAGGTCACAGATTTGTCTCTCCTCCAGTGAGGACCATCCTTCTGATGTTCTGCCCAGCCTTGATCTCTGGCTTCAGTTTTGCAGTGGTCTCATGCCAGTCACTTAGACTGTGGATGAAGGACTGAACCTCACTCACTCTGAAAACAGTTTAGAGTTAAAAGTTTACCATAAGAACCGTGCCAGTTATGATCTGGCCTGTTTTACTAAAATATTTATACTAGTAAAAGACCAAATGTAAACTCAGGTTATACCAGAAATAAGCTGTGCTTCTGGGAACGCTTGTATCGCAGGTTAATTGTATTCGCACAAAGATAAGATTTATATATCAACAGCCAGATGTCTTTTCTATTGCTTTAAGTAAATTTTTTCCACACCCATTTTAAAGATTTTAGGCTCAGAATTCAACCTAGACTTCCTATAGTATTTGCTGACTGTATCTGTATTAGCAGGCAGTGCAGATAAACAGGAAGTTTGTAAAGCAAAAAGTTGTGGTTGAGGTCTGACACGCACATCAGACATGCTCCAGGGAAGTTTACTCCATGCTGGCTCTAGTCTGGGCCATTCAACAGCACATCCATTGCTGATGGAGCAGGTTGGCTCCATAGGCACAATTTCTGCAAGCTTTGTTTGAAAGGAATCCAGTTCATGGTGCTCTGAGCCCATTCTGTGACATGAACCAAGGCACATTATGCAGGGACAGCCTGGAGATTCGTTTTAAAGCACGCACCCAATCCAAACTGAAACCGTAAAGTAGATGTACCCATTCAGTGAGAAGAATTAAAAACTCCCTGAACCCACGGATGTAGAAGGATTATCCTTGGGACCCATTGATGCATGGAGAGGGAATATTGAAATGGAATGAATTCTGGGCAGCAGCCACTGAAAAAGGATTGCAAATGCAGGTTCCCAAGGGGAGGTGAAGTGCTGAAAGACATGTCAGAGGATGACACGGTAGATAGGAGTTTACAGTGCAGTATGGCAATAGGAAAAAAGAACAGCATTATTTGGCCCATAGGAAAGCATTGTGCCATGCACAGCCATTCTCTAGACTGCTGAAAGTGCACCTAGACACTGGATTTTTTTTTTCCTGGGACTTAATACTTCCTCCCCAGACAAGCCCCAGAGATGCAAAGCGATTCAAATGGTTCAAACTTAAAACACATCCAGGAAAAGGCTGATTTGCTCAGAACAACTTCATCTTGATTTACATGATTGGTGTCTTTACAAATTTTGGGAAAAGTTAGGCAGATTAAATTGGTGCTTATGAAGCCATATATAAATTCTTGTGCCATCTGCTAGTTCTTAATTTCCTCTTTAAGTTATTTAGCAGTCACATGGATGGTTCTCTTTAATGGATCTGTGTTGATTTTTCTGATTTGAAACCAAATCATTCTCAGACTGAAATGGATGAAGCAGCTAGAGCACTTCTTTGATTTTGCTACCTTGAACTGGCTGTGCAGTATGACAGGGAACTGAAAATCCACAGAGTTCTCCAAAATTACATGAGCAGATTTAGGGATGAGGAAATAACTAAAAATCCCTGTACAGAAAAGCTGTGCTTGCTATCACATTTCAGATAATCATGGTTCCTTCCCCTGTTAATGTACACCTCTTGGATTAGCTGCAGTAATAACAGTTGTATGAAGAGGGTGGACATATTTGATATTATCAGCACTTGTGTATCATACATGCAAATCACGAGAGCAGCTGGTACGAGAGCAGGTAAGGCAGCTAGAAAATTGGTAGTTCTTCCTCCAAGGTCTCATATTATATTTTTACAATAAAAACCACTTAAGTGGTTGCTCTCAAGAGACATATTGCTCTCTCTCCTTGTAGTCACCCTGCTCAAGAAGAAGGAGACAAAGGCAGTCTCATTCTCTGCAACTCTCACATGACAGTTCCAGAAAATGGCTTTTTGGCTTAATATTAATTTTTTCATGTGATGAGCACACTGAGAAAATGTGGATGTAAAAATAGGATATGAAACAGAGTCAAGCATGGTCTTGCTTACAGAAATGCAGAGATGCAATGACTTGGAAAGCTGATCGGAATCAGAGGATGAAGTGGTGTAAAGCAGTAAAAGTACTGCTACGTTTTCTAGCCACTGAATCTAGTCATACAGTGAGACTCAGTGCTAGAAGTCATTAGTCTTTTGCTCTTCTGTTTTTTTCTCCTCGTTTCCCTGGTTCCCAGTCTGCCTCTCCTGATGTGCTTCATCCTCCCAGCTGGATAGCAGAAAACCTGCCTCAGCTGCAAACTCTTGGCTGGCAGCCACATGGTAATTTATGACAGTCCTCATGCCTCTGGAAGTAGTCCAGGTGGCATCATCTTCACACTTGTGAACTCATTTTATGCCTCTACAGGTTGAGGATTTTCTCATGCCCAGAGGCCCATTCCTCTATGGCTTCTGAGGGCACCTAGTCCGGGCTTCGTAGTGTGACTGACATATTTCTCTCCACTGTAAATTTAAAACAAAATATTTTTGAGGATCCTTTTGTGCGAAGATGGTTAGAAATGCACAAACATACATGCATACATACATACATGCATACATACATATATATGTATATATACATACATACAATATATATATAAAGTTCTGGCACTATGGCTGAGCTGATTCCATCTACATTTAGACACCTGGTCTAAAACAGTGTGTAGGGGTTTTCAAGAGCCTGCAGGGAAAGAGATGCTTTAGGATGCGATCTACTTTAAATTTAGGCCCCCAAGGCAAGGCATTGCTCCCAGGGGGAGCCTGTCTCAACCCGGTGACTTTAAGGGGTGCATAAGTAAAATTCAGTGGGATGAGCTAACCTTATGGTGCGCCTGTGCAAAGATTAAGCAGAGGGGTTGAGTTTGTTCTTGAGTCCAAACTCACCTGCCAGCCCTGCTGTTAGAGGGGACTCCTGAGCACAGCCCTCAGACGTGTCTTTTGCCCAAGGAACTACGTGGAAGGGAAGAAGACAGGCTGCCTTGAGGTCTTGGGTCAGGCACATGCACCCATGCATCCATCCACCCCTTCCACAGTCCATGTGAATGCCAGGATTCACCCACTAACAGGTGATGTGGCTGTGGCCCGTTCCTACATACATTAGGGTGTCTCAAATAAAGACTGCATCAGGTTCTCCAGCCACCTAGCCTAACCCAGGGAATTTGGCTTCGTATGCCTTTGCATATCCCTTAAAATACGTACTGACTTGTTGACAATGTAATCTGAACCTGAAACTTTGGTAGGATTTTTTTGAGTGTCCTACCAACCATTTCCACATGAGTCCCAGTGCCCATGTAATATTTACTGGAAAGAGGGATTTGATTTTTTTCCCTTCCCCTCTCCTGAAGTGGAAGCAGTTAAAGAAAGTGGACTGAGTGAGCAGGAGCCCAGGGCTTGGTGTAAGGTGCTGTCTGAAAGGAAGCAGATGTCTTTCCATCCGTTCTCAGGTGGTGAGATGTCTGGCACAATTACTGGTGCAACATATGGGAACAGACAGGAGTGTTTCAGTTCTGGCTCTGAGTGTTTGGACTAGTTCTCATCTGGGAGGTGCCTGTTGCAAACTATCTTTTCTATTTTTCTTTAACAGAAGCTGTGCATTGGATTCCAACATAAATGTGGAAATCAGAGTGAAATCATTCTTCTGTATCTTTTTAGAAGGTATAAAAGATTTGCTGGTGTAATTTCCTTAAAACAACAAAGCAACACCTTGAATGGAGGTACTGGGAAGTCACACATCATCATGGAGTACTCTGTTACTTTTAAAAATTAGTCCAGATTTTGTTGTTTAAATAAATCTTTTGAGGGTGGTGGCGTCAGGAAACAACAAATTTCATTTTGCTCTGCCACTTGTGTCAAAACATCTGCATCAAACATTCGGTACATAGTGACATAGCGAAACAAATGTAGAGCAGACATTACAGATGAATGGCTTGTTGACAGATTAGCAGATGAGTTTCCCTTATGTTTTTGAAAAACATAGCTCCCTAGACAAAATGTACAAAGGGGAAAGCTGGGATTAAAGATCAGATAACAAATAGCAAGCTTTTATTTTCAGTGTTTACTATTCAGATTCCCTGATATCATGAAAGATATAAAGAGCAAGTAAAGAAAAATATGCCACGTCCAACACAGGGAAGTGAAAAATGGACATCTTTTAGGACTAAAGCTGCAACCCAGGGCTGAGGGAAATGTTTTGGTCTTTCAATATATATGTTAAAAAAAAAAAAAAAGCAGATTTGGGTTATTGAAGCTGCTGGCAAAATTTGTGTTGACCTCATCAAATTATTTTGGCTGAAAAAACAGCTGATTCCTTTACAAAATTTTAAGGGTTGTTTTCTAAATAAAATGCTTTTTTTGCTTCCAGAATAGTATTTTGTTTATAAAAGTACCCAACTTTAAGAGCAGGAATTAAATTGCACTTTAAAACTAATAATTTTTGACTCAGAATGTTTTTTTTTCCTGTTCATTGTTTTTTGTGTGTCAAGGGACTGAAGAACAGATTATGTGTACAGATCTAGATACAGTATGAGCTGTGGATAATTTGTAAGTAGCTCTGTTAATTCAGGCATGTTCTAATAATATAATTGAAAATTTTCTCCTGAGTCAGAGGGCAGATACATCTGGCTGGGCTAACTCTTCTACCCTTTCCAGTTCCCTAAAATCTTAGCAGCAAAGTAGCTATAATGACTTGGTTAACTATTTTGGTGCTGCCTTCTCCAGCAGACACGTTATCAGTTTTACCAGTCGAGTGAAAGCTGTTTCCTGTATGATGTGGGGACTGGGAAGGGATGATTGCAGTAGTCAAAAAAGGTGTTCTTCATGCTGCATGATGTGATCCTGTTGGCTCCATTAGAGACCAGCACAGCTGAATTTTTCTGTGGGAGTTTTGTTTGGTGAAGATTGGATAGTGTCACCCATTGGTAGGTTAAATAGCCTGACCTGGTGGGTAGCAAGCTCTGAGAAGGACACTGCTAAGGCATTTAGGACAGACATTTGCGGTTCTGCTCCGCTACATGAAGCTTGAGGTAGTGGGGAAGGAGAAGGAGGAAGGGGAAGACATCCCCACAGTAATTACCTAGTGTTTCTCTGGCTAATCTCTTCCAGTCAACATGGGGAAAGCCTTCTGATGAATGCAGTGGGAGAAAACACACTGTAAGCTTCTCCTGCCAGTTACCCTAGCTCTGTGTATTTAAGGTGGCCAAAATCTAGAGCCAATCCTTTACAGTGTGTGAGCACTGCTGGTAGCAGGAAATCCCCAGTTCTCCCTGGTAGCATAAAAATGAATTAATGGCCAGCCCTTGCATAGCTCTGTGAGGGGCCGAAGACCTCGTACTTTTCATTCAGTTATCCATACATGGGCAGCCCAAAACTAGCTGGTGGGTTTTAAAATACCTAATATGAATAGAATTATTTTAATGTATTGCTTTAATTTTTTTTTTAAAACTTCCTTTTTATTACATGCTGACAGAAAAATCCAATATATAATCCACTGACAGCCAGCAAGCGCCAGAGCCTGAGAAATCATCTTACAAAGAAGGATATGCAATTTTGTATTTCCATCAAGCGTGCTAGAATAATAAGGCAGCTGCCACAAGCTTTGGAAAACTGGCTGGAATTGGACCTCCTACAGCAAATTGTAATTAAGATTGTAGAAATTTCCCTTTTTGGGACTTGGTTTACAGAATATAAAGTCTTGATATTTTTTATAAGCTTCCAGTGTGGGTCGCTATATAAGGCACAGCGGGATAGTGAGAGAGGTAGAATTACCTCCTCTATTCCCTTTACCCCAGGAGGCAGATAGTCCCAACAGAGTTCTCTATAAGAAGGAAAAGCTCAGAGCGCCTCCTGAGGAACTGGCAACCACAACCCCTTGTCCCGGACTGTGAGAGCAAATTGTGTGCTGGCTGCTTTCCCACGGCAGGAAGTGCTGGTCACCCCCCACCAAACTTCAGGTGCTTACCTGTGCTGCCTCCATCAGGAACTCAGTCCCTACCAGGCCCCTCTGCAACAGCTGGAAAGAAATAGGCACCTTCAGAGGCTGAGGAAGCCTTCTTATGCACTGGGCTGTGGAGGCTCCACCTTCACTTCTTGTAAAGGGAGTTCAGGCCACTGCACTTCTGTCCAGCTATGGCACGGCAGAATTTGGAAGCTCTTTTTTCATTTAATTGTATAGCACTTGATTAGGACCCTAATAAGTGGGGTCCTAAGTAGAGATTTGTAGATGAAGCATCCAACTGGGCTAGTTCAGTAAACCCTACAGGAGCACTCTCTTTTGGATAGGGAGTCAGGATGGGTTTGGATGAAGGCATAGTAGTTCCTTGGAAACCTTAGCAACACTCTTAGCTCTGCCCTGATCTGTCGCTTTATTGTAAGCATGTTATGCAGCTCAAAATTTGCCTCTCAGACACTGAGCAATTTGTCTTCCTTTCAGTGCCATCAGGAAAACAGATTCTTCACCCGGGTAAGAAGCAAATGTAAGCAATGTAAGGCCAAAATAGAAAGCGCAAAAACTGAGCTACATCCCAATCCACGGATTCTTAATTTCTTCAAAACAGGCATGAATTACCTGCGTGGAAGATGTCTTCTACAGCTGTGCAAATGACTATAGTCAGCTTGTACTTAGTCAACTCATTTTCAGGGTGGAGAAATTGTTTTGAAACTGATCTGCCAGGATGGAGAGTGAAGTGGAAAAGGAAAAGAGGAAGGATTTTATATTTGCCTGCAGTACACTGCTGAACCACTCAATATTTCTTGGTCTGGTCCTGTGTGGGTCCTGTGAAACAAGGACAACCTGGCCCTAAAATCCTGTAGAGCCCTTTTGTCTGCAGCTGTAGATTTTTTTCTAGATGCTTCCTGCTTGGGAAAACATGCTGTTAAACATGAGGCCATTTGAAGCTAGGACATAGATCTTTTAAGGGCAGGCGACTTCATTTGGATGGCCAGAAGGGCTGCAAATGATTTCTGGGATCCCCTTCTCCTTGTGAGCAGCAGCGACCTGGCCTAAAGGACTGGCAGCCCTGGCTTCTCTGCCTGTCTTTCAGGAGCAGACTGGAGTCCCACATATCTGTGGCAGTGGCAGATCTGAGAGCTAGGCAGGCAGTGGGGAGATTTGCCCCTACCCATTGTCCAAATAGCCCTTCTTTAACTCCTTTGTGGAAAAGAGATGGGCTAATCTACTTAGCAACATCTGGCCTACAGGTTACCAGCTGAGCTGTTCTGGAAAGATCATAACTTAAGTTCTTTCAGGATTGTCATGTTGGCTGGACTTGTGCATCTCCATATTTAAAATTCAACTAGCGTGTACTGTTAGAGGACCTTTCAACATTTAACCTTCAGCATTTCAACTCAAAGCATATACTTGTTTTGTGAGAGAATGCTTTTCTCTTTCAAGCTTTATGAAGTAAACAAGTTATAAGAGTGCTGCAGAGTAAGAGGGGGTTAAAGAAAACCCTTGGCTTTAAAACATGAAAAACATTTCAGATAAACAGAGGGCCAAGCTCTAATCTTATTTCCAGGGAATCAGAGCAGAGCAGAGCAGAGCTGGCTTCATTAGAGCTGGAGCCCACTTGGGGTCTGCAGCTGTGTGTGGAGCTGTAGCTTGCTAAGGCAGGGTTTGGGGGCTCTCTTAAATGCTATTAATGAGCTGCCTGAGGTGCCACATCGACTGTGTGCATCGAGAATATCCACATCAGCAGCGAAAGCACACCAGCTTGGCAAAGGCCACTTGACCACACCAGCAAATCCTTGCTGTATGCTCTGCTTGGGGCCCTGAATCCAAGTGCAAGGAGCCAGTGAGCTTTGTGGCACCCAGGGTCAGGCCCACCTCTTGGTTTTAGCCCTCTTTCAGATGGTTTGCGCCGTGCCCAAGCTCCTGTCAGTCGCCAGGGAGTGGCACTGCCGGCACCATTTGCCGAAGGAGCAGTGAGGCGGGCTTGTCACACCTCGGTATTCACAGGCTGGAAATAGAGCAAGCTCACACCACTCCCACACAGGCACGCATTACACAGTCAAACAAAAATATCTGTACTTTCCGCGATGACTCCGATCGTTTTTAATGCCACTGACTCTAAATCATGTGCTCTGCTATTACCTCAGGAAGACACCCAACACGTGTTGAGCTGGCACAGCTGCCTGGCATGGCCTGGTGTCAGCCACACCACATGCGGCTATGGGCAGCTCGGTTTGCTTGTCTGGGGAAAGCTTGCCACATTCACCACAGGCCAAGTCTCTGTTCTAAATCTTTGTCTCTGATGAACGTAAAGCTGAGCCCAAGTCCCTTTGCTGAATCCCGCTGTGTCGGTGACCTAAAATGTGCAGGGACTACTCCCATGAGTTAGTGTTGCTGGAATTGACTGTATATCACTAAATTATCCCCACAGATTACTGCCAGTTTTCTATGTCTTGAAGTTCAACTTGAATTCAGACATATGGCTTTAAAATTTCCAAACAGTGATCCCCGGCTGCACTGTAGGAAGGAGATTTCATTCCCTGTCCCCATTAGTCAACCGTGAGCTTTCCTGTGCTAAAACCCACTCAGGAAATGCTGCAAACAAAAGAGGTAAATAGTTCTCAGCATTCCTTGTTGCTTGGAAGAGGTTAAGCTCTTCTCAACAGACTGATCGAGTTTTTCTGGCATTTTCCCATTAGCTTAAGTCATTGCTGATGACTTCACCCTCCTGGTGACATCAGCCTCTAATCTTGTGAAGGTGAATTCATGTGAGATTGTTTCAAAATGATTACTCCCTGAATTATAGGTCATTTCAATTGATATATGGATGCAACATTCACATTTGCAGATTGTAGGTTCTCTTATGCAGTTTGTGTACATTTTCTCCATCTTGTATTTCAGCATGTGTGTTATGTTACAAACTGCCACTGCCTGAGATCAGCAGGAGAATATGCTTGTTTTAAATGCAAAAGTAAAAGAAACAAACAAAAATCAACCCACTGATATTACTATTTTTGTAGGTATGATTAAGACTTCTCTTCAGTCATATATGTGGTTTGTTTGATTCCCTCTGGATGCTGCCTCCCTCTCTGTCTCTTCTGGAATATTCTGCTTTGTCTAGGCTGTGCCTTTGCTTAGGAGTGCTCTGGCTATTTCAGATTCTCTTGCTTTTACCCGTACATGGGGAAAAATGTAGAGAGATAAACACCCAGAATGGTTCCTTAATAAATCACAATTTTTAATAACAGTAGATGTATTTTTCTCACCCCACACCAGGTTAAATATAGATAAAAGTGCATAAAGATGATAGATTGGGTCTTTAAATATTTTCTGTTTTTCTCTTTCCTCCAAAGAAGTGACTCAGAGGAACACGGACACACAGCCGACACTTGTAAGAAGTGGTTTTAATAAGAGGAGACAAGTCATCATCCCAGCTGTGCAATCCTTGCTGAAGTCAAAGGGTCTGAGAAGAAAGGCCCCATTTGTCCTGAGGAGCAGCACACATATGTATACCAAAGGAGGACAGTGATGTATTTAGACTAGAAGTTCCCCAGACCTAGACGAGACATTTGTTTGCTTAACTTCATTGTTCTTCCCTTCTCTCATCACTTGTCCTCAGCTGGCTGCAGCAATTCTTGTAGAGCTCTGCAGTGGCATCCACCTTAAAACCAGGGGAAAGAAAGTTCCTGCTCCCCAAAACCTCTCATGCTCCCAGCTGCTGGCAGAAAACCTCTCTGAGCTGCCCTGTACAAGCTGGCCACAGCCAGGGGGAGTGACAGGGTACGGGGTGGCACTGAAGGCAGGAGGACTCAGACACTGTTGTCTCTATCTGCCGTCTTGTGAAGAGACTTCTTAATGTGACTAATAGCTCTTGGCATTGAGCTGTAGCTCCTGAAGTGCAGAGCTGGCATATCCATGTGCTAATGTTTAAAGTAATGTGTCAGAAAAGTTTTATAGTAGCATCACAGTACTGTTGGGGGAGAAGAAGCCTGTTTAAATAAAGCTAATAAAATTCTACTATCATCACTTTTCTCTCTTTATTGTTGAGAGGGTGGAAATGACTAAAGTTTTTATTTGGTGTTAGCAGTCCGATGCTAGATTTTTTTCCACATTTGGAAGTGAACAAGGTAGTGATAAAAAAATCATTAAAAAGTGAACCAGTTGTCCTCCATCCAGCTCCTGGATGCTTCAGAGGGGCTCAGCCAAAGAGACAGCAAACTTAGTGTAGGCAACCAAAAATGAATTTTTTTCTCCTTACAAAATAAACCCTGTTGTGCTACTCCTTTAGGAAGGAAATTGAGTTTCTGGATGACTCGCAAATACTTTGCTCATTGTAGTGGCCTGTATGTTTCCTGAATACCCAGATCTGATTTAGATTAGGGCCTTTTGGGCGGGTGTGTGTGGGGGGAAGGACTGGCTAAATAAGAGGAAATTTGTAGTTTTAGTCCAAGGTCCAAGCACTGTTACCAATTACATGTGTATAAGCTATAAGAGAGGGATTGCATCTGCCTTAGCTATAGTTAAAGTTGTCCAGTGCTTCATCCTTTTCCTATGCCCTTTCCTCCCCTTTCAAAGGGAGGAGAAGTAAGAAAAACAAACAACTAAGTGTTTCCCCAAACTACTCTCTGTGGTTTAAATCTGTATCAGGGTTAGATAAAGTCTCTAGAATTTAAGGCAAGTGAAAAATAGGCAGGAGAAATTGGATCGGCAAGTGCTGCTTAAACTGCAGTTATTGTGTCTGGCCTTCACGTTTTGCAGTGACGCAAAGAAAAGCAGAAAAGCTAAAGGTGAAAGTAGAAAATTCTTTCTTGTGTTAAACTCCAGGGAAAATGGCAGCTTTCCCACCATGTCAACTTCATGGTAACTACTCCCAGAATGCCTGGTACCTGTAAACTCACAGTAATGCATCCTTAAGTATGTAGCAGGCCAAAATACTGAAGGTATGGTTTGCACCAACCTGTGATGATGCAATCTTTTTGGTGCTGGGAGCTGAGGAGAGGTTTGGGAATGGGGCTGCAGTGGTTCTGCAAGGGTGATGCACAGGTCTGTATGCCAGGCACTTCCGGGCCATGGTGCTCTTGCCATGAATGCAGTGTCTGCTTCATCACAAAGAAGATCATCAGCTGTTGGAGCTGCTGGAGGTAGGTCAGCCACTCTCAGCATCCATATCCTGATAATTCTTTTCTTCTCCTGGCTAAAAGAGCATATCGCACCCAGTTTTCCGTCTCTGCCTGCTGCTTCAGAGATTAAAGAGATGCAAGGGAACAAAGGGCACAGCCCTTGTAATATACCCACCAATTTTGAAGAGGAAATCCTCTGTGATTTGCTTTTGTGTTTACCATGTGGCTACCAGATCATGCCCTCTGCTTTTGTCTTACATGAAGACATTCCATTGTATTCGCTAACAAAACTCCAAAGCTGGAGTGCAAAAGACCAGCTCCATACAGCAGGCTGTGGTTTGTTCTGCCTTTACTAGTAGGGCAAAAACCCTTTGCCTTTCAAGATCCACCTTCTTTTCCCACTGTGTATCACGTCTATGTAAATCTTTTGCTACTGGGCATGCTAATGTTTGGCATTGACATAGGAACCTCAAGTATTCAAAGGTACATTCAAAAGAAACAGAAACACTCTCCAAAAGAACAAAAAAAAATAATTCATCTTTGCAATAGCTGTTCTGCCACAGCATTCGCATTAAACAAAGGATTGGATCTATCCTCATGAAATACTACTTGGATTTGGAGCCCCCACAGAACAAAATTAATCTAGAAACTTTAGCACCATCCCTAAGAGAGGTTTTTTAGACAAATTCCAGTGTCTGTGACTGCCTGTGTCACAAAAGGATTTAATTAATATTGTAGAT
The DNA here is from genome assembly GCA_013400175.1 of Phainopepla nitens. NCBI lineage: Eukaryota > Metazoa > Chordata > Aves > Passeriformes > Bombycillidae > Phainopepla > Phainopepla nitens. The sequence goes on from VXBQ01017305.1 coordinate 99,373, forward strand.
CCTAAATTATTGCCTATTTCTTGGACTGCAGTCTTACTTTTTTGTGAACACTTCCTACCCATCCCACTTCATTAAGGGGAGCCTGCATTTCAAGTTGGTGTCCTTGGACAGTGTCAGGTTGGTTCCAGAAATGCTGATGAGCTCTGCAAAAGTTTGGTTTCTTTGGAAAAGACCTCTTACATCTCACTGTGGCACAAGGTTTTAATATTTCACCTGGTATTTTCCTATGCTTACAGAAAAAGCTATTCCTCATTGAGGTGCAAGGAGCTGTGGCAGCCTGGTTAACCACAAGCAGCTATTCATGTGTATTGATTTCAAGGGAAATTTGTTGCTTTCATCATGTGTTGATGAGAATGAAGCCTTAGAAGAATTCAGTGCTGTGCACATTGGGGTATAGCAGAGTGTTGTTTCAAGATTGTGATATCCAGAGGACACTACATTTTGAGACCAAGGGATGGGTTTTGTAACCCCTGTCCCATTCTGTTCTCTGCATTTTCCTTCTTGGGATGCTTCTGTGGCAATGTGGAACAGCTCATCACTATCGACCATTTTCCATCTGCTGGATCTAGACATGATTTACCAATCAGGTAACAGACGTGGGTGCTCAAGTACAAGTAAGGTGGTCTCTGGGTTTTTTAAGACCAGTGGAGCTCACTGTGAGCTGCAGAGAATTATTGACTACTTTTTATGTTGCCTCTTAACAATATTTGTGAGAAGCTTAAAACTTGAGATGTGTGCTGTATATTTGAGGTGAGGTGTGGCACCTGCTCTTTGTGGACAGATGTGCACGGGTCTGGACAACAGAGCTAGAGAATAAGGCATGAATTTTTTTCCCATTTCTAAGTTAGACTCTTGTTTTCAGATAATAGTGGAAATTCATGCAGTTGAACGGCTATGTGTTAGTGAAAGTATCTATGGTGTAATCCAAAGCCAGTCAAAATCTGTGACTCTTGAAGGGTTTCAGGGTGGGTTGCTGAAGTGCAGAATAGATAAAATATAGATAAAATATGATATATGTATATTATGGAGGGGTGTGGTTTCAATACTGTGCATGATCTCACTGTTGACTAAAGGACTGTATGGAAAAACAATTAATTTCCTTCACTTGTCTAAGACAAAAATACTTTGCAAACAATGTCTTCTGCTTGTCTGCTACAATGTTCAGTGGAGCTGGGGACTATATTCATGTGTTAGAGGAACACAGCCAAGAAAATATAGTATTTTGCAGAGCCCACTTTCTCCAGGAAGAAATAAATTGAGCAGGACAGCTGCACGGGTAAAAATGAGACATACAGCTAAGTACTTTTCATATGAGGTTTTGAAAACTCTTTCTAAAGGACAGCACCTCCTAGCTTCATTTTACAAACAGAGCACGTTGGATACAGAGGATTTTAACAAATAGCACAAGTGAATCTGCACTTGCGGGAACAGGTTCCTCAGATATATTTTTTTTGGCTTTGTTCATTTGGGTAAATGACCTCTGAGTCAAAAGGTAATGATGATGGAGAGGTCCCAACAGGCTCAGCTGTTTTCCTTTTTCCTTTCTTCTCTCTTCCCCCTTTGGACAACCATGCAGCCATGGGGCTTTCCTTTCTTCTCACTCACACCCATTCCCTGGCTGAGATGACGCAGGACAGAAGGCAGTAAGTAAAGTAAGGCACCAGCTGAAGAGATGAATAAATGGTCTGATATGGCACAGGAACCTTCCTTACCCAAGCTGCCTCTATTTCACTATATTCATTTATTGCAAGATATGCATTGCCACAGTGAAACATTCTTTTGTTTCTGTGCAAGACGCAACTGAGATAGCTACCCTCTGTGATGTGAGGATCAAATGCTGTTCCCTTCTGCCTGTCCATCAGGGCTGGATTAAGACCTTCCTGTGGTTAGGCCATAGTTTTTCTCTGGGTGAAGATAATCCTGCTGTTGCTTTCCTTGTAACCTCATCTAGCACCCCTCAGAAGTTGCTCTAACAATAGCCCTGGAAATTAAAATTCTTCATGTCTCCCCCTACGAAACATATCACTGGCTAGAAGAAGCTTTCTTAATTTCTGCATTAAGTCAGCTTGAGCTGAGGGCAAAAACTGAAGACATATTGAAGAAAGATCATCTTAGAGATGATATGGATAACGCAGTGTTCTTCAATGTAAAACTATAGTCCTTGTGATGGAAAAGGATTTACTATGTGGATTCCTTTCTTCTGTCGGGAATGGCACCAGGAACTCCCCATCTACTACTTATAAAGAATGCAGATAAGATATTAACTGTCATTTCTCTGTCATTTATGAGCCATCTGGATAAGAGGGAAGGGAAGGAGAGTGATTAACTAAAGCCTGAAAGTGTAAGGCTGGCTCAGAGCCCCAGCTGTGTCCTGTACCCACTTCAACTCAAGGCAGGGGAAATCTAAAGAGGGCTGTCAAGCTGTTAAGAAACAGCCTTCCCACAGAGCAGAAGAGACAGAGAAGGAGCAGGGTCTGAAAATCTTACCAAATATGTCCAAATATTTGAAATAAGCTCAAACATTCAGTGGCTGCTTAGCCATACCTTTTACATTCAATCCACAACAATTAGTGTAAACTGAACTCTGATTTATGTAGAGGAAGAAAATAAATTTGGAGAAGTCAAGCTTGTCCTTTTTATGGCTTCTACATTTTCCTTATTTCTTTATAAGGTTTGATTAATGGTTTTTCACTGTTGAATGTCAATGAACATTGAACTTGTGCTCAGCACATCACTATGGATAGCCGTGAAATGACAAAGCACAGAATAGAAGTACATATATTTCAGATGTATTGGATGTCTTCTCCAAAATTTTACTGGACTCTGTAATATCTTTTCCATACTTAAGCCTTATACTTTTTTTTCTGTAAAATAACAGCAGTGATGGAAAGGGCATTAAGGCAGGCTCTTATGAACCTGACCTTGTATCTCTCTGTATACTTATATGTGTGAGTGACCAGGATAGTGATTGGCTGCTGTATGCGGCACTGGTGAGGCCACACCTTGAGCACTGCGGTCAGTTTTGGGTCCCTCACTAAAAGAAGGATATAGAGGTGTTGGAGCACATCTTGAGAAGGGCAGTGGTGTTGGGGAAGGGTCTGGGGCACAAGTCTGATGAGGAGCGATGGAAGGAGCTGTGATTGTTCAGCCTGGAGAAAAGGAGGCTCAGAAAGATGTTATTGCTTTCTTGAACCACCTAAAAGAAGGTACCTGAGTACTCACTGATTTCTCTGGAGAATATGAATCCTCAAAATGTTAAAACCATGCCATAGATATTTGGGGAAGCATTGGGTTGGTCATGTTTGTCTATTAGCGCCTAGAAAAATTGACAAGTCACGAGTAAACTGAAAGTGCAGTTTTATTAATTTAGAAGGACAACCAGAACTGCAAGAAATTATGGGGCTGGATTAGGACACAATGAAAAATGAGAAAAGAGGTCAAGTAGGACCTAAAGGATGTTACATAATCCCACAACTGAAGTGCTTCTTTGCAAGGTGCCATTGCCCCTGTACCATTCTCTCTCTGGGGATGCCACCTCACCCCATGTTGTCACCTACAACACAGATGTGGTATGAAGACTTATTTTCTGTGATGTATTCAAAGGAATGATGCAGTGATGTGAGACTGTAGAAACATGGCTAAAACATCAGCTTTTAGTTTAAGCCAAGAGAGATGTATAACAGCCTCTAACTTTCTCAGCCTACAGTCTCATAGCTCTTACAAAGCAAACCAGATTTCCTGATGTGGTGGGTTGACATTGACTGGACACCACCAAGTCACTCTATCATACTCTCTGCCCTCAGCAGGATGGAGGAGGAAGAAAGTAAGATGGCAAAAACTTGTGGGTCAAGATAAAGGCTGTTCAATAAAAGCAAAAGCAAAGGTTATGTGCAGAAGCAAAGGAATACAGAAGATTTATTCTCTGCTTCCAATAAGCAGGTGATGCCCAGCCACTTCCTGAGAAGTAGGTCTTCATTACGTGGCTTGATTGCTCTGGAAGACCAAGCACTGTAATAATTAATGTCCTGCCTCCTTCTCCTTCTCTCTCTTAGTTTTTATTGGTGAGCAAATGTCACATGGTATGGAATATCTCTGGTCAGTTGGGGTCAGCTGTCCTGGCTGTGTCTGCTCCCAAGATCTTGTCACCCCCCCAGTCTACTGATGGGAGGCAGAATGCTGGAGACAGTGCTGATTCTGTGCCAGCACTGCTCAGCAGAAGCCAAAACACTGGTGTGTTATCAACACCTTTTTAGTTACAGATAGAAAGCACAGAAATGTGAGGGTGCTATGGGAAAATGCACCCCATCTCAGCCAGACCCAATATACCTGATCCAATTGTCCCTCAGTAATAAAGGTAACTGATCCTTTCCAAGAGGTGTCGTCTTCAAGCAAGTGCAGTAGGAGCCAATTGTCACATTCACTTACCCTGTTAATTAGTGATCAGCAACTGAGAAGGCAGTAACCAAACTCTCCAAAGAGTGAGTAAATGCACTCATATTCCAGAGCCAAGACACATTTCATAGATTTCACAGAGATTATGCCCCATGTCCTGTTCATCACTGTCACATTTTAATCACTTTCCAGGACAGGAAGGAATATTCCTCTTGTCAAAACCCAGTGCTGTTGGCAGAGAATGGGAAGCTTCTTGTCTGCTGTGATTGTACAGCTTAAATTTGATAGGTGTTGGTGCACTGCACCAGGGGAAGCAGGGACAGCAAACTTCTCCTAGCATAGCCGGAAGAAGTCCTGGCCAGTTCTCAAATCTGTTGAGCCAAAACTTATGAAGGCACTTGATAAATACAAGTGAAGCTTGAAGCATGAGCCTTAGTTGTGGTTGTTATCCTAATTTGGAGCTAATGATTGCTATCCTTATGTGCATCATGAGCATCCTCAGGCTCCAGAAGGGATGAGTGAGATAGAAAGGCTTACATGCATGCATCTAGAATAGGTTGTCACAGCCATCACAGATTGGAGAGGTTTTTCATAAAACTGAAACAAGGCATATCTGCATTTTTCCTAAAACTGATACCCTGTCTCACTTAAAGGCTCTAAATCACAGCGAGACTATGACCTTTGAGGATTATGTGACAATGTCTGTTACATTACAACACTTAATGCTGAATTATTAACCCAGGAACATGATTCTGAGATGCCTGTAAAAAAATATTTCTTCATTTCTTTCACAGACATAGGTATATCTGGAATAACAGGAGTGATTCTGCAACCAAAGACTTAATGATACATTTTGAGAGGGAGGTCTGTGGTTCTTTGTGAAGTTAAGTGCATTAATTCTATAGCACACAAATTTATTATTTCGTACACTTGTGAAGTGGATGAGATGTTGGAGTTGCAAGTCTCCTGGTTAGTCCATTAGTTATGAGATCCTTACAAAGGGAAGACTTGGCAGGTCCATGGCTTAGATGACAGTGTGATGTAGAAATGAAGCAAATCTGGGATCACTCATGAGAAAAAGGAATTGCAAGGCTGCGACAGAGACTACATGGATGAGAAGGTTTTTAAAACTGAAAAGAACACAAACAGTTAAAGAAGGAGCTGTTTTTGCAAGAGCCAAGTTTTTAATAAGTCATTTGATTCTTGCAAAGTCACTGAGTTTGTGAGCATGATAACATGCTGGAATTTCAATGCCTTTTTGATTTTACTAATAAAGTGTGTTAAATGTATTTCCTGTTGTTCCTCCTGTGTAAGCATATGCCACTTTCTATGGTGACTGTTAACTTTCATGTGACTGTTTTGAAGTATTCATTACACTGAAGACCAAAATATTTAATGGATCACTTGTTATCTAACACTCATCACCTTCTCTAATAAACTGCTGTGATATTCTGTCGTGATTTTTGCAAGCTGTTTGGGTTTGAGTGTATTTGAGCATATTTAAGATTTGAAAACTCTCTAAAAATGAAGCACTGTTTTCAAGAAATGCAGTTCAGAAAGCAGTATTTTCTGATGGCTCCTAAAAACATATCAGGGATGCCGATTTCAGCAAGAAATAAATGTATTTTGGACTCAGTTTCCTGGGCTATTTGGGCTGTGCCCAGCAGCTCTTCAAGAGGAAACTCTTTACAATTCTGAGTGTGTTAAGAATTTAATGTAAGAGTTGTCAAGTGTAGTTGGTGGATACTGTGGTTTTACCCAAAGTAATGCAAGGGCTAGGTGAGAAAATGGGGTAAGTAAGGCTTCATGCCACCCATTGTTTTCCTGGACTCAGTAATTTCCTAAAGGCTTCCTAAAGCTTGTTGGAAGTTGAACTTAGCTTATATGACACATCCCACCTTCCTCCTGTGTCCTACAGATATTCCTTATGTGACATGGAAGATGGATGGCTTGTAGTATCTCTTGCAATAGATTTTTTGAGATATTTTTTGCCATCAATGACATAAAGGCCAAGGAAATGCCAAGGAAAGGCTGAGAATCTGGAAAACAAGGGAATATTTTTTTAAACTATTATCAGTGTGAGTGCTGAGTAACATTACTGCGGCAATAACTATAAAAATTAATTAAAAGAGGCAAAAACAAGGGTAAAAGGAAACAGAATTGTACTCATTTCTCATACTGTAACAACTAAATTATATATAATAACTAGTACAAAATGTTTCTGCGGAGAGCTCAGGTTGTTTGTTAGAGGTGGTGGGCTGGACTCCTCTCGCGTATCTTCATCTGATAGTAATGCTAAAAGCAAAATACCACTGCTTGTTGGGGCTTCACAATGATCACTCCCAGAATGTTGGTGTTTCAATGAAACCATTCTTTTGGAAACAGCAGTTTTCTATGTGAGCTTCTTATATATTGTTTTGTTAGAAGGCCAAAGTGCATTGACCAGGACTGAAGCAATTTCAGATAAAAAATAGTACTGCTGTAATTCAGGTTAGCTAAACTAACATTTTTAAAAATAATTTTTCATTGTATTCTGAATTAGTTCTATCAAGGATGAAAACAGTAGGAAGAACTTCCTCCTATAACATGGACCATAGGGGATTTCCTTTTCCTATCTGCAAGAGCAAAGTCTGTAGTATATGTGAACTGCAGAATAGTAAGGGAATTCAGAGGCAGAGGAGGAAGAGTCACAGGAGACCTGCATTATGGCTCCCACAAAATACTACTTCAGTGTATTTTTCCCATTATTTCATTAACCATTTTTCCCCCTGGCATTTGCTTTTTCTGCAAGGGGAAAGTGCATTTGACTTGTACTGTTATTGCTATAAGTATTGGCATCTAGGTTTGATCAGGAGGCTGGATCCCTACTGGTTTCAAAGACAACAAATATGTGATCTGCATGAATTTTGCTGCAGATCTTTTGTAAATTTGTCTGTGCTGTTGTATGTTTTAGAAGAGATGTTTCACAATGATGTGATCAAAGCACAGTTCTATGTTTCTCAGTAAAGTCTGAATATCACAGAGGAACTTTTCTCAATAATCTTTGGAAGCTGAGGCAGTGCCACTGAAGAGACATGGCTTCATAATTTGTGTCTCACCTCCCTAAGATGACACTCTCCTTCCTTTATAGCCAAGTTTTCCCATTTGGAAAGAGACTAAGGTTTGTGATGCCCCTCTACTTCTGGGTTTTTTTTATCCCTGAGTCCCTTTGTGTGATGTTCCCACATGACTGCTTAGTATATATCCCCTGCCTATGGCTCTGACTGTTAAATTGTTGTTTTTATGCTGCGGGTGTGCTTTCTTTAAATACTGGGAGAAAAGCTCTTCTCCTTGTATCCCCTATAGCTCTTCAGCTCTGCTGCTGGTACCAGTCTCGATGGTCTCTTCAGTACTTGCTTTGTGCTCTGTCTCTGCCTCTTTCTTGGTTGTCCCTTAAGAATGGAGTGATTTCCAACACTTCGTTTTTTGGTTTTTTTTCTTATTTAACCGCACACTGAAATCCCAGCGCTGGCAGACCTGCAAAGAGCTCAAAAGCACAGATGGTGGGTTGCCCCTTTTTGTATCTGTTCTGCAGGGAAGGAAGATGGGAAAAGAAGGTTTTGCTTTAGTCCTGGCTTTGGCACAGCAGCAGGTATGCCGTCAAAGCTGACAAACAGCAGACAGGGCAGGGTATTAAGATGGTATTCAGCAAACCTGGTTTCAATCCTTGGCTCAGTTTCCAGTACAACAGGTATGAAATTTTCCTTCCTCTCCAAAGTGTTGTAAGAGTAAAACCAAGTTAATAATTGTGGATTTCTGGTGTCTGTGGGGTGATGGGCAGACCGTGGTTTTCCAGCTCTCTGCTTACAAGTGCCACAGAACAGATCTGTGTGTCAGGTTTGGGTGCTGTCCTGTGAGCAGAAGAGGTGGGAAGCAGCTCACTGCCACAGTGGGTGCTCCTGGGAAGATATTTGTGAGCCTTCATGGTGTAAGAACATGCAAAGGACAGAAATGTGGTCTGTGAGCTTAGCTCTCCTGCTGTTAGTCTGCTTCTGAAATTGAGCATCTGCAAGAATTTGCAACCACAAGCAAGACACAAAACTGAAGAACATTCTGGGTTTCTGGGTTAAAAGATACATATTATTTTTGGAAGTTCAAAGAAAGGCTTAAATAATTTTTTGTTAGTAGGAAAAAGCCCCCTAATTAAATTCTAATTGCAGAGTTTAAATTTTTTCTTCCTTTTATAAACGGTGTTAGAAACAAGGTAACTCCTCCACCCCTGATAAATAGCAGCAGATGTAACTCAAAAGACTTCAAACCATTCCAAAGCCTTTGACAGGACAAACAACACTAACATACTTTCCAGTCTCAACCATCAAATAAAGTGTTTACAAATTAGGACATAATGGCCATTGCTTTTTTCTTTAAAATACAACAGAAAAAAAAGCCCAAAACAACCAAACTTGAAATTATCAAATCTGTTATTGAACATTAATTAGTTCTGACTCTTTGACATTCTGAAACCTATATGAAGAAAAAGAAATTTTTTTGTATGCAACAAATGAATGTTTACAAAATGCAGTGTAGTATGAAATCCTCTATTGTCTCAGGATGCAGACCACATAGCAACCAGGGTTTCAGTCTCAGTTGGTGATTCCAGTTGAATAACTGGAACAGAGCACCATGTGAGCACAACCTGCCACAAACGGCAAAATGCTTAACAATGTCTCAGCTCCAGGGCACTGTCTCCAGGGCTTTTTTTTCAGGCCTATGGCTCTTAGTGCCCCTGTGTAAGTGTTTGCATAGCAATGCTCCTGGGCTAAATACAGAGATGAACTTGCAAATTAGATATAGGAGAAATGGACTCAATTTTATGCTTTGCAAAGCACTGGGGAACTTGACAGTTATCTTTGCATTAAAAAAAACCCCTTTCTTTTTCTGAAGTAAATAATCCTTAAATTTGTCAAATTAGTGCGATACCAAATGAAATGAATTAATTATCAGAGCAAATGGAATTTAGAGTTCTATCAGGGCACCAAATTCTCCAACTGATATATTATATTGTGTCTTCTCACATATGAAATGCAAATATAGACAGGAACTGGTCTGAGACTGTGTCTAGTACTTCTGATTTCCCTAGAAAAGTGTCTATATATAAAGTTAATCACTCCTGATCGTGCCTTGATTTAGTCAGCAAATGAAATAAATCTGAAGCATGCGACTTCATTGATTCAATGCATCTTAATTGATTTGATTAATATCATATACTAGTATCCACCCTTTCTTGGCTTTCTGGATTTTCCTCTTTGGTTTATTGACCAATATCACGCTATTTCCTATTTGTTTTTGCTATACACTGCATGTGTCTTTTACTCAAGGAAATTAAACAAAATTCCTTGCTATAGAAAGAAGGCTCTGTCTCAGTCCTTCCCATTTGAGGGTGCCATATGCCCAATTAAACCTTTATTTTCACCTTATGATTATTTTTTTGTTAGAGATGCAGACATCCAGAGCGTGCAGACTGAGCTATAGAATTGAGGTTGGACCTGCCCCAGCAGAAGACTCATTGTTCGAGTCATGTTGGTACAGCTTGAGCAAACACTCAAAGCAGCTGGTCAGCTCCAGATGGATTTCATCTCCAGTCAACCGTTACGTGCAACCTTGCTTCCAACGCCTTACCTCTCTCTGCCCATGCCCTGTGCCTATTAGAACTCTTTTCCAGAAATTCTCATTCTCATTTTCCATCTTCTTTCGAGCAGCTAGATTTTGTGGCTGTTTCTTCTTTGGCAGGAGAAATGTTTTATTCCTCCCTACCACCTTCTGGAGAAAAACAAATGACAGCAGAATCCCAAAGATCTCCCTTCAGTCCCTGTTTTTTTATTTCAGTGGAGAAAAGCAGAGCAGAGAGAGACGGAGAATGTGAAAGCAAAACCACACTTGCTTCTGAAAACAAAAACCAACAATCAACCAACCAACCAACCAACCAAAAAAAAAAATCCTTTTCAAATCAAGATAGAATTACCTTTACATATTTGTGCATAAAAATCATTTAGTAGCATTTCAATGCAGACAATTTTCTGTCCTCAGTGAAGTGCATTATTTAGCTTTGGAAAGTGTTTGATTCAAGGTTTGTTTTTTTTTTAATCATCAACTACTAAGCATATCTGCTCTTTTTTTCATATCTTCTGACAGCTTTAAGCCAGCATTTTCTTTTGGGAGTTGAAGCTGTGTCTGTGTTAGTCCACAAAATATGCTTGGGTCTGAGCCCTATGAGGCCAAGCACGCAGTGCCTGGGCAGGCAGAGGAGCTCAGCACTCAGAGCAGGGTGGCTGCCTGTGGACCACCCACTCCTGGACACCCTCTGGCTCCCAGACTGTGCCTGGAAACTGCAGGGGGACACTCCAACTGGCACTGGCCCAAATTGTGCTGTAATCAGGTCACTCCAACAGCTTAACAGTAGGGATGATCCCTCTTTCCAGGACACAGGACTTACAGGCGCTGGTTATTTTAGCAATACAGACACAAACAGAGAGTATTCATGCCTTTTCGTTGGTCCACTAACTCTCTGGGTCTTAGAAGCAGACTTCAGGTGTTGAAATTATGAACAGTAACTTTTTAGCTAGTTTAAGAAGCAAGGCATCCCCTTTTGTGTCAGAGTTTGTGCAAACATTGGCTGAGACCTGAAATAGTGAGACGTGGGTCACAAACATCCTGGGATGAACATATGACTGCGTCAGCTCACCCAGCAAGAGCTCTGTGCCTCAGTCTTTGCACTTCAGGGCAAGAGTCACAGTTGTAGCATCACTGAGAAGCCCAGGCACAGTGGGCTTGGGAAGAGGGTGTATCTTCCAAATTATACACTTCTGAGGCACCATACCAGTAATTAGAAAAGTCCCAACTGTGAAAACAGAGTTCATGTTTCACCTGATCATCCTCTCCTGCAGAGCTGCAGACTGCTTTGCTGTTCCTTTGAGTCAATCCTGTGTCTATGTAACTGATGTTTAGATCTCAACCAGGAGAATTCCATGCTGGATGTACACCATGTGGCTGCACTGCCAGGAGTGAGCAGCCACTAAAGTCCCCAGTCTCCAACATGGGCCAGAGCCAGGTATGAGCAAATTCTTCTCAAGTTACAAGCTGGTTACAGCCAGCGGTTTAATAATGTGGTTTCACTAGGTAATTGTGCTATCCAAGTTAACTATTAATTAACTTGCCATTAGATGATGTCAGACCTTGCTGCACAAGAAACAATTGCCATAATTGTAACAGTTTTTATTTCTGTGTTGACTGTATTGATTATGCACTAAAAAGATAAGCAGGGAAGGATTAGATTACATTTACTGTCCCTTTAGTCTTTCTATTTTCATTCATATCTTTATGAAGTTTTATTTCTCTGTGAAGGGATTTTATTTGTATTTTTAGGAGAAATGATGATATCTTGTCCTGCTGCGGCAAGGCCCACATACTACTCTGTCAAGTAAACTCTGTACTTTCTTCCCCTCTACATATTCAGTTGATAACATTTTGTTACACAAGTTTGGAATGAGATTTTACCTCCTTCTGGCAAGGACAACACCTTCTTATTTGTTCTGTGAAGTGGCAGGCAGACTTTTTCAGAGATATAAAAAGCCTATTCAAAACACTCCCCTTTCTGATACAATGGAAATATCAAACTTTGCAAGGCTGGGTTCCTGCTTCTACAACCAAGCACTAAAAAAATATTGGATCAACAGCTATCTGTTTTTTCCTTCCACTGCTGGGACTTTCTGCAACACAGCTGTATAAAATAAGAACACTGTCTCTTCTTGTGTCTGCACCAGTGGCCTTTGAGGTGACCTTTTCAAAATTGCAAGGCAGGGTGGTCTAAATGCCACCATTAATTCAGGTTAGCCAAGAAACTGCAATGTATGTTACTTCATATGCCCGGCATGACCACAAAAACTCGGACTGCCGAAGCCCTGGAATCCTAGGGCTTGTGTGGACAAGTAGGAACCAATTTTAGCGGTGCTCCCACTATCCGTGTTAGCAGGTTGTTTACCAAGTTATTTTGAGAAACTCATGGGAAGTCAAGGAGCTGAGATGGATATTCAAAATAGATGCCTGTCACGTAGCATTTGTAGAATTTATTGTCTGCCAGTTACCAGGGAAGTCCTGTAAGCTGTGCTGGCAGCATCAGACTTACTGACAGAGAGATTAAATACTCATTTTGTAATTAGTGGGAGTATTGCTCTGTTTTTATTGCAGTAATACATAGAGGTTCAACAGAGATTGAGGGCCTCTCTGTGATAAGCATTAGATTTATGTACAATAATAATTAAAGTTCTTGCCTCACACTCCTATGAAGGTCATCTGATGGATGCTGAGAGATTTCAAAACAAATAAAGTGATTATGAAATGGATCCACCTTGAGCTGTTCAACTCCCAAAGTTGCAAGATGAAGTCAAGACCACACACAAAGCTCCCCCTCTCCATGTTGTTTATGAATGGTTTACAAGGGGCTCTTCCCAGGGGGTCACTACCACAGGCACTCCAATATTATACCCACTTCTAAAACGGCCTCCACAGAATCGTTATTATGAACATTTTTTCAAATGTTATAAAATAACGGCTTCACAGCGAGTTAACTACTCTCTAGCTTAGTCGGATGGGGAACAATATAGTTTATGTGCTCTGAGCTTTCTCATGGATTAAATTTATCACTTGGTCAGTGGTAGTGCCCCTGTTTGACAGATGTAGACCATTATTGAACAATTTGGCCTTCAAAACAGTGACTGTATTTGGAAAAGTACTTTTGGCATAGCTAACCTCAATTTTAGCAATCCATAATAAAACGTGGGAGACCTTCCTTATGCTGACAAAGACATAGAATGGGCTACTTCTGAAAATATTTTGAGAAATGAGGGAGCAAGGACATTATCAGTGGAAAAAAAGGCCAAGTTGGACTCTTTACCACACTTGGCTCATTAAGGTGATGGCTTCTGTCAGCTCCTCCTGAAGATCATTTCATTTGCCAGTGTAAAATCCTAGAAGTAATGAGTCATGTTGCAGCAGAGGCAAGAAGTGACAGTGCAGTAGTGGCCAGGGGGCAGTGCTCAGGTGTGACCTCTGGGCAAAATTGAAAGGGTGGGGCATCTGCTCACAAGCTGCCTTGCAAGAGGAGACTTCGGCAGTGTGGCAGTTTTGGGATGGTGTTTCAGTACACAAGACTTGTCATGTATGCATATATTTGTATGTACATTGGCATAGACAGGAGGGTGACACATTTGATGGAGACACTTTGCCAGACTATCGAGTGTACAGAGTATCATGTCTGTGTCACATAAAGGGTGTTGGAAAGAGTGGGTAACAGCTACTCCCCCAATACAAGGGAATCTTCAGCCAGAGTTGGAGAAAAATGCAGGAGAGAGCAAAGATTTTTCTCATTTTAATTCACAAGAAGATGTGTTTCTGATGAGAAAGAACAGGGTCATGCAAAAATTAGTGGATATACTGAAGATAGTAATTTGTAGTGGTGACAAGGGGCTATAGTAAGTAGGAAGAACAGGAAGAGAAGACCTCGTGAAAAGTGTTAATTTAATAGTAAGGGAGTCAGTGAAACTTGGAAGGACTGGAAAGGAAAAATGAAGACTCCAATGTCTTAAGGCTAGGCAGAGATGGAAAGGAACAACCAACTGTAGCCAAGGACTGGGAGGAATGTGATGGTTTAGGAATGTGACTTCAGATACAACCCTGTCCGTGCAGGACACATGTTCACTGAACCTGTGGCCAAGGTCAGCCTTAGTTTGACCAAGCACACTCCAGCATGCATCCTTCCCCCAAGGAAGCGGAAGGAAGTTTTCCCTTTGTGATATGTTCTGTGAAAGCTGAAGCCCTCAGTGATCCTGGCAGTATCCTTTCTGAGCATGACCCAACCTTGCCAGTGAATGCTGAAGGTGCAAGGCATAAGAGATGTGGGATGCTAGACCTGGTCATGTTGGAAAAGGTTCCTCATTGGCTAAACAAGGCATGGTGTTGAGTATCTGGCATGACGTTCAAGCTATTGAATTTGGGTGACAGCACTAGAAATAGTCTCCTTGCTATTGGCTTTTCCCAGTCCTCAGAAACAACAGCAGCCTCCTAGCTGCTGGTAATAGATGGGCTGGGAAACAGGACCAGAGTCTTCTGGTACGACAAAGACAAAGCAACTCTGGCTGTGCCTGAGGATATGGTGGCCAGTAAGCAGCATGTTAGTCATTGCCAGAGGCCACCCAGGCTGGAGAAGTGCTTGAAAGAGTGGAGTGAATGTTAGCTTGAATGTTTCCTCTTCTTGGGGAGACCTTAATAGCCAGATGTAATCTTTCTGTCACCCTCTCTAGGGTTCAACAGCAAACAGATGACTTTTAATGCAAACAATTCACTTATTCAAGTTAAAGTTTGGTGCAGATCAGCTCCAAACAGTTCTAATAAGGTGAGGTGTGTGCATGCATTTAGACATCTTCATGCTCTCAACCTCCGACCTTCCATTTTTTTGCCTATGAAGCATAAGACCAAAGAATCTCTATTGACAATGATTAGAATAAAAGACTAAACTTATTTATATCCACATCATCTTTGTTCATGAGTGTTGGCTAACGCATAGCCACTTTTGAGATGGAGCACAGCAGCCATTTTGTATGCAGCAGATTTACCAATGATTTTCAAGGAGTGGGAGAAGTGGCAAATAACTTCCTTAATTAAAAATTATGTGGGAATTTCGCAGTGTGCAGACTATAATTAACCACACTGGAATCTGGCCAAGGAACCAAGGTTAACACCGCTGTACTTGCAGAAGTGCCACTGGTAAAGCAACACCTCCTGAAAACTTTAGAACCTAATCCATTCCTATAAAATAAATAAAAGGCATGTATTTGAAAGGTGGTGTACAGCTTTTATTTATATTTGGCCATGCCTTCATCACTTACCACTGAAACAGTCAATCATGGCTGTACACTAAGATCAGAAGTATATACAGCTCTTAATGACATATTTTTTTAGTGAATCAAAGTTGAGTTAGTATATTGCATTATGCCAATTCTTTATAAAATTGCGCCAAAGTCATCTAACGTATGCAACACATTTTATCAAATGTGTAAGAAATATTTGGAAGAGGAATATTGTTTATATAGAAGGAAGGGGGAAAAGTAAAGTTGGCAGCATATCACGCAAAAATTAGTTCAGTAAAAGGGGGAAAAAATCCCCAAGCTATGTGCCAGAGTTTCAGTCACAGTCAGATGAGCTTTTCTGAGCTTGCAAGTACTATTCAAATGTGAAAAACATGCACTTGGTGCAGGAGGAAGCAAAGAAGGAAATAGCTGATGGAGAAGTCAGGGCTGTTTATGCCAACGGTGATGCTGCAAGTCAGATAGAAAAAAGCAGCAAGAAATGAAGTCATGCCTAATGCCTGAGTTTATCTCTCACATTGCTGGAGCTGTTTTGCAGATTCTTTAGGCCACAGTATGGGACAGTTGTGGCACTTGTGGCACAAATAGCACTGCTTCTTTTCCAGAGGGAGCATGATTCTCATAGTGGCTGCAACTCAATCAGCTAAAAAATTCTATAGAAACCAGGAGTTATATTTGCCTAGTGTGTAAAACCTGGACTGATCATGCAGAATTGGGCCTTATGTGAATCACAGAATCATAGAATTATTTGGGTTGGAAGGAACCCTCCTGTCACAGGCACCTTCTACTAGACCAGGTTGCTCAATGCCCAATCCAACCTGGCCTTGGACACTGGGATGGGGCATCCACAGCTTCTCTGTGCAACCTGTGCCACCCTTATAATAAAGAATTTCTTCCTAATATCCAACCTAAAGCAACTTCCCTCAGTTTGAAGCCATTCCCCTTGAAGGTCCCTAAGAACTGGTCCATTTGAGTCTCCATTTGAGCCAAACAAGACCTCAAACTTTTCACCCTCAGGACTGAAACCTGAAAGATTATCAGAGTGACATTTTAGAAAGTTCAGTGAATCAAAATTCCCAAAAGATGTAGGTGTGGTGCGCATGTCTTTGCAGCTGAAATGGTGCTGCAGGGTTACAGCAGTGGGTGAAAAAATTTTGCATCTCATGAGTGCCTCTGAAAAAGTCCCTGCTCTACCTTGGAATGAAGGACTGCTTGCAGCATGGTGTTTATTCATCCCTGTGACAGGCCAGATGGCTGGAGGCCAGTGGAGCAGCCCAGTGCCTGGAGTGTGGAGGGGCAGAGCAGGAATCTGTGGGGCTGAGGTTGCTGCCCTGGTTGTCATTGACAGTACTGGTGTCAGCTCTGCCCTTCCCTTACTTGGGGTGAATTTGGGGAGGTGTATTTTGGCCTGAGGGGGCTGAAACAGCAGGAGCCTCTGCCCAGTGTGTCGGCAAAGTTTGGAGCTGCCAAACCATTGACCTGGGGTGGGCTGCCAGCCCTTTCTAGGGGGATTTGGGCTGATTCAGAGTGTCACTGCTCAGCACCTGGGAAGCAACAGCACCTAGAAGAAGACAATGAGGAAGGCCTCACATCATTGGTCTGAGAAGAAGATGTAAAGCATTTTTGGTTTTAATGTGACTGAAGAGAGGCTTGATTCCCAGTTTGTCCCATGAAATAAGACTCTATTAACAGTCTTTCAAACTTTTTAGTTGTGCATCAAAGAAATAACTGACACTAGAATTAGTTTCTCCAGCCCATTGGGAAGATTAACTCCCTGAATATTGACTGACTGCCTTGGTTAATAGGTAACAGTGTACAGCTTGCTAGAAAAGTGTTTGCTGTTTTGTGTTTTGCATTCCCTTGCTGAATGCTTCAGATTTCACTGGTGGAGGTTTCATACTGACTCTGCCTTTTTTGTTTCCATTATAAGGCTTTTAAGTTGCTGATGGAAACTTCTTCCCTTGAGTATGAGTACAGCCAAGGGTAACATCCCCATGCCAAATATTAGAGGGGACGCCATCAGCCCCTTAAATCAAGCAAACTACGTTTGTTACTAATGTGCTACAAATTGCTGGCCTTCCCTTTCCCTGATGCTGTGGAAGTGGATGGCAGAGGCACTGAGAGGCTGCCAGAGTTTAGGAGAAGGATGGGAAGCAGCTCTTGCAATCACTTGCTGAGCCCTGTCCCAGGGAGAGGTGGCCTGTGGGGCTTTCTGCCCCAACAGCAGACACACGGGCAGGATTTTTACTCACATCATAACTATAGCAAATTTCCACTGAGCAAAAAACATATAAAGAAACACTCCAAAGAGGCTAAGCCCTCTGGCTGGGCTGGGTGATGGAGGGAGTCAAGTGGATGGAAAACATTGCTAAACATTTAAATCCAGCAGTGAGTGTTGAAGCAGCTGATTCTCTAAACACATAATTTCCCTGCAGCCTAAGGTTGATTTGAGGGGAGTGTGCCCTAGCAGGAGCTACAGGGCTGCTGGGGAAGACTGGGGCATGAAGAAGTGGATCAGAATACACCCAGAGTGCACAAACCTGGAGCCATTGCTCAGGCAAAACTCCAAGGGACTAGACCCTTAATGCAATTTCACTGAGGCTTTGAATGCAATTTTTACATAGCATCCTTCTCCTTGACAAATCCAAATGCTTTCATCAGTGATGACTGGCACCAGCCCCCTGTGGCTCCTCTTGGACTGCATTCAAGCTGTATGTTGTTTTTTGCTATAAATCTTTCTATCCCACTCCCCTTCCCCTGTTCCCCTCCCCACCTTTTAAATTCTTCATTGATTTAATGCTCCCCCTTCAGAGGCTATCAAACAGCTTTTCCCTGAACACTTTTGGTTGCTCCAGTGAAATAGGCTTGGAAGAAAAGTGGTTCCAGGCTGAGAACTTGAAGAGGTTATACATGAGCTCTGTACGGAGATTGAAAAACTCTGAGTTGTTACAGCAGCTGTCCCAGCTGAAAAAATGTCAGGGAGTGGGATCATTTTCTGTGTATTTTATGGACAGGGAATAGGCCAGGTTCCCTGGTATTTGAGTTACTCTGGGGTTGGTCAGCCAACCCCTACACTTTGTAGGACAGTAATCAGATCCTCAGTGCCCTTGAAGTGTGCTAGCACTTAGTGTAGAAAGGAATAGCTCTATGCCAAGCTTCAAGTGGACTTTTAAGTGTGTAAGTCATTTTTCTACTTGTAAAATCTAGGTTTGATTCTGTAAAAAGACTTGCACACCTTTTTTTTCTGGGGAGTTTGATGCAATTTTTCTCTGTATTAAGTCTGAGTGAACTATTCTCAGGGGCTAACTCCCTCTCCCTCTCTGTTTTTCTGTTTGTGATTAAGACAGGATTTGATAATAATCAATTATTTAAAGTTGGTCAGCTGCACTTGGAGCAATACATTGCAACCACTGGGTTGTTTGCACTTGCTTTGCTGGTTAGCTGAAGTTTTCCACAAAATTTAAGGCCAGAGGGGACCATTAGAACAGTCGATCTGACCTCCTATGCATCACAAGCCATTAAATTTCACCCAGTCAGCCTCCTGCTGAGCCAAATAATGTCAGAATTGGCTAAATCACAGAACCCAGAATCATATCCAACCTGGACTTGAAGACATCCAGGGCCACAGTCTCTGGCGCTCTCCTGGTAGTTTGTAACAATGATTTAAAATTGTGCCTTGTTTCCTATTTGAATTTGGTTGGAAACTGAATCCAGACTTTGGTTCATATTATGCCTTTCCTGCCAGGTGACACAGCCATTTGGAATATGGTATTTTGTCTCCATGAAGATATTTATATATGCTGTTATCAAGACACATTCCAGTCCTTTCTCTAGCTGTTAAAGAGGTAACACAAACCAATTGTGCTTTATGATTTTCTCCCAATAAGGAAGTTTAAATTTCATTTTAAAAACACTGAAAAATTATATAATTGTCTTCTCAGCTGTTTGACTATCCTTTTAAGAAAATGAGTGGCAGAATTGCAGAAAATCTTTCGGACCTGACAAAATACAGGGAAAATTTTTCCAAATCCTAGACTGGATGTATGTATGCTGTGAGCATTGCCTCACCACGCGCTTGTGGGTGATGCCCAGGCACACTCTGTTCTCTAGCCCTAGCTGCTATTTTATCATTTATAAGGGGAGGAAGTGATTGAATTTCTGGAAAACAGTTTCCTACTTGGTACATTCTTATATCTGAGAGGTTTAAAGAACTTTCTCATTCTGCAGAGAGCTCACAGAAATCAAGTTAATTGTGGTCCTCTCCTGAAAAATGAGAAGGTGGACTTCAGCCAAAGGCTTGAATCTCCATCCCTGTTGCCTGAGTAAGACACTCTTGAGTGGATTTTGCTGTTGTTACACCTCTTCTGTGGGAGCCATATTGCTAAATCATCAGCTGTGCCATCTGACCATACAGAAGCTGAATATTCTCATCATGCTACAGAGTTGGAGCTCTTGTCTCCTTTGGGAACTTTTCTGCTTGACCTAATCATCACATAGTTATGGGTTAAAGCTGTCTGATGAGGAAAAAATTTGGTGAAAAATACAAAGAGCTTAGGACTCTCATTCCCTCACATTGCTCTGTATTCCTTGTTAGGCATGCAGCTCTGCATTTGATTGCTTTAAAACTTTCTAACTTTATTACTCCCAAGCTACTGATGAAAAGCGAGCTGAATAGTGTACAGCCCAGCTCTGATCTGGGAAGAAGACCTCTCCATCAGGTGCACCCATATGGAAAATTTGCCTGCTGATAACTACTTTTGGGTATGTACTGAAGCCAACACTTGGTTCAGTTACTGCAGCCTTTACTGACTGCGTATAATGCTAATTTTAGGGAGATGAACACACCCTAGAAGCTGGGCCATACTTCAGCTGCACTTTTAACAACCTAATAAACACCAGTCCAACTTATTTTTTAGGATCACAAGACCTTTTCCTTGTGAAACGATACTGAATACTAATAATTATATCCCTGTCATCCCGTTCTTTACTTGTTACCAACTTTTCAATGATGTCCAGAATTAACATCCACTTACCCAGATTTTGGCTGCTTGCACCTCATGGCCTGTCCTTTCTGTGTTTTGGCACATCACTGTATGCTTTAAACTTCTGGAATGTATCCATTGTTCCAAGACGCATCAAAATTGAATGTAAGTTGCCTAACTGCTACCTTAAGCAGAAGTCTAAGGACTTATAGATGTATATTCTATGAGCCTTTCCATATAAAAATGATTATTTTCAGTAGATCTTCAACATCCTTCTTATTGTGATGGAATTAAGTGTTTCTTATAATATTCTGGTGTTATGAATATGCTATTTACATTTTACTGTGCCTTCCATGCATAGGCCAGAACTAGATGCCCAACACTTCTACCTCCTTACATATTTTTCTGTAAATCAGATATTGTCTAGAATGACTTTTAAAATATAGCAAGATTTTATCCTTTATTGTTATTATTAGGTGTAGTTTATCCTGATATCTTCAGACTTCCATATTAACTTTACAGACTTTGAGTTTTAGTTTACATTATTTGCTCTCTTTTTTCCTCACTTTTCCGTCATTTATTGCTCGTTTTTGTCTAAATTCATCAGGATGGCCTTTTAGAAAATGTCATTATCTTTCTTGATTATGACAGTGTTCTTTTGGCTGACTAAGAAGGTCTGTACCTCATCTATATTTTTTTCTTACTTTTGAATCCCCAGCCAAATTACTTTCTAATCTTTCTTTCTTTCTTTCTTTCTTTCTTTCTTTCTTTCTTTCTTTCTTTCTGCCTGCCTGCCTGCCTGCCTGCCTGCCTGCCTGGAAAGATCTTCTGTAGCATTTGTTTTGTTTGCAGAACTATGTCTCTATAAAACAGTATTTAAGCAGGCTAAATGTTAAAAATGGATTTTTTGCTTTATGCTGATGTCTTTTTGATCACCATTGCTGTCACAGTTCACTGTCTGTAATTTTTGCTCTAATGATGTATAAACAGTTCTATTCTATGCAAGACATTTTTATTAGAAAAATGTAGCAGGTATTTTAAAGAAATCCTACTGATTTTGAAGAAATCCTACTGATGCCTGGCTACTGGATATGGAAGGGTCTCTTGTCCCCATCTGCCAAACTGTAGTTTTCGTACTAGCTGCCCTGATCTCTGGTTTGACTCATAGGTCTAAAAGAAACCTTCACCTCTGTTTGACAACTCACTGCTGCCTGCTTATTTTATGGGATCTGTCACCTGAGACACGTGCTTTAGAGGGTTTTTCTTTGCTTGTTGGCTTGTTTTTTAATTCTTGTTCAGATTTTTTTTTTAAAAAAACGCAAGCGAGCTATGCAAGATATTCCTGTGGGATGAAGTCTGACCTAGGCCAGGAGGAGCTGAGTGAAGACTTTGCAGCTCCTCCTCTCTCCCTCTTTTGGGCCCCTTTAGAATCATTTCAGTGAAGCAGTTAAACACTTTTCCCGCAATCCCTGCTATGACATTTAGTCCATCGTTCATATTTACGCAGCCACGTGTGAGCTCCCCTATAAGAATAATGAGAGTAAATACCCCATGTGGCGTCCTGCATATAAATTTCTATTCTGGCTTGAATCTTCCCTTTTTTTTTTTTTTTTTGTTTTTTTTTTTTTTGTTACAAACTGTAACAAAGTGCCTGGATATGGTTTGCGAGCAGTTTCCCTCCTGCTACTTCAAAAGAGCATATTATTCATGTAATGAACAGGCTTAGCGCTGGACTTGACAAAACACTGGGAAATACACTGTTGGGCACAATTCTGAACTGGCAGGGAACTGGACTGGATGACCTAATAGGGCTCTTTCATCTCCAGTTACTTATGATTTTCAATGCTAATTAAAACCTCACTAGCTAGTGGGGAAGAATATCACGGCCAATTCAAATAACTTCTTAAAAACTTTCCTTCTGTTTATTTTTTCCACTTGCCCACTTCGATTTTATACACATATCACTTAAAGACATCCTTAATTACAAAAGTATGCAGCTATAAAACTACAGAACAAACAAACAAAACAATTTACACAGCTTGTAATAGAAGTGCAAAGGCCAGGAAATAAACTATTTTGCTTTATTAAGGAAAAAGAAGGTAATTCCTTTAGTACTACCCAGGTCCCCAGGTGTGCTGGGGTATGGCTGTGCTCTCAGCTTACCTTCTATCTGAGCTCTCCCTTAGCTCTCACCAGATCTGGACGCTGACAGGTGTCATGGGGAAATTTTTACCTTAATTAAAACAGTCATCCTTCAGACTTTTGTTGAGCAACGGCTTCTGCGTGATTCCTTGCTGGAGAAGGGCAGCCCAAACCCACTGGCTTTCACCATCCCATGATGGATGTGTAGGATTTGGGCTGATGTATGCTCAGCTTCTCCTGAGCCCTTGGAGGCTTGTGGGGAACCAGGGCTCCTTGCACAGCCTCCTGGCCACAGCTGCTGTGTCAGCCCAGGGATGGACATGCTACAGCAGTGAAACACAAGTATCTGCCCTGATGGGCTCATATGCAAACCCAGATGACTTCTTGTCTTTCCTTGAGGCATCAAAACCACTGAGACACTAGAAAAGACCTCTGAGAAAAACTGTCAAAAGCTGAAAAATTAAATGGGAGGACCATGACCATTAAGGTTAAAGGAGACATTCACACAGAAGTGTTAATAGAATACTCTTGGGTGAACAGGATGACTGAAGATCATGTGGTCCAACCACCACATAAAGCAGGGCTGACTTTGAACTCCAACTCTATTAGAGCACATTTCTCAGGGTCATGTCCTGTCCAATTCTTAATATTTCCGAGGGTAGAGGCTCTGCAACCTCTGTGCTAATGTCAGACTGCCTTCATTGTAAACTCTTCTTCCCTAATATCCAAACAGATTTTGCAATATGTTACTGCTTGTGTTATCCTTTCATTGTATACCTCTGAGAAGAGTAAAAATGTCAAGGAAAATAGAGAAAAAAAATCAAAGTAGTAATACATAATAATAGACATAAAATAAAATAATTTAGACAACCTGTTTACTGCCGGGAAACTTTCTATTTAAAGAGAAATGTCCCTAAGTGGCTGTTATTGCTGCAGTGACACACTGACTAGGAACACTGCAGCTGTATTTGCATTCATCTTGCTAAAAGGGCTGTCCAAACTGCAAAGTGTGAGGTCAATTAAGAAATAACAGAGATTAGAGCTGATCAGAGTAGATGATTAAATTTTATTTCCAAGAGTGGCATTTTGGTCTGCAGGGTCCTTCAGATCACCTGGTGAGACTGGAAGGAAGAGTTGTTCAGCAGGGGGCATTTGAGCATCAAAACCTGTCTAAGCACTCTGATGAATTCTGATGATGATTTTCCTGAGACACTATTCTCTGCCTTGGGGCAAGGGGTGGTGAGGATTGCTATTGAGAGGGTTGCTTTAAAGGTGCATTCAGTAAAGACTTCCCTCTTGCATTAATGTGGCCAGTGTCATACATGTTCCTTTGGCAGCAGAAAGATGATACATCACAGTCACAGAACACCTTGGGGTGCAGTTTAGAAACTTTTAAAATTTTTCTCAAGATAGATTTGAAAATAAGACAGTGGAGAACGCTACTTTTGCCAGAAATATACTTGTTATGAAAGGTATGGAAAAGAATCATGCCCTGAGGTTTGTTGGGCATGCACAGGTCCCCAGACGAACAGTGGTCCACAGGAATGATAGATATACCTTAGAGCATGTTACATGCAATTAATTTAAATTTTGATTTTCTCTCCTTCTAGCATACTTTTTTTTACATTTTCCTGTAACTGTTGTACATGGTAGTTTAGTAAGGACCATAAACTTGCACTTTCCAGCATTCTGAATTTATAAACTGTCAGAGTTTACACATTCTTGGCCAAGAAATGTCTGGTTTTCCATAGATCTTTATTCTTTTGTTATATTCAAAGCAATGATTTTGTTCATGTTCTGAACAGGATTAGGATGAATAAGCTGGCAATTACCTATAAAAGAGTGGTATGCTTGAAGGAGAGTCAGACTGGAAAGGAGGTTGTATTAGATAGTATCCGCAATAAAAATGTTCCTTTGTATTTCACTTTATTCTGTTTGCAGGTATTTTTTGATGAATTATAATTGCCATTCTGTTAAAAGAGTTTCTCTTCCTAATGGATTCTGGGTCAAGTTGGTAATATCAACTGTGTGATGATGGCCAACTTCTGCAGAAATATGAAAGTCGGAAATTCAACGGAAAGAAAACATTTCTTCTGTTCCAAGATGTGGGCAAACGCTTGTGGGTGAAATAGAGCTGAAGGGCAAGGAATGTATATATTTTTTGGCCTGACCCTCCAATATATCCATTGATTTATGTCAGGAAGGCAGCAGAATATGTTCCCATGACTTTACAAGCCCACATGGGAAAAGGAGAACATTTTCATTTAAATTTAAAAGATTGAATTAACCTTGCTTGGAGAAGGTTTAATGCTATTGCAATCAGGCAAATGAGAAGTTTGCATGCTTTTTTACAGTTTTAGTTTGGATTGGACACAGAAGATGCACATTTTAACATTGGTAGTGTCTGGCTCGAAACCAAGACACATCTGTGACCCTGCTCATCTCTCATGCACATCAGGATGTGTAACATTACCCTGACAAATGTAGGAAGAAATATATCTTGGAGTAATTTTTGAAATTTTCCACTAAGAAATTGAGTTGTTTCGAAAATGGATTGTTACCTAAATACAGAGTCCTTCAGAGACAGATGTCTTCAGAGGCCAACAGCAGGCCAGGCAGCTATTTCCTAGTTGAATCTCCACTGGCTGCAGGTGATTTGACACAGAAAGGGGAAAGAGATACCTTTTGTTCTGGAAGGTACTTCTGGTGCTCCCGTGCTTCATGTCTCTGACTTCACAGCTTCACAGTGGCCACCTGAGTTGATTTTGGACTGGGAGACAGTCTATATTATGTCTGGGACAACTGGGCATACCCCAACAAAAATAGCTCTTACACATTATTAAAGTGTTTTACTAGAGGGCAGGGGATTTAAAGGAGAGAGAAGGGTTGGTTTCATCCAGAGAACTGCTCTTTTACAGCCTACAGCCAGCTGGATTCTTGATGGGCTGCTTCAAATTGGAAAGGAGGGAATAAGATAATTATCCTTCCTTAAAAATTAAGTGTCTTAAATTGATTTCACTTAACTTCCAGCCTGAATGGAGTGACTTATGATTTACAGCAAGGTGAGATCAGAATCAGGCCTGCGATCTTGCCTTTTTTTNGTGAAAGCTATTTTCATCTCTAGATGTCATGGACCTTTCTGGGTCCCATCTGTTCAGGGGGGTCTACTGCTGTACTCCATAGACAGGGTATTTTTCTGGGCAGAGATTTCATTCCACTGATTATTCACTAGCCTTAGTGATACTGAACTTACACAGTCTATTTGATTTCATATTTTGGAGCAAATTGGCCAGAGTGTGCTTTCTATAACCTTTAAAACAGGTTTTTAGTGCTAGTGCTTGTTTAAACAGTCAGATTTCCGGCCCTGAAAAGCAGCTTACTCTGTTGTAACACATTACTATAGATCTGGAAGTTTTCTTTATATTTCTGTCATGTCTGAGGTTTGATGTGGAAAGGACACTTTGTGGGAAAAAAAAGATAAATAGTTTATCAATTTTTTTGCCTCTTACTGAGATGGCTGACTTGTGTTTCAATTCCAGCAGCATTTTACTGATAGCTTTTTCCCAACAGCAGAAATTGGCCTTAGGAAGGTATGATTTCCCCAGGACAAAATCAGCTCAAGTAATCATCTGGCTAAGAGCTTTCAGAAGATTTCCAGCTCAGATTTATGTATCTTTTACATCCCTTTTCTTCATGTTGCATGAAGGACATGTAGTGAAATAGGGCTGAACTGGGAAATGAAATGTCTGAGAGCACATTGGAGAAGTCAGCAGAGATGCAGAGTTAGAGGGATCCACACAACTGCTATCACAGGCCCTTTGGAAATTTTTTTTTTTCGTTCCCTGTTACTCAACTTTAACAGAAACCAATCAGACCAGACAACCCCCTTACAACAGTTTCAGGTCAATCTATCTCATTACTGTTTATAGCTGCCTCTGCCGTGCAGTTCATAGTAGCTAAAGTACTCCAACAGTGGCTAAAGTACAACTCCAATCTGTGATGATTAATGTGAAATATGGATCCACTCTGAGATGACGGTTGTCAAAGTATGGAAGTTTTGGTGTTCATTCTTATCCCTCTGGGATCACCAGACAGACCCCTATCGGATGATGAGTGTGACCACAACTTCTTCCCTGTCGACTGGGTTGTGTTCTGTGGTGTCGCTACTCTGGATGTTAAGAGGACCATGGTCTGGTATGATGTATGGTTCATTTCCAATTCCTGTGAAGGAGTCTGTGCATACAGCTTGCATCCCTCAGCACCGTGGCTCCATCTCTGTTGGTGCAGAAGGCCACCAACAAGCGCCCTCCATCTCCCCGGTCAGGCTGCAGGAAGGAAGACTATACTTGTTTGACTCTTGCTGGATGTCAGACACCCACCAAAAGCTGCTCTATCACTCCCCTCCACAGCTGACAAGGGAGAGAAACTTTAATGAAAGGTTCAAGAGCTGAAGTGAGGACTGGGAGAGATCACAAACTGAATATGGTCACAAGCAAAACAGACTTGTCTTGGGGATATTAATTGAATTTATTACTAACAAAATCAGAGGAGGATAATGAGAAGTAAAATAAATCTTAAAAACACCTTCCTCCCACTCCCCACTCCTTCCCAGGCTCTACCTTCTCCCTCCACAGTGATGGAGTCCCTCCCACAGGAAGAGAGTCCTCCATAAACTTCTCCAATAGGAATACACCCCATGGGCAAGAGTTCTCCAGAAACTACTGCAACACAGGTCACTCTCCTACAGGGTACAGTCCTTCAGGTGCAGCCTGTTCTAATATGGATCCCCTGCAAAGTCACAGGTCCTACCAGGAAACCTGCTCTAGCATGGGCTCCTCTCTCCATGCGTCTGCAGACCCCTGCCAGCACCCTGCTCCATGGGGTCACAGCCTCCTCTCAGGCACCTACTTGCTCCAATATGGGTTTCCTCCACAGGCTGCAGGTGGATCTGTGCATCCCCGTGGTCCATGGGGTGCAGTGGCAGAGCTGCTTCACCATGGTCTGCATCACAGGCAGGAATCCCAGCTCCAGAGTCTGCAGCACCTCCTGCCCCTCCTGCTGCACTGACCTTGGTGTCTGCCGAGTTGCTCCTCACATACTCTCACTCCTCTCTCTGGAAGAGCAAATAAAAAAGAACCCTTCATTTTTTTCTTTCTTTCTTAAATGTGTTACTCCAGACACATTTAAGAAAGGGTTGGGCTCAGCCTTGGATGTCAGTGGAGGGTCAGTCCTGGAGGCGGCTGGCACTGGCTCTGCCAGACATGGGGGAAGCTTCCAACAGCTTCTCACTGAAGTCATCCCTGTAGCCCTCAGGTTTCACAAACCTGGCCACATGTTACAAGGAGATGTTGTGCCACAGAAGGAGGGTGCCTCCCCTGCCAGCCTGGGGACTATACATCTCAGCTGGGACTTCAGGACTCTGGGAGGCCTTACTCCTTTGGCATTACACGATTATTGAATAAAATATGTTAACTACTTGGAATGTGGAGCACACACTGAATGCTTCTGTATTTGTTTTTTGCATTAGCCACTGAAGAGTCTATGGGTGGGAGTCATCTCCTCCAACTGTGTGTGTCTGTGTCTGTGTCTGAGCAGAGCAGAGGTGGATATAGATATTGCCTGACACTCTGATGAGATTTGCCAGATGCGTTGGGTGACATGCACCATTATGCCCATACACAGATCCGAGTAAGTGAGGAGAAACAGGCCTTCTCTGTATTTCTGTTCTCTGCTCGTTACTGGATAATTGCCAGGTATGTTTGCACAATTAAGTCCGAGTTGATGTGGGAGCGAAGGCTTCTTCAGACTAACAACCACCTCACCCATCAGTTAAAAAAGGAAAACCAGAAAACCTACTGCCATCTTGTGTCCCATTGGTGTTAACCAGTTGGAAGGGAAAGAGGAAGAGAAATAAAGTATTCAGTATGTCATATTCAATATTTAGATACACAAAATGATGATATTTCACCAAAACTTTAATAACTTCAAAAAACATCAGAGGAATTGGGGAGGAATAGGCTCATTAGACAAACTGGGGGCCCTAAGGATGATCCTCATGGAAACAGTTAGCAGTAGGGAAGTAGCTCTGACCTTCTTCTCTTGGAAAACACTGGAGCACCCATTGGTTGCATAGGAAGCCATGACCATGTTGCTTTGCAAGCTCACTGTTTCACAAGGATTTTGCAGACTACTCCCAACTGTGGTGTTGATCCCAGTCATCTATGGGATGCAGATTGAGTGACAGCAGAGCAAAGGGCTTTTTTGCTTTTCCTGAAAGCAATGGTTCAAAAGCTGATCTGGATGAAATTTTGTGGTGGGTGTTTGTTTTTTGCTTTTTTTTTATTTTTTTTTCTGAAAATGCACTTTTAAGTCATTAAAATTTTCTGAGAGGGAAAGGAAAAAACCAAAATATTTTGACTCAATATTTGAAAAAGAATAATTCTTGCGCTTGTTTTGAGATTTCTATTTTTAGAGGTTAATCTAGCCTTAATTGAAAAATAATAAAGTACTTCCCTTTCCCCTCTCTACTCCCCAGGAAAACAAAAGGCTTTGTATTTACTTTTGTTTGAAATAAACCTTTTGTTAGATTGAAGGTTTTAAGTGCTTTGCTTTGGGTGGCGACACTGAAAATTATTTGGTTTTGGTCAACCCCAAACAAATTTTGGCTAGTGAGATGAAAAAAAATTCTAATTATTTGCTTAGTTCTTGTCATGAGTTTGAGTCCTGATGCTGCAAGCATGCCAAAAAAAAAATAAAAAAAGTTCTGTGTTGTGTTTCAGCCAGACACGGATGTCTTCAGTGGTGACTTGACCAAACCTCTCTCTCCTATGAAGGAGCAACATTTGTTGAACAGTTGTGGTAAATCAGACAGAGCTGTAGGCAGTAATACAAAATCCATCCTTCTCCTTGAGGCTTTTGAGGTTTACAGCCTGAGGCAATTTCAAGGGATCCTCTGTTGGGAGTTAGAGGGACAGGCAATACTCACTGAGACCAGACCCAGCCTGAAAAGCAACCAGAGTGTGTGTGGTGGTAGAGAAAGTGAACTGGCCTCTCAAGACTGATGAGGGGTGATTTGGATGCAGTGGTTAATTTGCCTTTTGGTTAGAAGCTGCAATAGAAGCAAGTTTAGGGAGTTTTCTGGCAAAGGCCATACAATGAATTTTTGCCTCTTTTGCTCCTATTCTCTCATAATTCTGGATATGGTAAATGATGTCACATTTTGAGATTGGAGATGTATGGCCCATGTTATATTTTTGGAAAGACGTCTAAGGGGTCTTGCTTTAACTCACAAACTTGGCTCATCACAGACACATTGGGTGCTCACATGCATTTCCTACGACTTCAAGATGTGAAGTGACAGGAAACAAGCGTAATGTGTACAAACAGCAAGGAATAAAAGCTGAAGAAATAAAGGGTACCAGGTTTGCTAACACTAAACTACGACTATTGTGTGGTATTGGAGACAGCTGAGTTATCACTGCAGAATTAAAGCACAAGATGCCTGGAGATTGTCATACTATACATATGCTCAGCATCAATATTTATGGCTGAGAAAGTAAAAACATGTTGCAGAACTGCACAGTTGGAGAGAGGGGAAAATTGATCATTGCATTTTCATTTGAAATACTTGCAACCCTAAACATGACTGTGCAACTTCTAATCTGATACAGCCTGGCACTGCTCATCTGCTTTACGACACAGGCTCAGACTTGCCTGTCAAGTCCCAGCCTGGCCATTAGGAACGGCTGCCACTGGAGTGCCAGGATTTCACGCTCGGTGCCCCGCTCACCTGACACCTGCCCATGGGACGTGCTGGGGGATGTGCTAACCCCCTCAGCTGTCTCCTGCCACTCCGCACCATCCATCTGCAGCCCCTGCCTCCATCTGCTTCTCAAGTCAGTCCCTGCCTGCCTGTGACCTCTTTACAGCACACTAGCAAAATTTAAGGCAGGTGAGGACCTTGTCTCAACTATTTATGACTTAAGTGGGAGAAAAATGTGAGAATTTTCTTTTTTGAATGTCAGTTGTCCCAAATGACTGCAGATGTGTAAATAGATGTGTTCCACTTCCTCAGGAGTCTGTTTTCTTCCATAGATTTGGCTTTCTTATTGCAGAGCAATCATTGACTTCTCCATGCCTTTGGAGAAAGTTGGATTTCCAGCTTCTAAGGAAATTATAAATCTTGGCAACACATATCACAGTGTTTTGAATAAGATAAAAATCTGCTCTTTCCACAGGTGATTTTCTGTAACCCATCAGTCCTGCACTTTATTGAGTAACTTGGTACTGAAAACCAATGTGCTGTTATTTTAAAACACTACAATTAAATGGGGACAGTAGAGTTCTTCAGAGTCACAGGTGAAGTATTGCATCCTCTTTTTCAGGCTAAAATAATTAGAAATAAATATTGAAAAGCTCTATACTAAGTAAACTTTAGATATCACCTAATTTATCTCTTGAAGAAATTCTATTTCTTATTAATTCAGAGCATGCCACAGTAGGAGGTATACTTCTTTAACCCTTTGCTAGCCTGTGCCAATGTAATTTTTATGGGCTTCTTTTGAGAACAGTGTCTCACTAAGATACCAGCACTTTAATTTAAAACTTACCTTTATTAGATATACATGAGACGGAGTTTCTCAGCGCCTATACCTGCTATGCCATTTAGTAGTCAAATGGTTAAACTTATTCAAAGGAACTGGCAAGCTTCATGTGGCATATTCACTGGTAATACATTTATATTTACGGTGGAACCAAGCCCACATGAAATATCTTGAGAGAATCTGCTTGTGAAAACCTGGATTCATAGTGGAGAAAAATAAAACAAGAGTGATAGCATGAATCAGGCTCCTAAGTTTTGTTTTGAGCACAAGGTCTTTAAATTATATAAACACCTCAATTTCATAAAAACAAAATTTCAAATTGTCACAGCTTTATCAAGAAAGTAAATAAAACTTTTATTACAAATTAAAAGGCAATAGAAATGAAATTGACTTTTTTTTCAAGCTCCATGTTTGAGTCAAGCCTTATCTAGAGCTCTTGGGGGGGAAACTCAGAGGTGACAATAAGCCTGAGAGCACCACAGTCCAGCAAAATGTACCCACCTTGTCCTGCCTTGGCCCCTACTGCACTGTCACTTCCCACACAGATTTTGTCATGGGAAAACAAGCTGCTGAGGCACAAGACTCATGGGAGTGCAGGGGAGGGTGCTGCTTTCTGTCCTCACAAGATTTTCCTCTTTGTCCAGTGATGGAAAGACTTCTGCAGAGCTAAGAAAAGCAAATACTGATATGGGATCAGCAGAACCTATGTGTGTCACTCAGGCTGTGACCCTCCAGCCCATGTTGTCCTGTTGCATAGAGACACCAAGCCCTGTGGCACCAGGGCCCTGTGGCACCAGGGTCTCCACTCACATCCCCTCTGTGGCGTGAAGAGCCTTGGACAGCCACTGCTTACAAACCTCCCCCTCCTCCCTTAATTTTGCCCAAGTGTTTTCTGCAGCCACAGGTTACTTTGCTCAGTTTTATAGCCAATGCTTAAGCCAATTTCAAAAGACCAAAACCCCTCTGCCAGGCAGGGGCCGTGTTAGTCCTGATAGTCAAGTATGGTCCTTCTTCTTGGATCAAGGAGCTAAATGTCACCTTTAATTATGGCAGAAATTAATTTAATAGGAACAGATGTTTAATCACCTCAATGTCTTCCTCCCACTGTGGGGGACTGTTGTGCAGCAGGCCCCTATGATTCTCCACTTCTCGAGTGTGCTTACAGCATAAGCACAGGCTTGCTCATTTGTGCGTGCACCCCTGTATGCCCCGACAAACTTCATCTTCTCTCAACTTATCTGGGATAATAAAGGGCAAACAAACCAAGTAAACTATCCTCAGGACATGAGACCCTGATTTCCTTCTATTTGTCTAATCAAAGAAGTAATGGCTGAGGACGATCTTATGTGAACACAGGGGAGAGGGTGAGGAGCGCAGGACTTTGTCTGCTGATGCAGTGCTCTTACAGGAACCCCAGAGTTTTCAAATGAGAAAGTGCTTAGAGGCAGTTTATGTAGCCAAAAATGAGGTGGTAAATGGTTGTTCTGGGGCCAATATGGGGGCAAGTTGGCGTACCTATTTATAGGGCTGCCGTGCTGTCAGGCTATTTGATACATCTGTGGTTCTGTGTGGGAAAGCCCATGACAGGTTTGGGCGAAAATGTGAAGCTCTTAAGAATTTTAATATGATTTGTATTGCCATTTAATTTTTAATAAAACTTTGAATAAAGTTGTGATTAAATGGCCATCATGAGTGAAAGATTCCACTTTAACATAAAATGTGAGAGTTCCCAGAACGAGCTAAGATAGGTTTTATAATATTAGGTATGCACCTCTCTCTCAAATTCATTGGATAATGGATTCTATCAAAATGGAAAAAAAAGTAGGCATAGATTTAGAAAAAAAAAAAAATCTGCTGTGTAGTCAGTAGTTCCACATTTTGGAAGAAATTGCTGAGCTTCTGGCATCCTTAAATAATACCCTTTTCACATGATAGTTACACTGCTCCAAAGACAGTATAATAAACCATGCCAAAAATTCTTCTATTTCGTTTGCATGAAATTGAACTGACAGATATACCTGTCTATGTTATGTCCAAGAAAATGTCTTGTTAGAAACGTGTGAAAATATATTATATGACAGATGCTGAAAATGTTTCAGATACAGCAATAAATTGATTGTGGTTTCTGGACCAGATGTGAACTCTGTTTAAAATTCATCATGCTGGTCTCTATTCTAGCTCTGCACTTAAATAAATGCAGAGAAGTGGCTTTGCTTTTCAATGAAACCCATTATAAGAATAGAAGAGCTTCTTTCCATCTCATAAAGAATAGACCTGACAGTAAGGCTTGCATCCACAGAACAAGTATTAAAAGGACAAACTGAACTAAGAGAAAGCTGTGCCAGTTTTCAGTTTTTGCTCTGTTAATGTGCATGAAAATACTTGGCAAGTCAAAGCCACTACAACTGAGAAGACTGTGATGTGCATTATTTTCATTTTAGAGGGAGATTCACAGCCATGAAACAACCAAGGAGGGAAAAGAAAAGGGATTTTTCAAGAAATGGTGTTAAAGGAGAAGGAGTCAGTATAAAGGTGCTACAGACATGACTGGGTTCTGAGAATAAATCTGTGTTTCCCCAGCCCTTTATTTTAAAGCCAAGTGTTCCCTTTCCCTGCAATAGAGCAGGACGAGAGCTAGAGTTGTTTTTTTGAGAGAGCTTTGGAGCTGCACAACCCCAGATGGGCAATCCAGACTGCTGAAGTCAGGTGCTTAGGCTGCCCCTTCAATCCACAGGCACCTTTGAAAATCAGCCCAGAAAGACCAGTGTGCTGAGGCTGGAAAAAGGGAGGAGGAAACAGGAGGCAAATGGGTGTTTGTGAGGACTTCCAGCCACCTCCTGGATCTGGCACTTGGCCGTGAGCAGCATGTTTGACACCTTGGGATCTAGCTCCACACCTCTGAATTATTTTCTGTTATGGAGATAGCAAGTACCTTTATCTCCATATCTGAGGGATTAGAGTTTGCCCCTCCCTTTGTGCTAGTGCCCCAGCCTGAGAAGGAGAAAGGAGAGCTTGCTTGCTGCCTACTTTGTATGTCCTTGGTAGGGGACAGGTGCTTTTGCTCATGGTTGGTTGTGCCCTTGTCCTCCTTGGTCTGTGATATTATATTAATTTGCAGCACAACAAACCTCTTGCAGTCTATCAGGAGAGTCGTGTGTCTTTACACTGACATGTGTTATGAACATAATGTAGATTTTATGATTACTCCTCTAGATCTGCTAATTGCACTCAATGTTGTTTTTTTTCTTTCATTCACTTAGAAATACTATCTCTCTCTCCACCTCTCTTTCTAAAGGAAAAACAATTCATTTATTCTCCTACCCCAAAAGAACATGCACAAAGTAAGAAATAATAACACCTGTGGGTACCTCCCAATGTGTGTATCTTATGTTTTAAAAAATCATTTGAGGCTGTAATTTAAAATACTATTAAAGACACATGAAGTCCTCTCTGATGTCAGAGAAAGGCTTTCTCACAGTGAAGCAGCTCTGCATACATGCTACATCTACCACTCACTAGCACAATACAGAGTATTAGAAATATATTTAGGACTTTCAGACACTATTGATCTGAATATACATGACATTTACTACTGTCTCTATTCTTTTGGCTTTAGAGATTTATACAGAAAACTATTCTCCAAATTATGTAAAATCTCATATTCTAAAAGCTCTCTTGTTGTTATAGGCTGAGACAGAACTGTTTAATTTATGGGGAAGTTTCTTTTCTGATACACACCAGAATAGATAGAAAGATACTACTGTATATAACCACGACCACCATCCCATCCTTCAGTGACTTCCAGTCGTCTGGCCTGTCTGTCCACAAACACTCCCAATACTGGGTTGCCTCTTTGTTGAACATGTTCATTGTACTCAAATTCAGCAAAAACCCTGGGCTACCATGGATGTAACTTCTGTTCTTTCTGTAACTTGTAATCATACTTCAAGCCAGAAATCCTGATTCAATTACAGTGGTTATGTAGATTGGACTGCAGGGTTTTCTGACTTTTCTGCTTAAGTACACTCTTAACATTGTCACGTTATTTGTTGAATGCCACAAATCTTGTCACAGGCCTATAACCTTTGAAGACAGAAAATATTTGTTAAATATATTTATTTATTTATAAGCCTGAATATATACATATAAAAATTATTTTTATAGATGTATATCTTCAATAGAGTATATATACCACTTGAATATATATATACTCAATGTATAACCATGAACAGTTACCGGCTGAAAATATTAGTTAAAATGAATGCTCTTTCTGTTCTTATAACTGACTTGGACTATTAGAATCTTTAAAGTTAACATGCCTTGTCTTCTCTCAGAAACTGGGTTTTTTGCTTTTTCTACAGAGCAACAAACAAATAAACAAAAGCTAAGCAGGATTTTCTCAGAAGTTCACAAAAGCCAAGAGTTGGGTCTTCAGGAATAGCAATGCATACTGCAAAACTAATGTCACAATCATGGTATTTGGCAAGATTCTTTTCCTAGTTATGAAAAGATAGTCATAATCCCATCCACAGAAACCACTACTGCCCAGAATAGAATTTAAGTCATGATTGATCAAATGTGAGGCCAAGAAGGCTGTACATCTTCTCATTTAACAAAACAAATGCTTTCAAAATTAAGACTGAAACTCGGCCCCTAAACAGTCCTTCACATATCCTGCTTCATCCAAACAGTCCTGAAGAGGGTTAATTGCAATGGAAATGCTGACACAAGCTTACTGTAGTGATGCTGTAAGATACTGTTATGTTAATATAAGCATTACATGCTAAGCAAACGTACTGAGTCAGTGATACATATTTTTCTTTTGAACAAAATTGCCATTGGAACAAAGGTTATATGTCACATGGATGCCAATATTTGTAAGTGCTTTTGTGGCTGTTCACAATGACACATGTTCTATCACATTTTAGTAAAAATAGGCCTTATTGAAAAATTACATCTTCTTATTGGTGGCCCCTCTTTTGTTTGGCAAAGGCTGCTGTTCTTCTGCCTTTTCTTTGCAAACGCTGCTCATTTTCTCTTGGATGAGATAATGATTGTTATCTGCAACACAGATGGGCACAAAGTGCTCAGAGGGACAGGGAATCCCCTGGAGCCTAGGCTGTTTTTATAACTTAGGAAAGCAATTTCTGTGCCTTTACTGGCATTAATATTAAGGATTTCTGGTTGCTGCCCAGGGCATGGGGAGGTTGAACACTGAATACAGCACCATGCCATCTTTTCTGAAGGGAAATCTGTCTGTTTCTCTGACCTCTCTTGATGCTGAATGACTTCCTCACAGCACATGTTGAGGACTTCTTTTGCACTTAATGTTGCCCTTCCCTATACTGGTGCCTTCAGCAGGATGCTTTGCTCTTAGAAGGGTAATTTTCTTTTGAGTCCATTTATATTTCTCCTTTGGAGAATAATGCAAGGATTTGCACAATCCCAGCATCATACACAGCAACCCCAAAAGGCTATTTCTGATTAGATGATGCTGCTTAGTGTCCTGTGGAACTGGATTACAGCAAGACTTAAATTCTCAAAGTCTTTGCAGGTTGCAGCCAGCCTCAAACCAAACACAGTCATCAGATTTCAGATGTGTGGAGCAGTGGGCCAAAGCCTGGGGCTTTGGGAGGGACTGTCTCCCTCCAGTTGAAATTAAAAAAAAAAAGCAAGATGAAACAAGACACTCCATTCATGTGATTGCAGTCATCTTGAGTGAATCCATGTGCTTGAATCTGTGTGTGCAAGGGGGCACTTCTGAAATTCATGGTGATGTCTTAACACCCTCATGCAATCACAAGGTAAATAGAGCATACATGGAATGTATGAGGCAGCCAAGTATCATTTGCAGTAGTGTCTGAGTGGCTCTGAACCCAGGTTGCCAGTCCCAATGAGTACATTCTGCATGGTACACCCTGGAAAGAGAATCTTTGGTCTATCCTGGGGACCAGCTGGCTTTGACTGGTGGGTCGTTGCCAGAAAGCCATGAGGAAGGTTTCTGAGACACTCTTGTGAAGTGAATGAGGGAAGTGCAAATGGGGAAAAATAAGTGAATTTGGATTACTCATATCCTGGACTCCTTAAAAGCAGGGCTACGGTATAGGGAAGGTACAAGACCTGCCTGGCCTTTTGTTCCCTCTATATTTCATTCCAGTAACTGAAAATGAAACTGTGAGATGTGAAACAGAAGTAAAGGACGCTTTTCAGTTCCTGCTCCATCCCTTTGTGCCTTGGGAAAATGATTTAGGTTGATCCAAGCTGACATTTTGAAAGCCTTCCTCTGGTTCGGCAGCCAAGGCTGAATGTTGGCCACTCGCACTGCCCTTGCTCCGCGAGCGAGAATGCTTCCTGGGGACTGGCTGACGGCAGCCCCTGTGAGCCCTGCCAAGAAAACCAGCGGTAGGCCTCTCTAGAACAGATTGAATTCTTGACCTCTCAATATGCTATTTCTAACCACATCGGTGTCCTCTCTTCAGCAGCTCAATTAAAACAAAGGCAGACACGGGTTTCGCTGGAAAGGGCAAGTTGCCGATGTTTGCTTACGTGCAGGTGATGGCACACAAGGTCCCAGTTTGTGACTGTTTTTATAGTATTAGAAGGTTCCTGAAACATTGCATGAGAAGTTTCTTCCAGCTCATTCCATGGTCTGACAGGTACTACCACACAGTGGTGTGAAACCTGCCTGCGGCAAGCTTGGTCTCATCATCAGGACTTCCCAGCCCCATCCAGCTGGCGTTGGGGAAGGTGACTGACTCTGATCCTTGCAGCTCCCTCCTCCTCTCCTCAGGGACATGGAGAATAGGACAGTCTGTCAGATGGCACCACAGTCTTTCCAGTTTCTGTTTTCTTTCATCAATATTTCTTTGGATTTTTAGCAAGAAAAAGAAGGTAAACAAGTGTGTACTGTCTTATAGAATAGTTGCTTGTAATGAAATTTATTCAGCTCCTTAGTTTTTTGGTGAGTCTGTTGCACATTTTAGGATCTGGCTATAGGAAACCTAGGTGCCCAGACAGGCTTTTTGCCCTGTTGTTGGTAGTTTTAATATGCCAAAAGTGCACATGTTAACCTCCCTTCTTCGTACAGCTTAATGTGAACTTTAGTTGACAGTCTGTGACCACTGGATGCCTTGAAGAGAAAACTTGAGACTGTTAAATTGAATCTTTTGGGAGGGTAAAGTTGAAGTTGAAGAATGGGTTTAGTAAGGTTTGATAATGAGTGCTATTGAGGAATATTTTACTCTGTGTTTTGAACTGGAGTTTTGTAGGGGCTGACAGCTTCATGTCTGTGTGTGTTGCTTTGCTGAGGTCTTGCTACAAAATGATGAAGGAACGAGTACCCTGTGCCAAAACACTGTTAGCCAGGATGTCCTGGGTAAACAGAGATTTTTAGAAAGTGTTATTTATAAAAGCTGGCAAATGAAACCATTGCATCAGTGAAGAATTCAACAACGCTGTTAAATTACCAGAGTGAATTGACTAGTTGTGCATGTGGGCATATCTTTGACTAAATGATACTAGGCGGGGCTGCAAACTCTCCAGAGTACTGTTATTTCCAAGCTAAACCTCAGATAACCTCCAGCCCTTTAAAAATATCTGTTGCTGAAAATAAGTCCTTAGATAACCTTCATCCTTGGATAACCCACAAAAAATCAAAGATGAGGAACTAATAGGAGAAAGGGGGCTTGGAAATAAACTTGTTCTCATATTGCCCACACATGTGAGTAACATGCTGCTGCTGACTAGTGGCTATTTTTACATAAAGCCCATGTGTCATGAGCAAGAAAAGGGGTGCTTTTCTTCACTTAGCAGCAAGGTCACATCTGCTCGTTTAGCCAGGGGTGGCCCTGGCTTTCTATTTATCAGGAGCTGTGGATGCTGCTGGCACTCACATTCTTACTGTTGGTTTCATTATCTAGGGCTCCACATACTCGCCTGGGCAGGACACAAACAATCCT
Source organism: Phainopepla nitens (assembly GCA_013400175.1). Taxonomy (NCBI): domain Eukaryota; kingdom Metazoa; phylum Chordata; class Aves; order Passeriformes; family Bombycillidae; genus Phainopepla; species Phainopepla nitens. The sequence continues at coordinate 138,348 of VXBQ01017305.1, forward strand.
TGAGCAGACCTAGGGAAGATGCAAAAAAGGGCAGAATGGGTCTCAGAAAAGTGCCCTCAAATAGTACCTCAAATAGTCTGAGTCCTTCTGAGAGGATGTCTGCCAGAACTACAGGGAGCAGTGGCTTCTCCTAGATGACAATGGAATTGAAAAAGTTAAAAGGCTTTAAAAGGTTTAGAGTACTTCTGCTGTCTCAGGAGATATGAAAAAACACACCCCCAAAGAAAAAGAAAAAGAAAAAGAAAAAGAAAAAGAAAAAGAAAAAGAAAAAGAAAAAGAAAAAGAAAAAGAAAAAGAAAAAGAAAAAGAAAAAGAAAAAGAGACAATTTTCTCTGCTACCCACCTGAGCACTGAGTCTTCAGCTGTGTCAAGACTTCAGAGCAAGGTAAGGAAGAAACTAACCAGTCAGAAACACAAAGCCAGATGCACACTGGGGAAAAAAAATCCAACACTTCCAGGTTCCTGCAGGTGAGCTGCTGAAGCCCCAGCCCATGCACTTTGATTACAGTCATGGGAGAGTTTGATGGCCCTTGATGAGTGAATATAGAGTCCCCCAGGATGGGAAAGGTCCTGTCGCTTGATGAACAGGATTAGAAAGGATCTGTGCTGTTTGTGAACTTTCCTGGATGTGCATGATTTTTTTCTGTAAAGCAAGGAGATCATGCACAGCACTTGCCAAAAAAGTTCAGCTAAGTGCAGGGGCACAGAGGTTTGATAAAGCAGTTTGCTGCCCCAGATAGTTCCTCTGGGTGGGATTTGGCAGCTCTAATGGAGGCTGAGAGTAAGGTTTGAATTCATTCATCTGACAATAGAAACCTGAGCCAAAGCTAACATAGAGTTTTATGCTCATTTACAGACCTATACAGACTAAAGGGTTCATAAAGGAGTTCACTGATACCTTGTTGACAATGGTGATGAAATACCCTGACTTGTCATCCTGGGAGATTTCAACACACACATCGACAAGGCTGCAGATATGAAGTCCCACAAACTCACCTCCTGGCTTTCCTCCCAAGCACTCTCCGGGTATTTCTATGTTGACATTTACAGTCAGCCTCAAGGGGTCCCTGTTACTGGCTCTGAGTGGCATGTGTCACCCTGACAGGAAATTTCAGTGAGTTGCATGAGGGTTTACAGAACTTCCCTACTTGTGGGCACCAGGAAGAGGTCAGAAGTCAGGATCACAGGGTCACAGGGTGCGGTTGTGCTGAATTCCTCTGCCCAATGCCTGCAAACATGCTGAGGAGAGGGTGAAAGGATGAGGGAGAGGATGAAAGATGGAGCTGAGCTACAGAAGATTTCCTAGCTTTTGCTATATTTGGGGGTCACAGTGTGGGTCTTTATTTGGTATAAGCATAATGATGCCTTTAGGGTCACTTCTTGCTATCAGCGTTGATCATCTTCTCTCATTTAATCCATGTGCTCTTTGACTTGATCTATACTGAAGAAGAAGAGTGTGGACCAACAGCAAGAACTGTTTTGAGCCTGGGGTAAGCAAGACATTTGGTGCCCACAAGTGGGCCAGAGCAGACTAGATCAGGCAGGGTTAGCAGAGAAGGTACCAAGCTGGATGCAGGGGCTGGTAGGATGAAGGGTTCTCAAGGTGTATGAATACTGGTGGGGCTCAGGGGATTTCTAGCTCTGATTTAGCTTCTATCAGATTCTCTCCTAGCATCCTCCTGGAAGAGCAGCACTGCACAGGTGGGCCAAGGGGCTGAGGGTTAGGGAAGTTACTCCTGCCCTGCAGGAGTCCCTTAAGATTCTTATCTAGTCCCCAAAAACATCTTATTCCCTTCACCCTCACAGAATGCCTCAGAGCTACCGCCCTGTTGGATTGCAGAGGAAAGAGAAGGAAGCCAGGGCAGGAACCAGGAACGCTGGGAAAACATCTGTCTTCATGTATCTCGTCCTGTCCTTGGTGACACAGCTTGAGAAGCCAAGGAGACTTCCTGAGCTGCAATAGCAAAGCAGCAAACACCTCTGTATCCTCTGGCAGGGATATCTCCAGCCAAAGTGGCCACAGGGAGCAGCCAGCAATCATGCTGCTGAGAACCATGGATGATGACTCAAGGGTTTCACTAAAGCCCAAACTTAAACCAAGAGTGGGTGAGGAGCAGTGGAGGTTTGTTACCTTTTTGAAATTTATTTTCTTTGTTTTCAAATCATGTGCAACCTTTGGGAGATGTTTCTTAGCAAAAATGCAAGTTATGCTCCTGCCCACACAAGCTCTGATAGATAAATTTGAGTTGAAATTTACACTCAGCTATAGACTTGTTTTTTACTTTCTCTTTCCAAATTGGACTATAAAATAGTGGGCATGATTTTCTTGCCTCAACTTTGGCTTTTCCCCTGCCTATTTTGGTTTCCTAATGAACAGCCACAGATCCTCTATGCAATCCTGCTACTGTAGGAAAAACTGAACAAGACCAAACCTAGTTGCTGAAATAATGGTGAGGAAAATGTCCCTTTGCTTTCTGTTGACAGAGGTAGCTCATTGGTAGTCAATAAGGCCTTTGACATGATCATCAGAACAAAGCTGTTAATGTAAATGGAGACATGTATTTTTTAAATTACTTGCTAGAAAACTCACAGCCATCATTCCCAAAATCAGTGAATCTTGTCTCACAGGTGCAGTTACCACAAACTTTTTTTAGTGTTTTTATTTTCATCCAAGCATAACAGAACTTGACTCTAGATCACATACCTTCTGTTACTGAAATCTGAGTAATGCATTAAGTAATGGACGAATATGTCTGGATTGACTAATGTGGTTTCAGGATTTTATCCTGATTTGAGATGCATGAATCAGGGATGAGAAGAGCCAGTTTTAATAAAGTGCAGATACCTCTTCGGGACCCCAGGGGGAAGGGGCTGTTTGGGTGCCCCTACACCCCACCTGCATGTGCTGCCCATCCACCATCCTGCTTTTTTTTCCTCTCTCCTCCCTTTTTTTTTTTTGTCATTTTTTCCTGGAGCATTGCCTAAAGGAATGAATTAAGGCTGTTAGGGCCCGGTTGATGTTGTGATGTTTATAGCCCCAATAGCGTGATGATTGTTTTATAGTGTTTGTGTTTTGGCATCAGTGGTGCCGTGATGTTTGCGCTGCAATGTTGTCATCTGGGGAGGGCAGGGCCATGGCTACATTACATATATGTATCCCATACGTGGTGTAAAATGCACATATAAATCATACAAATGCTGAATTCTTGGGGTGTGGTTTCGGGGGCCCTCATGCCCTATGCAAATGCTCATGAGGAACAAGTGCGCAGTCACACAGCAGGCATGAAATGGCTGAGGGTGGCTTGCAAACCCAACAGCCTGCCAGGATGATCAGCATTGCAGGATACCATGCAATCTTCTGTCAAAAGAAATGCCATATATTGGACTAGAAGTATGCAGCTCTTGCCTGTGTCTTCAGACACCTCTCCTTAGCGAGGAATTGAGCCTTGCAGCCAGGATGCATGGTCTGGAATTGCTGGGGTTCCCATATGGGTGTGGAGGTGAGCACTGAAATTTCCTCAGTGGTGTGGTATTTAGGGATGAAGCTCTTGTCTAGGAGAGCTGCCTGCTCTGCTCCTACTAGTCCTCTCACAGGGGCTGCTAGAGCCAAAGCAGAGTGACAGAGCAGACCAGGAAGAACAGCAGTGCAGCCTAGAGGGTGTAGGCCACTGCCTTTTACCTGAGGGTAAGAGTTTCTCAGGAAATATCCTGACTACTTGCTGCTCACGTATAAATCACAATTTGATTTTTTGGAGCAATTTCTGTCTGAGCTAAAGACTGCTCTGGTGCCTGCTCTTTCCCGACATATCTTTCTGCAACTGAAGTGCCACTGAAGACATCATAATGCAAATTGATATACTCTTCTGCTCTCATCCATCAGACCTGTTAGCGCTTCCCTGGGTGTCTTGTGGGCCTTTAAGTTGAGTGTGAACCATGTCTCTGCGGCAGTGACCACATGAGAGAACTGCGCATTTCATGATCCCTTTTCCCCTCTCTTACTATTGTTATCAAACTTTTGTCACCAGTTTCTGTTTCATTAACCAGTGTGTAATCTGTAAATGCCAGACCCCTGGTCCCATCCACAGGGCAGATCTAAATGTCCTTCTTTAGCTAAACAGTGTTTTTTGCTTGATCTGTCAGCACTCTTACTGCATATGCTCCAGCAAACCAAGTGCCTTTGTTCTCCTAAAGCAATCCTGCCTCAGGGTATCCTTCCAGTAGACATTAGTTCTTTTGTTTGGATAAAAGGGTGTCATCACTCATTCAAGATGAGAATATGATTCAGCCCTTTCTCCTCACATTCACGGTCCAGTCTTCATAAATACTTGCTTTTACAGCATATTGTATGTGTATTCAAATGGCTGACATCAGTGGGCAAAATTCTGCCCTAACATGAATGTGCTCCAGTCCTGCTGTTCATGTTGGAGGAATTGTGGGGAGCCTAAACTGGAGGAAAGTATGATCTGTACCCAGTCCCATTCATTTGTTTGGGTTTTTTTGTAGTGGCATTAAAAACTTTAAATAAAATGTTCCCTGATATGAAACAAGTGAGGTTTAAACAGCAGCCACTGAAGTACATGTGATTTTTTTCCCACCTACTTCACCGAACTTTCAGTTCATACCTACCAAGAAAGCTCCTTAGTGTTCCTGTTGTCATATCAACTTCACATTGATAGCCAAAATTTCGGGTGCCCGATTGAATTTACTGGAAGCACACTTCTAAAACTTCTCCATTATATGTTCCTTCTTTTTTCCTCTACTGAACTAAGTACTTAACTACTGTAATTTCTCTTCTAGGAAGCTCTATTTGGGCAGGAATACCACTGAAAGGCAGTGAGGAGTAGTAATAATAATAATAATAATAATAGCATCCACTAAAGCTTCTTGCTCTGCTCCTGAAACTTCAGATTTGTTATTACGTCTGTAAAGCAGGGAGTGGTGAGTGCAATCATTTCTCTATGCTCTGAGGTTCCAACACTCTCTGATTTTCCAAATCAGAGCTGTACATGAACAGTATAAAGTGTATGAACTGTGTCCCAAACTGGATCTCTGCCGGTTTGAGGGGGAACTGAGGATGTGAAAAGACTTCTAAAATGTATAAAAATACTTGGACTGCACTGATTTAGCTTCATGCTAGGTTTATTTAATGGTAGTGAGGGTGTGGTGTAAATCCCTATAGTTTGGGGTTTTTTTCCTGGGCAAAACCTCCTAAAATTGCTGCAATCGAGCTGAAAGATATGGAGAGATACAGGATACAAGTGACTTTAAAATAATTCCTCACAACATCTGTTAACACTGAGACGAGCTAATGTTGCTTTATTTCATGAACTGAGGAAGTGGAAAAGAGCCTTAAGGAAAACACATTAGGATAAGCTTAAGGAAGAACGTGGAGCATATGGTGGCACATGGGTAAGGAGGCCTGGATTACCTCAGTTAATAACTCACCCAACATACTGCTTTTCTAATATCTTAATTTCCATATTCACCTTAAAGTGCTTTAAATAAGAGCTTCCCAGACCTAACTGTAGCTATTCAGTGTATTAGAAAGTTTCTGTTTGGTGTGGAAGGATTTGTGATTAGCCAAACATTTCATGGCCCTCTTGGTAATGTGTTAGGAAGCCTTCCTGACATCAACATTTATTTTAAAGGAAAGCTTGTCCTAACAGTCAGAAAAGCCTCTAAAAGCTCATCTGTTGAGCCTTGATAACTTTTTAGAAGCTACTCCAATGTCCACTGAAGCAAGAAGAAAGGCTCCCAGTGACTTCAGGATATATTTTATTGGAACACTTAAACAAGGAGTTAGCTAAAGTGAGTATCTGCTTTGAAGATGTTAACATTCACATGGATGTACCACGTCCATGAATGATGTGTTCTAGTTCCTATTGAGTTTATTTTATTAAGTAAGAGTATTTTTCATAAATCTACTCTCAACATGACCAGGACAAAGAGAATTTTCAGTTCTGAGCTTGTCTTAGAAGGCAGTCAGTTTGTTGTTAGTTAATTTGATTGGAAAACTAATGGGGCACATAACAGGATGAATGGTGTTGAGAGACTTTATGGTTCTGTCTGTTCATTGCTGAATGACAAATTGGATACCTTATGTGGAAAATTCTGGCAAAAAGTGAAGTTATTCAGCAATTATTTTTCTTTTTTCATTGTTCGGCTTTCTGACTCTGACAGATAGCAGCATATCTGCTGTATGAATCCTAGCTTTTCCTCTCCAGAAAGGGTGATGGAACTTTATGGGAATTCTTGCTTGTAAGTATCATCATGAAAACAGAACCTGCAAAGTTTTCTCTGTGATTCGCCACAACAAAAGACCTTTTGTTTCAAAAGCCAGACAAGACTGGTATGGGGCTGCATACTTGACTAACACGTCATGTACAAAACCAACCACTTAAAATCATGGAAAATTCAAGACATCATAAATCTTACACCAACTGCATCATTTTATTTATTCAATTTTTTTCAGATATTTAAAATAAACAAAATGTGTTCTTTCATAGGCTATAAGCACTCTGCCAATTTAGAACTGCAAAACCAAAATGCAATATAACTGACTCACTGCTTCTACCAAACTGAAGTAAATAAACACTGGAGCCCCATTCATCAACAAGTCCTCTTAAGGCTCCTCAAAGAGCTGATCCAACACATGGACCTTGTAGCATGTCTAAAAGTCAATAAATACAGGTGGTGTCAGACTACAGGAAGGGATTCATGAGGCCCTGGAAGATTTTTTGTGAGTATCTTGCTGGCTATACCTTCTCTATTATATTGAAGGGAACATAATCCAGTCTCAATGTTTCTAATGCCTGCATCTCTGAGAGATACATGACTATTTTTCTTGGGAAGGGTCTTCCCTGGAGGCTCTGGGCTTCCTGTGCCCAAACCATCATATTCAAATCAGTCAGGCCACTCAAAAGTAGCCGACTTGGGTCCCAGAGCAGAGATGTGCGTTCCAGGTATGTGATTGCCTTCTGTACCATAGCCTGCTTCCCATTAAATTGTAATGTAGCCCCATGTGAAGGGTGTGCTGCAGGACTAAGCCAGAAATTACAAAAACCCAGATGATGAGTGCAAGTTATCCATCTGAAAGTACTGACTGTGGCCATGTGTAATAGAATCTCTGAGAATCACTGTCAGAAGTGAGTATAGCCCCAGTGAAGGGAAAGGACCATCTAAGAAAGAGGGTCTTAGTATGAATGGTGGGCTGGAAGATCAGAAGAGGATGGCAGTGGGTAGCAGAAGCAATTACAGATCTCAAGGGACTTGGAGAAACTGAGGAGGTCTTAAACCACTGGTCTTGTTAAGTTTCATTACCCTGGATTCAAAGAAAAAGACACAGTTGTGACAGCCCTGAATTTGTTAGGTGGCTTTCTGGGTCATATATTTGGATCCCTAAAGCAGAGGGAGGCAACTTGAAGAGAGTGGCTGGGATGTAACACACAGCCATGTGCTGCAAGCTGACCATATTTGGAGATGGAAGGATGGCTTTGAGGATGTTTGTCTACCTTCTCCAAGAAGAAAAGCAGGTAAAGTTTGGATATAATTTACTTGCTGGAAAGGTAAATGATTTACTGAGAGTGGGGGTTGGTTTGAATAGCCAGGAGGATATTAAAGTCATATTGAAGAAGAAATTTAAAAGAGGGAACAATACACTTTTGCTTAGTAGAAAATCAGACTACCAAGCAAGTAAAGAATGAAGCTGTCCAAGGACATGGTGCCAACAAGTTCAGTCATTTCTGACCCATCAGTGTTGGGTAACTGGGTGTATATTTCATGCAATGGTACCAAAGTTAGAGTTCAAGGAGAATATTAAGTGGATGGCAAAAATTAGACAAGTATGTTTGTTTCTTTTTCTTTGTGACTTAAATAAAGCATCTCTTTGAATCTGAATATTTTTCTCATTCTAAGTGTGAATAAAAAGGAAATGAATATGCAACTTTGACCACAAAATTTAATCTAGTAGATTTTAAATCTCTGTTTTTCAAGTCAGAAAAAAATTGGAAAAGAAAGACTAGATTTGCTGGGAGAGTGGGTTCAAAGGGTCATTATTCAGGGATTAGGATGCTCACCCGAGACCACAGGGGTCCAGACTTCTCTGCCAAATGTGGATCAGAGCCTTGAGTCCATCCTCCCTCATGACTGAATAGAGATTTTATTTCTTCAGCAAAAACCTGACCTGATTATGACATATAGAGAGAAACTGATTACAGAACTGAAGCAAAAGTCTGCTTATGTGCAGAAGATCATGCCTTGATTATATTTGTGTACAAAAAGAGTAAAATGTGAACCAGTAGTATAGATTCTTGGTTCTTTAAAAAGGCCAGTTTTGTAAAGCTGAAAACAATTATAAGTCAGCTCTACTGGGAGAATTTAAACAGAAAAATGTGAATGATAATTGCAAACTGTTTAAAAACATTTTATTAAAGAGCCATAGTTGTTATAAACTAAAACAACATAGCTAAAATGAAAGCTGTTCTACTATACAAAAACCCACATGTAACACTTGAAAGAAAGAATGACGCAACAAAAATTAATTTAAATCAGAAGATAGGAATGGTGATAAATTTGCAAGGGAAGCAAGAGAAGTGTGAGTAGAAGTATTTTCCCAACAGAGTTAAAGATCGTACAATATAAGGACAAGAAGTGTTTGATGTACTTAAGGGAAGGAAACCTATCAGTGCTGTTTCTCTCGGTGGATAAAAATGGCAGAATTACTTATACTAACACAGAGAAGACGAGAATAGCTTTCTGTGTTGGTTGGAAAAAGCCAGTTGAAAATATATAATCCCGCAATAGTGATGATGTATTTTCCATTACAACAATAATTCAAGAAAATATTTTAACAGCAGCTACTAAAGTAGGTATGTTAAATGAGAGGCTTGAACAACTTCTGTCCACAAGTTTGAAAAGAACAAGTAAAAAAAATCCTTTGACTATAAATAATGGTTTTCTAGAAGACACTGAACACTAGGAAAGTTTGAGAGAACTGGAAAGATACAGTCTTATTTGTATGACACATATAGGATGAGAACACAAATCATGTGCATTTCCATTTGAGTTTCTTTGGTCTTAGAGAAATTAAAGTTGTTGTCAGACTGATACTAAATCTCTGAAAGAGATTATAATTTTAAAACCCTCTTTTTATAAATGTTTATGCAGTTAACTTGATATATTTTTAAAACAAGATTATTAGGGTAATTGGAGCTAATAGTATTTGATGTAATGTACTTTGAATTCTGTGTGGCATTAAGTTTGACACACGATGTAAATTTGATTAACAAAAAAAATTCCTTAATTATAAATATTAAGCATATGGATATGAAATTGACATGTCACACTGAAAGTGGGTTAAATGCTGGGACACTGATTGGTCTAAAAATGCAATTGCCAGTGGAAATTCTTAATTTGCTTGATGTTTTGAATGGAGTCCTGAAACAAGTGATAGCTGGTCTTCTGCCACTCAAGACATTTATCTTGGGGTTTACATATAATTGTTCCTGAAAAGTAACTCAGGAGGAAAAAAGAGTGAAATACAGACATGAATACTTAATAAGCTGAAATCAACCAGGTAGTTTCTTTCTGTTTTTTTTTTTTTTTTTTAGTAGGATTTCAGTCAGATTCTGGACATCACTAACCATATCTACATTAGCAAGTGATTCGGCTGAATAGGAGTGGAGTAGCAGATTAAAGCAGCTCACACTGGGCTCTCTACATGTGGTGCAGTGTTTGATGTCAAATCAGACTTAGTTCAGTTCCCCAGACTAATCATCAGTTGCTCATTCAGACCCTAATGCCTGCGGCAGTGGCTGGGATGTATGTGGGAAGCGGCTTCCTGACTCTTTTTCCCTGGCAGGGATTCAGTTCCCCCAAATGAAATCCAAGTGGGTGACCTGCACCCTTATACAATAAGTGGAGTTGGAAGAAGGACCCCACTACTCACCTCTAAACCTCTCTCCTGCACCACATGCAAGTGTTTTGTGGATCTGGCCATTAAATCTACAAAGAAGGTGGAACTGAGGTGTTTGTGTGTGAGTCAAGTAGGAGTTGCTGAGAAAGGCTGTCCTCCAAAAGAGCTGGTCCTGAGACTGTTAAATAAGAAGCAGAAGGCTACATCTGCCTTTGGCACCACTGTGGGATGTGGTTCTTAGCACTGATTTCCTCAACTGGAGAAGGGTGCTGGATGACTTGGAGAGAGTTCAGAGAGGAAAGCCATGTGAATAATGAAAGGTCTGGAAAATATATTTTGCTGTGATAGGCCTGAGGAGCTTGTTCTGTTTATCTAACAAAGAAAAGATTAGGAGGTGACTTGATCCCAATCTATAAACATGTAGATAGGGAACAGAAATTCTGTCACAGTTCACTCTTTTGCTCTGATAGACAAAGGATGTGATCTAGTCCAACTGCTGGAAGATGAAATTGGGCAGCCAGAGACAAGAAGAAAGCAATATATTTTTAAACAAAAAGACAATCACTGGAACTGCATCATAAACATTATGGTAGATATTCTACCCTTCACCATTTCAGAATGTAGATTGGTACTTCTTACTACATATGCGCTCTAAATTACTGCTTAACAACTTTCCCTTCTCCCTCCCTGACAGAGGATCACCAAAGCTCTTCAGAAAAAAAAAATAAATACAAAGATGGCCTGCTAGAGAGGTTACCCAATGGCTTTCATTTGCAATCAGCTCAAAATTAGGATAAATTCTGTATGTTTGTTTATTGTCTTTTTTCCCCTCAATTTTATTCACTTGTTTGTTGGCATATGAGGGGATGAAATATGTACATGCACACTCATGCACAGTATTTCCCACTACAAAGCTACTGATACAATGACTGTAACAAAATTTTGAGTAAACTAGTTTCTTAAATTTTAAACACGTTTTATTCCCAACTGAAAATGTCCAGGTTCTACTAATAGTAGTGTAATAAAACCTTTCATATTGATTTTTTTTTTTTTTTTAAATTTTGGCTGGGGTTGAAATGACCCAAAATGAAACACTTGGTTCAAATTTTTCTCATAGGATTTTTCTCTACAGCAAAATCGAAATCTTCTTGTGGAAAATTTCAGTTTTGTAGTAAGTGCATTCCCATTAGAAAATAACTGCACTGTGAAACTCCCAGCCAAGTCTAGTAATGATGGTCATGACAGAGACGAGGGAGAGAGAGGGAGCGGATTTCATTACACTCTCTCACTCAAAGGAGAGGGAGAACTGAGCTTCTCCATTCCCTTTGTTTTCAAAGTCAAGTTTCCTGCCACTTCTAAAGCAGAAACCCCTTATGCATAAGCATTTATTGCCTGGGTATCAAACTGATAATATATTAAAAGGATTATGATTTACTGCTGTAATTATTGGCCTCCCAACTTTCAGCCACAATTATTGTGTGCATATATCTTCCAGCTTGCAAAATCCCCACTTGCCCATATAAATGATGTGATTGCATTACTCTGTACTTTCTTTGCTGTCCTAACTGCTCATTAGAGCAAACACCTCAAAGCATGCATGTAAATATATTGGGACTGCTTGGATTATCTGGCTCACTCCCTCTTTTTCTCTGTCTTAGGAGTTTTTCCTTCTTTTCTCTTGCCACTCTACTTTTTTTCCTGCTATACTATATCACCCTGTATTTTTCCTCTCATTTTTCCAAGAGTCCAAGTGTTCCTGTTTGATTTATGTATGTCTGACACTGTTTCAGAGTGCCCAGTTCCTTTCCTTTGGGAGCATTCTGCGTTAACCTCTCTTCATTTGGATGCTTATTTCCTCTGACTCTGCTCTGCTCTCCTACTCAGCTCCTCCAGTATATAGTTTTCCTCCTTTCTCCTGAATTTGTATGCTCTGATGTTATCTTTTTCTTCCCTTAGTCATGTCCCTTCTTCTCCTCCTCTACCTCTCTCCATCTCTCATTTTTTTTCTTCCTTTATGTTTCTCCTTCCTTTATGTTTCTTCTTCCTTTATGTTTCTTCTTCCTGTGCAACCCACTATGATCCAGAGGGACCACTTTTCTTGCCCTGTTTCTGCAGAGGAGATCTTCCCTTCAGCCATGCACTTTTCCATACCTCTTTTATTCTGCTCTGCTCTTCCTTTTTTCTTTTTTTTTTTCCTTATCTTTTTTCTTCTTCTTCCTATGCCTTCAGCCTTTACCTGTTGCCAGGCTCCAAGTGTTTTGCTTGACAGGAATGTGCCTACTCCCCAGCCCCACTTTTACCTGGGGAACTTGAGAGCAGATGACATCCTGGGCTGTCAGTGTTTATTGACGACTTCCTTTGGCTGGCCCAAGTCCCTCCTCAGGATGACTCTCTGTCTCCCCAGTGCAGGACAGAAGTGTTAAGGAAGTTGGTGGAAAAGCAATTGGAAGATGCTATTGCCTGATCTGGTGCAGCAGCCATGCCCCATGGAGCCCTGCTGCAGCTCAGAGGTGTGTATGCAGCTGCCTGTCTGCGCTTGAAAGAAGTCATGGGGCTGTGTAGACAGTTCCATCCCAGGGTCTGGGTGTGCACCCTGCACTGGCCAGTGCTAATAGGCAAGTAAAATCCCCCTGAGGGCCACTCACTTCCCTCTTGTAAATCTGCATGTGGTTTGAAGGGGTACTTTATGAGGTGCCTCTGTATACTTGATCCCTTGTATTTTTTCCTGCTGTGAAGCCCGAGGCTGTCTTTCACAGCTCCTGCAGTAAACCAGGGCCTTGGGATCCGGAGTGGCAGGGACACCGCAAGCAGTGAGTGTCGGCTTTCACAGAAGTCGCAGGTGCTTTCATCAGAGAGCTGCCGTGCAGCCCCTGCCCGCCCTCCCTGCAGCGCTGCTGCAGAGTGCTGGAAGCCCGGGCAGAGGGTGGCTGAGGCTGGTCTGGCAGCATTTCTGGCTCCCCAGTTCTCAGGTACTGCATCGCTTGGTGGGTTTTTGTCCGGTTTTGTCCTCTACCATCACAGGAGAGCAGCTGTTTTAGGCCCTTTGTCCCCTCTATGGTTCTATTGCTATTTTATAGTTCACTGCATGAGTGAAAAGCAAACAAGGAGCTAGGACAGCAATAGAAGGCCTTGAAAGAGGTGATAGTAAGGAAGTGCATAGGAAGACCAGCTCCTGTACCTCCTCCACTTCCATGCACTCTTGTCACTCAGTGCCACAGAGCATCTCCTCTGCCAAGAAGCATGGCCCTCTGGCACAAAGAGGATGTGCCTGATAGCTGACTTTGCCTTTCCTACAGGATAAATAGAAGTGGGACTTCTGGGATCTCCTCTTTGCACCTTAGCAAGGTATACAACTGCTTTGTGAAAACCAGCATCTTTATGACCCATAAGGACCATCAGAATGTATGTCTCAAATCCACAGAAACAACCTACTGTGGAGACCTCTGTAAAGAGGTTTTAGGTAATCATTGTAAATAAGCAAAAAAATAATGTGAAATGCTCCAAAACATCTCTTTCAAAAGACTAGAGCATGGTGGACACAGACTACAGCATTTTTTAAAAGGGAAAAAAAAAAATCAGCATCTTTATCCCTGACCCCTGCAGTTTCATGATGTTACAGGAAGAGAATGAACTGGCTACAGACAGGGTTTATGGAATTGTTGTCCTATCAGCTAGCGATTATCAGATTGTCTGCCTGTAATGACATATCCAGTCGTATGTTTTCCCCATCAAGTCCAAAATAAATGAAAGGAAGAAACAAAGGAGTGTAAGAGTCCAGCACTTCATTCTTCATACTTCAAGAGCTGTAGCAACAAATACCAGGGAGGAATTCCCAAGTGAGAAATGATACCAGTTCAAGGTCACATAAGCTGATGCATGGAAGTACATTACAAGAAAACTAGAAAGCTATTTTGGGGACAGACGTTTACTGAGTACTTGGAGGGATTTTTTTTCATGTTTAGTGCCTGGGCTCTGGGTTAGCAGTTGAGCCAGTATTTCTAAAGCAAGGGGCTGGGAACTGGGGGATTCTGTATGCCGCTTCTGAGGACCAGAGGTTTACTAGTCCTTCTTTACTGAACTTCAGGAAAGCTCACATTTTTCACAGTCGGGACTATAAACATTATGTTCCTAACAGCACTGCAGAAAAAGTTAATTTCTTAGTTTGATGACAGTCAGTTTCATGGGACAGAGCTATATGTTTTTGTTACTGAAGTCATTGAAAGCAATGTGGAGCCAGCTTTCTCTAGGAGGAGGTATGTAAGTGGGGCTGTTCCTTGGAGAAATGCTGGTTTTCACAGAGCTCCCACACTTAGTGTGGTGCAAAATGTGCTGCTGTTTTCCCCTAGCAGCAGGGGGTATGGGGATCTTTTGGGTCCTCCTTTCCTACCAGAGCTACACAGGGCCTACTAGGCATCACAGGGACCAGGTGGAAATGCTAACAAGCAATGATGACAAGGTCAAATCTCATGAGAGGTGAGAGCAGGAAAGGGAGCCCCAGAGCACTGATAGGTGCCTGTCTCCTCCTTCCTTGCATCCCTGTGGGGTATGCCTATGCCCTGGGCAGTTCAGGGGAGGCCCTGGCAGTGTAGGCAGTGCTGTGAGCGGGCTCAACCAGCCTTTGCACAGATCTTGCCAGCATCCACCCTGGGGCAGGAGCATGAGCAAAGGCTGACCCAAGGACTCATGTCCAAATCTCTTTCTTTCAACTTGTTAGGGCTGCAAGCTCAATTGAGAACTGCTTGCAATAACCAAAACTCTGCAAGTTAAACTGGCTGTCAGGTCACACAAGAAAATGGGCCTTATTTTCCATCTTCCTGTGGGACCTAGAGTAGTTTATGATTTCTCCAGGAGTGACCTCTCCTCCTAAACACACCACAGTGGGCCTGAGTAAGTCTTTCCAACAGGAGCATCACTGACGGTGATACATTTCTGCTGGCCACTTCAGATTTGCCAAACAAATGGACAGCTTGTAGGAAAAAATCCCCTGTGAGGGTTAATCATAACAACATTTGCACTGCTCGACCCCTGCTTCATTCAGTCATTGCAGATGGTGAATGCGTCCTCATGGGGACTGTCTACTGTGCCTTTGCTGGCACATGGGGCTGCCCCAAGCCTGGGAGCGCCTCCCTATTATTATTAATAATAAATTTGCAGGACTGGCATTGTGCTGCCTCTGCTTCCTGCAGCAGCTGAAGCCAAGTCTGTAAAACAGGTTTAATTTTAGAGCAGCCGGGACTGAGCACACAGTGAGACCAAACCCGGGAAATTTTGAGTTTTCATTGTTTCCTCAGCTGTGGGTGAAGATCTCCCATGGATGTTTGGGAGAGGTTTTCCCAGATACGTGAGCTCTCGCCTCTAGTTGCATCTCACACAAACTCTGTCTCCAAAACCCTGGTGACATCAGCCTCTTTTTTCCCTTTATTTCCATGTCTTTAAAGTAGGAGACTTTTATTTTCCTACAGTGCTTCAAAAAGGGAGAAATTAGTTGTGAGAATTCATAATGAACGTTGCTCAAGTGTTTGAATAATAAGATGTTGAGGGCTTTGTTTTGTGAGATAGTGCTTCAAATGCAATGCAATTTGTTTAGGCTTCCTGGGAAATTATGAAATGCATGTGTATGTGTGTGCATGGAGGGGGCAGGGAAATCTCAGACCAGATTTTATGTGTGCAGGGAAAGATTTACAGAATTGTGTTTTCTGACGACTTCTTGCCATCAGTCAGTTTAACGGTGCTGCATGCTGCTGAGCTTTCAATGTTTTGTCATTTGGCAATAGGGGAGGAAAACCTATAGTGAGGCTGGTCCCTTCTTGAGTGCTGTATATTTGGAAACCTTAACTAGCCCCTGCTGCACTGCTGGACATGTAACCCCAACACTTTGTCATGTGAAAGGCTATCAGGTAGCACAGCGGTGCAGAGTAATTTCAGAGGGCACATCAGAATATGTTGCACAAGGAAAGGTGGCAACCTCTTAGCTCAAGAGGTTTTTCTTGTAAACAAACTGACTGACAATCTGAAACAAAGCTATTGAACCACAGCAAAGAAAAAGGAAAAGTCACACTTCCTTTGTGTTCAGCAGATTGTTGTCAGTCAATGAAGTTGGCTATTACTGATCTTAAGAAGGCCTATTTTGTTACTGAAAGAGGTTTTCCTATTCTCTGGATGGATTAATTTGAGCTTAGAATATCCCACTCTTTTTATTGCAGGCTTTCATCTTTGCCCATTTTGTCAACATATTCCAGAAAACAGGAGTCAACTGACAGAGTGACACTGTTGGAGGTGAGAGATGTTGACTGCATTATTTTCATTACTGTTTTTTACTGAGGCCATACAGTGTTCTCATTTAATACTTCTATGTTAATTAAAACTATAATTTAAAAACACTTTCATAAGGCTTTAATTGTCCTCCTTTGGTCCTGGAACCAGAATAAGCCATTTTCAGGGTTATTTATTTGTTTCAGAATAGAGCATCAGAAAAGAGAGAAAGCAAAGGCTCATTGAGTGAAAGGCACACAGTACCAGTTGCAATGTTAAACCTAAGTCAGGCTTCAAACCACAGCCCAATTATAAGGTATTTCTATGAAATATTTAATTACACTGAAGCTGTATTATGGATGGACAAGGAAAGGTGTTCCAGTGGCGTAACGTAACCGTCCCTTTACTATGGTCCTGAAGTCCCACGGTTTCTAGCAGCTTCTCTCCCTGCCATCCTGCTTTCTGCACTTTTAGATGTTATGGCTGGAGGGATCATTGTTATTATCTATTACAACACAGTCTGTGGGACTGAATCACCAGATAGAACAGATAGGAAGATAGCCCATCTTTAAATAACACACATGGAAGAGACTCTATCCCATTCCTAGATAAATTGTTGCAGTGTTTAATTCCCTCTCTTGTTAAAATCTTGGCATTTATGTAGTTCAGATTAATACAGTGTCAGATTCCACCTACTGGATGTCGTGTCTCTGTCTACTAATTCACAGATCCCCCTGGTATAGGAAATATAATACAGCTACTTGCGAGCTAAAACCGAACAAAATTTGGAATTTTCACACAGTGGGCAGATGCGACCTGTCAACATTTGTTTTCACTCCAAATGACACACAGAGAAAAGCCCTGTTAACATCCAGAAAACCCAGAATGGAAACATACAAACAAACAAACCAATCTAAACAAAATTATCATTTTCTTTAATGTAGGACCCTTGTTGTTTGAATGACTCAATTGATTGACCAGGGCTTTCTTTTGTGTCAGTTCAATATTAAAAATAAATATTTTCCCATAATGCTGCATTGCTCCTGGGAATTATAGCCTGAACAAACATTATCCTTATTCAACTTAGACAGAGGCTTCTTGGCTGGACTACAGCTCCTGTAATGTTATATACAACTCTGAATTAAGTGACAAATTACTCTGTGGCTTGCCTGTAGGAGAAAACAGGTACGTATAGCACCAGTCAGTGTGTTTACAAGAAGGTGAAGTTTAAAGTTTCCTTCAAAAGAAAAAAATGAGAAGCAGAGTGGCTTAAAGTGAATGATTTAATTTTGTTGGTCCGCAAGGAAAATTAATATTACTTTTTCTTCATAGAAATTTTTGTGGAAATTTCATTTTCTATTGTTGAGACAGAATACCCAGCCAGCCCTATTATAAACCACAGATAAATCACCATTTTTCCTCCTATTGGATAAATTAAATGAATCAAGATTTACTTTTTTTAGGATCTCACTAACAGCTTTTCCCAATTGCAAATATATTTGCATTTCTTTCTTGAACTCTTTCCTGTTTGCCAATAGTATTTTTTAAAATGTGAACATTGAAGCTGAACGTGCACTCCTTTCACTATTAATATTCCAAAGAACAGTGAGCATCTGCCTTTCCATCCTTGTGTTTTATAGTCTCCTGCTTGCAAATACCAAGATCCCATTTTCTCTTTTTGTCTCTTTTTTGCATTGAATGAGGAACTCTTTTGCAGCTCGGCTGGTTTTCAGCCATGAGCTCTAAATCCTTTTCTAATTCTCTCTTTCTAAAATATAGTCGAGTTCTTCAGTGTACAAACTATCTGGGATATTTAGAGTTATGTTTAACTGTACATTAAAATATGTTTGTTTTTTTTTCTAAAGAGGTCAAGTTACCGTTCAAATTAGATTGCATGTAGAACAGATCTGCTTTTCTCATTATTTACCAGTCAGTGATTTTTGTGTCATCTGCACACTTTGCAAGAAATGGATACAGATTTTTTCTACTGGATCACAGACAAATATATTAAATAATGAAAGAAAATCAAAATGGACCTCCTGTAAAATATCCTCACTGTAAGGACACTCTCCATTGAGTTCCTCTGGGGATTTATCATTTCTTCCTGTATTTGTTACGTGCTACATTGCCTTTCTAGAAGACCCATTTTCTGGCATATTGTGCTGTGCTGAACTTGGACATTAGCAGGAGTGTATGACATTGGAAGAGTTCTGTAAGAAGGTGAACCTTTGTAGCTGCTATCTAAAACCACCCTACTGAGAACATAAAATATTGAATTAGAACTGAACATTATCCAATGTACCCATCAATACACCATTTTCCACCTAACTGCAAAACAGCCCTATTCGGCATCACTGGCAAAGGCCTTATCTTTTTTGTCTACTCTGATTATTGTCTTACACCTACGGGAATTGTGTTTATAACATCTGATATGTTTATAACCTTAGTGATATAAGCTAGGATTACATACTTGGTGCTTTGATACTTGGCTACTAAAGGCATTACATTATTTTTTCCACCTATCAAAGTGTTTTCCATTGCAATTACAAGGTTGTTGTTTTTCTTAAGTAGGTTGAAGAGGAAAGAACAGAAAGAGTTCCCAGTGTTTAAGAGCAGAAATACCTGGAGCTGGAGGTGTGACTAGTGTGTTGCAGTCCCATAGAGTGATACTCTTCTGCAAATCACAGCCATGAGGATCATGTGAAATTGCATTTGAAGCTCGGTCTGCTCTTCTTGCAAGCATATTTGACACCATCTTCCTACTTACCTGCATGAAATATCCAGATCTCCCATGACAAATCTAGGCTGTTGACAACTTAAAAATTATTAAATTATATCTGTGTTAATGGTTTGCATGCAGATGACACAAAGCTGAGATTTTACTCCAGCTATCCAACAAAAGGGGTGGGTCCTTGAGGAAATATTTATTAAACCAGGAGCTGCAGATCACTGTCTGTGTCTGGGGTCAGGTGGGCTCTGCTTCTCTCATGTCTCTTCAACAAGAGATGATAACTGTGATCACACCCAGGTGTGTGATCATGCTGGCTGATAGCACATGCAAAACCATAGGGTGATTTCAGTTCAAAGTCTGCTTTGAGACACCAGCTACAGAGAAAACAGTTCAAGGTATCCCATGCTGTCATTTGTCAGCAGAGGATGTTTTTGGTGGCCATCAGTGTGGTGTATGTGTGGGAAGTATCTGCTGGAAGCCTTTTTTGGGGTCATTGTCTAAGGGACTGCAAGGTGTTAAACGTCTTCCACTTGTCCTGGTTTCTCTGAGACCTGGATTCACCTGTCAAGAAATGATGGAAAACCTGGGCATTAGTATTTACTGAGGAAACTCCTATTGAGCTTGGTTGCCTGTACAGAAGGTGCATGATGTAAAAGGCTCAGGCTGGAAGAATGGGAGTTTGTGTCCATCATTGTGTAGGTGTGGTATTTAGGGACATGGTTTAGTGGTGGACTTGGCAGTGCTGGGTTAATTCTTGGATCTGATGGACGTAGAGGTCTTTTTCAACATAAAAGATTCTAACATAAAATGATTCTACACCTTCGTGTCAATCTTGCAGGGTGTTCCCAAAGGTTATCAGTAGTATAGGAAAGTGATCACCCCAGAACAGTACTCAAAGGGTTCAAGGGATTTTGCATGACATGACTGAGTGCAGGAAGCTCCTATACACCGAACATTATATACAAGATTTGTGCAGTGGAATGACTCCTCCACTGGAAAATTCAAAATTGAAAGGAGTGGAAGGAGCCAGCTCCCTGGTCAGTGAGGAGAGAAATTCTCTGATTTCAAGAAGAGATATAGCTTTAAGAAATAAGGCAGAGAGGAAACTCTTTTTCTCCAAAGTAGCCTTGGGTTAAACTCAGCTCATAGAAAACAAACCAAGGCCACGTGTCTTACATATCCAGTGCACAGCCCTGAAGCAACCCACAGTCATGGATCAAAAGTGAAAGTGCTCATTGTTTGCGCAGAGTTTGCTGAATACTTCAAATATAGTCATGTATGAATCCAGAGAAAGCAGTGAAAGGGAAAATAGTTGTTTGGGAGAAAAATTTATTAGGATTAAGTTCTCTAGTTTTATTCCTTCTTCCTAGTTCTCTGGACTGGAGGGTTGTTAGCAGTATTTTAAAAGCTAGACACAAAATCTAGGTTAAACTCATCCTTGTGCAGAGACCCAGCCTTAAGGCTTTCATGGCATTAGGATGCCTTGAAAGCCTGGTTTTAAAGGTTGCCCTGGTTTGTGGGCATGTTGGTGCTCATCCTCTGTGATCTGGTGGTGCTCTAGATCACTGCCTGGAGGCCCTCAGTTTCTTACCAGGTGTCTATTTGCATAAGAAAAGACTTCCTATTTTAAAACCTTCTCTAACCTACAAATTAGTGTAGATGAATGGCCTCTTGTTGGAACTGGAGTGGTTAGCCGAGTTCCAACAATAGCACAGCCAATGCCAGATTTTAAACCCTCATAATGCATATAATTGTGTGATATTATACCAGAGGGGAAATTTGTTCTGTAGTCCAGCTGGTGATTAGCTTTACATTGAGGCATGGAGATTGGATATCCCTTGAAACTTTATCCTGGTTAACGTAACTACAGCTGGTATTTTGTGGTATAAAAATTCAACCCTTACTCCTGAGAGCAGTCCCATTGGGACAGACCTGGAAGTCCTCACTCAGAGTTTAATCAGGCAGAATGTTTGCCACCTTCAATTGAAGTTTTGACCCAAGAAAATCCAAGTGTGAGCACCAGAAGATGATGCACCAGTATTTCTTTGGTGGTTGGACAGTGTTTTTTCACTTGAATAAGGTTTACTACCGCAAACCCCAAACTAGATATAAATAACTGCTAGAAATGTAGGAACCACTAGGCTGTATTTTACTAATAGCTCAACTACACTAATAACCCAGAATCACTGACAGCAGCTACAACACTTCTACGGAGGTTACACCTAACTCAGTATTCTGTGCTAAGTCTATTTATACCTACTTATTTTCTAGGATCACATTAAGCAGTTATTAATGAATGGCTGGTAAACAGAGCCATATCCATATGCACTTCTTTCCTTCTGCATCACCATTTCTCAATGTGCATGCTCTTACTGTTCTTTTTGCCTCTAAATCTCTTTTTTGAAACTTCTGAATGAAAGTGAATTCAAAGCGTTTATTTTGATGGATATTTTCAGAAGATTAATTGGCTGTCACAAAAACCTCCCTCTTCTTTTTTTTTTTTTTTCCATTTTTATTTTTGTGAAAATAAAATTCAAAGTTATTTTCTGAAAGGTACATTGCAACGGTGTGGTTGTTTTTGTGTTTACCAGATTTTGGGAAAAATCTGTTTTCCCATAAAAAGTGAAACAGCCTCATACCGGACAAAAAACATAGGAAAACCAATGCCAGCTGACAGGAAATAAGATTCTTCCTTAACTTTCATTCTGACTGTTAAAAAAATTTGGCTTGAAAATGCATTTTGAAATTCAATTTGAAAAATGAAAAATGTCAACGACACTATTTTTTTTTTTGTAATCGAGTGGAAACAGGGCTGGAACTCTTTAAGAGCAAACAAAACAGAAGTTTTTCCCTGAGAAAACAGTTAAATCTGTGTGCCATGGATATATTTATTTCAAAGATGTGTGGTAGCAGTAATCTTTAGAAGGTATTTAGAAATTGCAAACAAATCTGTCTTCTTTCACTAGTTGCAATTTGCTTCATATTGAGTGCATTTCTTTCTTAGTCTAGAAGAGTATGGATAGAAACATATTCTTGGACTTCTACATGCACTGCACTTTTTATATATCTCTACCATATGTTTTCCTTTGTCCATTGTAAAATAAATGGTCCTGTTTATTCTTTTTTTTTAACTTATATCTCCTGTAGAAATTCCCTCCCACACTATTAATTCTTCGAATCATTTTCTTTGCAGCATTTGGAACCTTTTAAATGTCTTCTATGTCTTGTTAAACAGGATCAAAGACGACTTCAGTGCTGTAGATGAGAGCACGTCTTCCGCCTTTCCACAGCATAACAGATTTTCATTCTTCTTCTTAAACAAACAAACAAAAAAGAATAAAAGAAAAAAAAAAACGTTTAGCATCTTTGTGCAATGAGCTACCACAAAAACACTTTCATAATGAAAATACAGCAGAGTTGGGGCTTCCAGTCTGGTTGGGTCAGACCAGAAGTCACCATAACCTAACAGGTTTTTGAACAACAGAGTTGGCTGAGTTGGAAGAGCAGAGAGCAGGGCAGGCTGGAGGGATGCTTCTCCCCACCACCCTTCCCACAGTGTGTCTCAGGTTGCAGCTAAGCCATAATTTTTATAGCCACTAACGGCCTATTCTCCACTAATCCAGATAATCCCTTTTTGACCACTTTTATACCTTTGCCTTCCACAAACCTCTTTTGCAATCAGTTACGGGACTTTGCATGTAAAACTACATCTTCATTTGCTTCATGGTTTAATGGATGCCCCTTGGATCTGGTATTGTGAGAAGCAGTGGTATCGTGCCCCACCTACCTCTGTTACACCATTTGAGATTTTATTTTGTTCTCCGCCTTTTCTCTTTATCATTTTCTTAAAGAGCTGAAAGGTTCATACAGTCGCAGGAACTGAATGTTAAAGTAAATCTGTAGTGAGGTAGGAAAGAAAAACTCTGATTTACTGAATGTGCTATGATGGATGTGATTAAATTCTTGAGAGTAAAAACTAATTGGACTTAATTGCGAGTCCAGTTACTCTAGTAGAAACATATGTAGGGTTTATATGTTTGGCTGGTACACTCTGTGGAGGCTTTGATAGCCAATGGAAATGTATAAAAAAACTTGGCTGTGTAAACAATACAATTCATTGAACTAAATATTTTGGATAAAACAAAAGGCACTGGAATCCATGTTTAAGCACATGTACAGTAGGGAAATCTGAGGCAAATTCTGATATTGAAGAGTGTACCAGAAGGTAGAATAGAAAGAAATACTAAAATGTGCCTTTGAAAAAATTTCCAGTTTACTTTTGTCTTCTGAGAGCTTTGATGCTTAGTTGTGCTGTCTGTGAACCTGTCACTTTCTCTATAAATGAATGGTGTTACCCTCAACATCCAAGGATGGTTTTGAATCATAGAATGTCACATTTTCCAGGGAGTTGAACTGTGCCAGCATGGGCACATGCAGCACAGCCCTGCAACACTCACTGGGGCATATTTCTGTGAGCTTTTTGGAACTGATATCGGTGCCATTTGACTTGTTAAGCATGGTGATGTGTATTCAGCAGCCACACTTGCACACAGTCTTGCTGAGAAATTTCACATTGAGAGATATGCATTTATTCATACCAAATGCTTGAATAACTGTCAGCCTACGAGCTCTGTTCAGTCTCTCTAATGTCTGTCCTTCAGTGGTGTATTGTAATTTTGAATCAAGTAGTGAATTCTCTCTGCAGACCAAATTTTTCAGCATTTACCAAACACTAATTGCCAACTCCCTCAGAAAAATCTTTCCGTGAAATGTATGCATTACACATTAAAAAACTATCTAAATAGGGCATATCTTAGGATTTAGCAGGGAGTTGGCTGAAATGTCTCATGATTGCTTTTCAGTCTTCAAGAAAATTATTCAGAAGGAAAGGAAACAAAATATCATAAGGCAAGAAAGGGAGGATAGGCCCAGGCTGCATTACAATGAACTCAACAGGCTCCCTAGGGAAAGCTAAGGAAACTGGTACTGTGCTAATTCCCTGCCAAACCCTGCCCCTCAAAATGATGGAGGGGCACTCACCTTTCACCAATGAAAGGAAAAAAGCCAAAGGCAGGTTTAAATATATCTTGGGGCACATGAGACCCTCATGTCAGCAGCAGTAGAGCTTAGGTTGTAGGATAGGGACAGGTTCATCCAGCTGGACACACTTCTCCAGAGTGAGCAAGGGGTAGCAGCATGATACAACGCATCATGTGGGCAGCTAGATCTATGCCCTGCACAAGGTGTCTGGTGGAAAATTATGCTTAACCTACCAGTATAAAGCTTGAAGGGAATTCGCCCCCTGGAGCTGCATGGGGTCCATGGAAATGGACCAGGGCTAGTAGGTGGCATCTTGCAGAGGGCATGAAGGCCGCACTCCAAGATGGTGATGGAACCCCTGTGATCCACAGGAGGACCAGGGAGGGCAGCTGCAGCTCCCTGTAAGGCACTCATCTGATTCCTCCTCCAGGTATGGAGGCTGCCCTTGGCATGCTCTCAGGAGCCAAAGGTGGGAAAGTTATGGCCCTGGCCATGACTGTGAGGAGGTGCACGTAAAGAGCAGGTTCCAGGGGCAGACTCAGGGTGTTTGTGCAGAGGATGCAGAGTCCCTTGCACTTGAGGAGCAGCTCCTCAAGCTCTGTAGCCGCTTTGGTAATGCTCGGGTAATTTATCAGTGAGGCACTGGTCTTAGAACACTTTTTCCTCTTTGGCAGGAAAATGATTACCTATCCAGCTATTGGAAACATTGAAAAAATTCATGCTAATGAATCTCTTTCTGTTGCCTTCATTATTGTGTGAACCACAACAATTTCGAAGATACAAGTATTTTCCATCAAGACTATGAATAACACGACTTGGCAAAACATCCTTATAACAAAGAATAAGCCTCCAACTTTTTTAGTGACTTTACATACAATGTTCCTTAATTACTGGCAAGCATGTCAAGAGTCTATTCCCACATGTGTCAACACTTTCTTAATACACTATAATTCATCATGTTAGTATGGCAGAAACAAGGTACTCTACATCTTTACACACATCCTTCTCCAACTTCTAGTCCTGAACTGAGTATTAAATGAACAGAAAATCTTCATCTAGCAAACAAAGAACAGACCACAGCATCGAAACAGTAAGGTCCCCTGAGTCAATCAAAGTCATACATCACAGAGCACTTTATCATATTCTTCACAACACTGTCTAAATCCAAGAAGCACTGCTTTATTGTCAAAAGGACATTCACTTAATAACAGCAGTAAATCCAGAAAGGCAGGCTAATTTTAGACAGAAAACTTGGCTAAGGGAGAACCCTATCATTTCCCACTCCTGACATTTTTATTCATTGAGTTCATTTTCATGCTAGTTGTGTGATTAAATGCAGATAGGGATTTATTTCCTTTTAATAAAAAAATACACTATTCTGAAAAAAGCCAAAATTGCAAATAAGGGACCTGATCCTTTTCCCACAGAAATAAACAATAGTTTTGTTGTTGGCTTCAGCGATGACAGGAATCAAATCCATGGATCTCTGTTGGAAGAAAAGGTTAAAATTCCATTGGAAAACTCTTCTTGGACCATACATTAACTCTGTCAGTTCCGGGGGCAACCAAGAACCAGCATGATTTCTTTTCTATTCTGCCTGCACGTACGTGCAAATGTATGTGGCGGTATAGGGAGCCATTTCATAAAGAAGCAAGTGAAAATATATCTGTCCTCAGTGTGTTGAAGTGAAATGTTTTATTTGCACTCATAAACCAAAGTGCTTGCTATATTTTTGCATTGCAGTTTTATTAACAGTGATATAATCTCCTTTCCTTTTGCATAGATACTTGTACAGAGCCAAGAATCTTAGATGAAGGAAAGAGGTACCATGTAGTGAAAGCAAACATGAGAAATGCTGAATCTTTTGAAGAGCTGGATCTGAGCTCCAGAGACAGTGTATATATTCCCTATTAATTACTCAATCAAAAGTAACTGGGGTGCACATGCGTTCAGCACAGAATCCAATTCTTTTCCTGGGTAGCAATTACTTGGGTAGAAATTGCTTGAATTTCACTAATGACCATATTTTGATCTTGTTTATGCCACTTTAAACAAGCCAGGGCTCTGCTGAATCAGCTGAGCTATTCTGTAGTAACAAGCTTTAAAGACATTTTAAAGGGTGGTAGTCAGAGAATCGGATATTTTTAAAATGATTTGTGTTCTTCCACAGGCAAAATGGAAAAAAAAAAGAAATTTAGTAAAAGTGAAAAATACAGTTTCCTTCATGCTCTACATTGCTCTGCACTGGCAGTGCATAAGCAGCTGTATTTCTTCCATAGCTGTCCTGACTGAATGGGTTTTGTGGTAGGAGAACGGGACAAGAACTCTGCCTACTTTTTCATCTGCTCCACAGATGCTTCTTGCAGCTTTTCTGTTACTGTATGGTAGCAGGCGAATCTGGGCAAATAGTTCCTAATAAGAAACTCAATAAATTTCTCCTCCTCTCTTCTGTTCACAAAGTTTCCATCATCTGACCACAATTTTCATTCATTTGCTCATTATAGAAATTTATTTGGAGTGATTCATCAGATAATTTCTATGAATAATTCTTGGTCTGTAACTTGTTTGCAATCAGTTGGTCATGAGCATATTGATACTTGAGATTCAAGCCCTTTTGGCTGCATGCAAAGAATGATCCCTGAACGATTATGTTTAACGTTCAGAATCTTTTTTCCAATGCAATTTCTCTCCATTACGTGTCTCAACTTGATTTTGCACAAACATTCTGCGTTACTAATTTTAGGTGATTTCGGGTGACCAGATCTTGCTGCAGAACTATCATGTTCAAGTATTCACAAAAACTGAAAGAAAGATGCAAATGCAGATCAGGCCAAATTTCTGTGCATACTGAATGAATGTTTTCAGGACCTCATGCAGAACTGACAAGCTTATGTTGCAGCTTTGGCATTATACTGCTCCTAGTTAATTTCATTGTAGTTCTACAACTGATGTGAGAGAATGATAAACCTACTCTTAAGCATAGATGTAGATGTTTTCTGGCTTCTGTGCATTGATTCATCAGCAGACTCTTCATACGATGTGCAAAAATGTTGTGTTATCATCGCTTCATGTGTAAAACATACTATGAAAACACTAGTGTATTTGATCCAATGTAAGGCATACACATACTATTATGGGGTTTGGACCCAAATATTTTTTACTGCATCTCCAGAACTTAAAATGACAATAGAGCTTATTTCTTAAGGCAATCGTTTGATTAAACAGGAACATCCCAAGCTTTTCTGACAGTTTCTTAATGAGTCAATAGGAGGCTTGAAGTTTTTTTCAAGTGTGTGATTCAGTGAACAGAGCAAAGTGGAAGGATTCTTCAGGGTAAAGATGGGCTTGGAAAGGCTTTGTCCCTCCCCTACAATACCTTTTTGGAAAAAACTATCTCAGTTAAGATGGTTGGATGTTTCTTGCACTATTGAATAGGATTGCCAGAAGGAGTCTATTCCTCAAGGCACTGACTGCAGCCAAGTTCTGGTCTGTTCTGTACATGGTAAAGCTATGTTGCTTAGCTTTCAAAATATAAAAATAACCGATTCATCTCGAAGCTCAAATGCTACATTTAATCCTGTTATTGTCTTCACTAGATCACTAGGTAACTGCTGGAGCAATGCTTTCCGGTGTCAAACAGGTCTATACCCCCATGTAGGTGATAGAGACTGTAGGGAAGACAGATATTTACCCCTCATCCTCCTTATCAGGTTTAATGGAAAAATATGCACCACAATTTCTTCTCCACAGAATTAATATTTTTTCATTGTGTGGGCTGATAAATGTTGTCTGGCAACTCTCTATGAGTTTTCACCGGCAACTGGAAACTGCACACTTTAGAAAACTCTACTACAGACAAGCTGGTTACAGCCCTTGCCCTCCTGATGAGGATTGTCTGGTCTAATGAGTGTGAGCTATTTCACTTCCACCAAAGGAATATTATTGCTTTTGATTCCTGGGCTACTAGTAGTTCCTTCAAACCAAGCATGAGTGTTTCCTTACAAGGAAAGGAAAGGCTTCCTTAGAAGCCCTAACAACCCACAGACCCTACGAGCCAGATTCCCATTTACACCAAAGGCAGTGTAAGTAAACACCTTCAGGTACCTTATAAATTACACTTTGAAGCTCCTTACATTTCTAAGCTTATAAGGTAGCTGTAATGTAACAGAGAGCCAGGCACTATGGACTTTAGGTCTATGACAGATTCAGTCACCATATAGCAGCTGGAGAATAGCCAGGGCAGGACCCATTGACCTTCTCCACAGCATTTTGGGGACGTGGGTCCTCTCCAGCTTCCCTGCCTTGGGATTCAGATAAGTAGGTGTTTAGGAATGGCACTCCCAAGCTTAGGGCTCCCACAGAGATTCTCCTCATGCTGCTCACTTGTTCCCCTCTCTTCCCCTGCAGCAGACTGGAGAGGAGAATTGGAGGCACGAAAGGTGAAATTCACAAACTAAGAACAATTTACTAGAAGCAGCAATGAGATAAGAGGGTGAACAGTAACAGCAACATTGCTAATATCAAACTGTACAGGATAGGCAAGTTATTCACACAGGTGATTCCTCAGAACTGGTGTTACCCCATTCCTCCCTCTGCCACTCTTACTTGACTGGAAAGGGACCCTGTCTGCCCAGAAAAGAGTCCCTTTCCCCCACCCCCAGCAAAGAGGTGGTATAGGATAACCTCTGGGTCCATGCCCGGTCCTCACTATTGCAAAAATTGACTCTCTGCTGGCCAGAATAAAGACAAGGTAGCATCTTGTAGAACTGGGGGGAAAGAAGAGACACCCACTAGCTCTCTAGTCATTTGGGATGTGAGAAACCCTGGTGCAAGTTCATGCTGTGATGCAGTAGATTGAAGTCTCTTGCAGTGAAGGTGGTCATACTGAGGGCACTGGGCTTATTTCTTCTGCTAAGCTGAGCCTGTGGATACGAGTCCTGCAGTCTCCAGGTTAGCAAATCAGACTGTAAATGGAGCAGAAATGACTGCTGCCTCTCTTGTGATGATGTGATAGACTGGAATTTGAATTATTGGTTTGGGACTAGCCCTCAAATCCTTTCTTGAGAAAAAAAGCAAGTGAATAATTTGAAAAAAAGAGTGTTGCTCCCTATTCCATCTCTTATCTAAAGCATGTGACGTATGCAAAAAAAGAAACCACCAATTTTGCTTGCTGTGCTATCCCCACATCTCCCCGTAGCCAGGATATATTAGCTGGATTGTAGGGATTAGGAGAATCAATCTCATTGCCTCCTGGTCAGGTCACAGATCAAGTATCTGAATTCTTTCCAAGGGGACTTGAATTAATTTAGAAAAGGACCCTGAACCCTCTTTCTTATACACGTGATAAATATTCTTCCCACCAAGCTTGGACACAAAGGAGGCAGTGGAACAGTTTCAATTGCTGCTTCTTCCACCCACATGTGAGACAAGATGGATTTATCCAATATGCCTGGAGAAACAAGTACTTCTGGAAGAGAACAACTGTAAACTTCCCCTAGAGCTATCCAAAAGCTCAATGGCATTTCATGGTTCTGAATTCTGGAGTGAGGCAGCTGAAGTGACTGTTAATCACCAATTCATTTCACCACTCCCTCCTCTCCCCAGTGTTTTCACAGTTGTAGTCCAGTGACTTTTGTCTGTTCAGGAAGATGATCCCATTAATGACATGGCCAGAAGATCATCACCTCATTTTCTGTCCTGGCATTCCTTTCAGACACAGGAACTTCTAATCTGGACTTTCCTTTCCCAGCCCTCATATGTAAGGTAAACCAAACCAGAAGATGAAGGATCCTTTCTCCTTTTGCAGTGCCTGGCACAAGGCAGGACAGCAAAAAATTAGCTTCACTCTATGTGTCACCATGTACCTACTGAGAGACAAACTGCAGTATTTTTGACTTGCATAATGGAGACTTTACTTTTTCTATAAAATACACAATAACACATTGAATAATTACAATCCAATGAGAATTGTCCAAGTAAGTGCACATTGTGATTCATCAGCTTTGCTTTTTTATTGTTCTTCGCCTGCTTTAATTTGGTAAATTCAGTGATTTGAATAGAGTCTCCAGTTCTTAGTGTGTAATAGGGAGAACTTACTGCTCATTTTGTTAGCTTAGTTATAGTGAAAAAGTGAATAGTGAAAAGTGAAATAGCCCCTGGCCAGTCAAAGTCATTCATTAGTACAGGTGTTTCAGAAACAATTATTCAGCCCTACAACAGAGAAAGAATATAACTTATGGTGAAGGGAAAAGAAATATTTATTTGTTATGTGTGCAGAGCATATAACACCCTCATCTCCAGAGCCAAGAACAGCTTCCCACTACAGGGAATAAGACATCCATTACCGTTGCCTCAGCTCTTCCCATTTGCCCCATCTATTTGAAAAAACACTTTCTGCTTTCTCTATTGCTCCTTTATCCAAGCCTCAAAGCCTTTGCCTTTCCTAATGTCCAGAGCACTTGGTCTTTCACTTCTGTGTTGATTCAGCTTTTATGAAGCCTTGAGGTGACTCTTTTCCCTATGTTTCCTTAAGTTTCCTGGTGAACAATTTTGCTGTTCTCTGTCATGCACTTGGTTGACTATTGAGGTTGCAGGTGATGTGGCAGGACAAGGCAATGGTTCAGGTAGTGTGGGTCTTGCAGGTCTGGAACATCATGGAGTATTCAGAGGATTTTCTTCATAATGTGAGAGGGCAGCAAGATGAATAAAAGGCTTGGAACTAAGTACAGAGAAAATTTAGAGGGGCATGAGGATGCTTTCCTGGGGTGATTCATCTGAGCTGGTTCTTATGTGTGCAGATGACAGTGCCTGTGCACCATCTCCTTCCCCAGCACAGTGTGACACTCTACCCAGAGCTTCAAGAGTTCTGTCCAGAACTTCAGCAGGCCTTCAGTGGGTGGCAGACTTCACTTCCTGCAGGTAGAGCCCTTTCCCATTTACAAACTGTGCCTACCTGAATGTTCTGCTCCCGGTAGCACATCTGTCTGTGCTGTGCTCTGCAGGCATGAAGCTGCATAGGTGCCTTCAATGCCCTGAGGAGATGAGATGGGATGGCAAGAAGTGGAGGCTGCAAGTACCAGCCAAGCCTCTGGACGTAGGATGCTGACACATCTGGTGGGGCAGTACTCTCTATCCAGTGTCTACTCTGAAAGGGGAGTGTGTGACTGGATGGAAACATGATAGGAGCAGGGCCAGCCCATGTCCTGGCACATGGACCTTGTTGGAAAAGCCGGATATAATGCTGTGACTGACTGGAAGAGCCTTGGTTAATTCAAAGAGAGATTGAGTGCAGCAGTGATTAAAAGAATTGTACAACAGCTACAAATCAAAACAATACAGAAAATGTTGGTGGAACTAAAAGCCACAATGTAAAATATAAGGGATTCCACCATACAAAGTAGTGTCCAGTAGACTCATATCAGATTAAATTTGTGCTTAAATCACAGGAACTCCAGTCCCCTTTTGATTTCTAGCTAGTCTGGCAATTCTTCTTTTCTATACGTTATTTTCCCATTCTTTTTTTTCAAAGTCATTATTAAACTTTCCTCATGACAAATGTCTGGCTACTCCACTTTTCTCTGCACACAACACACAACCTCACTTTTTAAAGAATCTGTCCATCAGTAAGAAGAAAAGGTTTTTTTTTTCTACCAGTAGTTCATCATGGGGCAATAGGCAACTAGGTCTGCTGAGAGCACTATCTCCAGCTAAGCAAAATGCCTTTCCTCTTGCCATGTGCAGAGACTGTGAAGCTGCAGATCCACCAGGCATGCCAGCACCTTCTGTTTAAAATCTATTTTTCCTTTGGGTTTGGGCCAACAGTTCAAAGCCAATTGCAGTGGTTGAGTCCAGACTTCTATGAAATGGCTTTCTCAGGTAAGGTATAATACCTTTCCTTGACAGCCTTGTCAGTACTGGAGCATGTTTCCACATCTTGGCTGGGGGTTAAACACATTCAACATGTTGTGCAAAATGGAGGCTCAAATACAAAATGGAGTTCACAGTTTGAGGCTGCTGGATCCCACTGTGTCATGGCATAAATGGTACTCCTCCAGCTGCCTGGAATGGCAGACTCTCCACTGGTTTTCCTGCTCTGGAGAGAAAACAGTAAAACTAGATAGGGAGGTTGGTCAATAAAAAAAGACTGGAGGCATGGAATGACTTCCATATGAATAGAGACTGAAAAGTTTGGGATCATTTGGAGAGGAAATGAAAAATTATATGGTAGATCTATCCAAGCTAGTTAATGGACCTGAGAAGATAAATCAGATGCTCTTCCTTATCATTTTTCCTTACAAAAAAAAAAAAAAAAAAAAAAGGAAATTCCAGGGGAACATAGTGAAACTGAGACAGTGAATTAAAATTTATAAACAATAGCACAACAGGTATTTACCTTATGAAAGTCATTATTCTGGGATATCACTGAGATCAGGAAGATAGAGGACATAAAAGAAGTTGAAACTTATCTGTAGGGGAAACGCTTGTTGGATCTTAACTATGAATACATAAATAGGGAAAAAAACCCCTAAGATACTCTACACTTGGTGGGAGACAGGTAAAACTTTTCTTTTGTTTACTGAACCTAGTTTCTAAGTATTTGGAAATAATTCGATGTCCCTGATCATGCACTGGCAACCATGTGAAATGAAAGGAGAGTGTCTCAGGAGGATGGAGACGAGGGAGAGGTCTTCTCTGTGCCAGTATTTTGAGGATTGCGGCCATCAGCACCTTTTGAAACCATTGGCAACTGGCTATACTTTGTTGGGCTGTTGAGTTTGGCATAAGGGAAATACAGAGTAATGAGGCATCAGGGACAGGACCTAACTGTGTGGTAGGTTCTTGTCAGTGGGAATATCCACAGCTCCCAAGACCTCTTGGTCTGTAGATGCCCCTGACATGGATAAATAACTATAGGGCCCCTAGGCCAAAATCCAGAGAAGGATGTGGATGCCTAATGTATGATTTAAACTGTCACCAGGTGCTGAAATTTGAGCCAAAAAAGCTCTTAGGGTCCTGCAACTCTGCAGCTGTGTACACTGAGCAGTCCTGCTGGTTTGGCTGAGCTGAACCTATATCTTTCAAGAGTTAGAGTTCAGGAATCTCCATTTCTGGGGAAAGTGTCCAGAGCAGAAGACTGCAGAACCTGTCCTGTCCTTTCTCCAGCTTCACGAACTCTCCTTTTTCTGTTGGCACAGGGGGCTTTTCTTCATCAGGAGATGTGGGAGCTGCTTCACCTGTCTCCCAGGGAAACAAGCAATTGATACAGTCCATAGATGTGTGGCTAGGACACCTTCATGGAAGGATATGGAATCTGACCACCTAAAGACAAGGGAGCTTACTTTTTCCTCGTACTTCGAAGAAATCAGAGGATAACTGCTAAGCTGTTACATATAAGATTCTCATCACCACCCCTGCTAATGAAAGCATCTCAAGCTTTCATGATTATCAGGAAACTATAGGTGTGCTTTGAATAAATTTACTGGATCCAGCCTCCTTGAACTGAAGCACAAGTCATGAATCTCATAGTCTTTGGCAGAGATGGAGAAAAAGTATTTGGCTCAGCCGGTATCATGGTTCCATTGGGCATGCTTTGTAGCAGAAATGTTGACGCCAAACTAAGCTTTCCTGTGCAAACTTAAGCGCTTACAGACTCTCAGACATCTAAAGGATTAAGCAAATCCTTTGTGGATCACATATTTGGACATGGGTGACTAAATTCTGCCTAAAGTGCTTGAGAAGTTGGTTTGTGCACATTGTAATTTTCCAGTTCCTTCCAACTAACCCTTTGGTGTTATACTGGTGATAATTACTTCTCTGTCTTTGAGTGTCTGCCTCAAAGGGATTTGTCTTCTCAGTAGCATAACTTTTTGTGCAACTGGTAGAAACCATCTTCTCTCTCAAACCACCTCACTCATTGAAATAGCAAAATTCAGAGCAATTGTTTGCGTTCCAGATTTAGTTCGGAAGTTTGCTGCCTCCCTTTCTGAAGTAATGAACAACTCCTGCACCTCATCTGTTTTTTTCCCATCCATTTCAGCTGGTGTGGTGCAAGATGTTGTTTCTTTGTACTGGCTTTTCCTTGTTTCTAGGAGGGTATTACATGTAGAAGAAGATTCAACCTCTGGGAAAGACACATCCAATGTCACTGAGTGTTTTCAAAAGCTCAAAGGAAAACCAAGTACTTTATCTAGCTGTGTACCTCTTGCAAGCAGAAGACAAATATTCTGAACCTGTGAGGAAAGAAAAGTGTGTTTTCTACCACTGACAGAGAACTGAAGAGCTGTGTAGGTAGAGATAGTTATTACAGTCCTGCTGTTCAGCCACTGTGCTCCCCACAGAACAACTCTGCAGCTGTTCGGCTATTTTTCATGTAAGACGGAGTCCTTTTCTAGCTGGTTGTACCCTGGGGGAGCTGCTCCAGGAGTTTTGCCAGCTAGAGCAAGATTTGGGAGGGTGAAGGCCAGCTCCTCATTAGGAGTGGACAGGCAGCAAGGACTACTTGTTTCAAAGAAGTATGAAGAGAAATTAAATATCCAGGGCAAGATTCATCCTGGCTAGCTGCTGATGTCAAGAGTAGAGGCATTCGCACCTATGCTAGTCATCTAGCTCTCCCAAGAGCCCACAGAGACCTAGTTCTGGGTTAGACTAAGATGAAATGTGTCCAAAAGCATCTGCTTCTCCCTGCTGCCCCAATGCCAAATAAGCCCTGTGCTATCTAGGTCAGACACAGACATCTACATCCAACCTACCCCATCTTCATCAGGTGTTTGCTGAAGATGAGGTGGGTGGAGGCCTCTTAGCTGAGTCTGGCTACATCCATAGAACTTGCCTCAGTGTGTACAATGAGCTGTTGCTCCAGACAGGGAGAGCAGATGTCCCCAACACATTTGCTTTGTTGCCTGCTACTTGGGCCAGAAGGGTGGTGGCACATCTGCATCTCTCCCCAGCCACATCTGGTAGAGATGTGGTAACAGACTCTCGGCACAAGGTACTTCCCGAGGGCTATGAGGGGAAGACTGCTGCAGGATTTGAAGCAAGGGTGGCCAGCAAGAGACATATCCCTCTTTGTCTCATTTTGCTTTCACACACATAGCACGTAGCTGCTTACAGAACGAGATCCGACCCTCTAGGAAGTACACATGCTTGCATGTGTTGGATGTACACACATAGATGTGTGTTTGTTTGTGGTTTATTGAGAATTAAAAATGCTTCTTTTTGCCTCAGACAGTGCTTCCAGTGCTTGCCTTTTCAGCTGAGGGGACTGTGTTTTTAATCTCGCTAATACAAAGAAAACAATGGACCTCTTTCTCTGCTAGCTGTAAAGGGTCATAAGTAAAATGAGTTTTGGCAGACTCATTCCAACAAGACATGCAACCACATGCAAAAATGACTCTAAATTTAGTATGTCATTTGTCAGGGTTAACCCTTCCCTTCCTCAAAGGAAAGGAGCTTATTTGTTATCTTCTTATAGTCTGTATTTGGAAATTTGTCTTGCCTCTATAAAACTTTAAACTGCAGGAGTTTATAATGGCCTTTTGTTTTATAAGCCTTTATTTCTCTTCAAAGTTATGATAAATGCAACTTTATCCCTGCTTCTGGGAACAGGACACAGTACTTTCATGCAAGCACGGGTACCCTTAAAACCAAGGAAAGTATTTTCCTCCCCTGAAAGTGTTTTCATCCCCTGTTCAGATGGGGGGGTGGGATGGTCTTGCTCTTTTGTATGGACCTTAAAAATTGTTGGACTCAAGTCAGTGTATTTCTGTAAGTCCTGGTCACCAGCATGAAAGTAGTTTAATGGAATAAGGTTACTGCTGTGAGAAATCACTGAACTTAAGTCAGTCCTGAAGTCTTTGAGAAATATTATATTGCACCTGAGACTTTAAGCACACAGTCATTGGTATAATACCTACTACAGCAGGAGAAACAGGAACTGACCTTCATCTGCAGCTATTTCCAGCAGGAAAAGAAACACTGAAAACATCCCAGTCCGTTTTCCAGCCTGTGAGGTTTCTGATGTTAGTGAGTGCTGTTTTATATGGTTATCAGAGAATAACAAGCAGGGTATCCAATGCAAGATGTAGTTCATATAAATCCTTGGTTTACTCTGAGAAAATGATATCTATAGAACAGTGCCGGTAATTACGTTGGACAAGGCAAATCACTTGGATGTATGAGAGAAAGTCATATCTTACCCACTTTGAAATGCATTTCTTGGAAAATTTGGTCTGAACTGGTCTGATTCTGTCTATATTTCTCCCACTTACTCTCTTTCCCCTCCCACACTCAAGAAAACACAGTTCCCAGAAATCCCAGAGGACATTTCTAATTGAAAGCAATGATCATGAGTCATTCCTGTATATTAAGTGAAATACTCTTGCTTGCCTCCCAAGGGATAAAGTGATTAAACCCAGCAGAGAAGGGCCCAGGAACTTCTGCTGTCCCTGCAACCTTGAAATTAAAAATCAAGAAGATAAGTTAGTGGTACAGTATTTTCTTTCAAAACACACTACCAGAGCCCACATACAAAGAGACAGAAAATGGATTGCATTTCTGACAGTTTAAGATTCAGATTTTTTCAACTGAGACTGTTTGTTCTTCTGAACAAACTGTATGCTACCCTGTCCTGTTGTCTGGGATATAATGGAATATAATGTTAGCCTCGGACAGTGGTTGTTGAGCTAGTGCCAGCCTCACTAATGAGCATGTGGTTTCAATAATAGTATGGCTACTTGTAAGATGGCTGGCCACAAGCCAAGCACTTAATATGGAGGGGGCAGCAGATGTGAAAAAGTACCATCCCTGACACGATTGCATTTCCAAAAATTCTCTGGCAAAAAAGTTCAGACTCAGCAAATCAGGATAATGAAGAATCTCCCCATATCAGGAAAGGATGAAGCTCTGACAAATGAATAGGAGTCCTATGAGGTTTGTGCACACACAGTAAAATATAAGAAATATAAAAACAGTGGTGATAAAAAACTGATAATTCCTCCTTATGGAAAAAATTCTAGTACTGGAAGGTGCTAGATGGTTAGAGCCTTTCCTTTCCTTTCCTTTCCTTTCCTTTCCTTTCCTTTCCTTTCCTTTCCTTTCCTTTCCTTTCCTTTCCTTTCCTTTCCTTTCCTTTCCTTTCCTTTCCTTTCCTTTCCTTTCCTTTCCTTTCCTTTCCTTTCCTTTCCTTTCCTTTCCTTTCCTTTCCTTTCCTTTCCTTTCCTTTCCTTTCCTTTCCTTTCCTTTCCTTTCCTTTCCTTTCCTTTCCTTTCCTTTCCTTTCCTTTCCTTTCCTTTCCTTTCCTTTCCTTTCCTTTCCTTTCCTTTCCTTTCCTNCCTGTCCCCTTTTGTCATTCCAGATTTGGACCTAAAAGTCCAAGTGCATCAAGACAGTGAAATGAATTACAGTTTAATAATAGTCCCACCACACAGACAAAATGGATTCAATTACATAATGGTAGCATTAAATGTTATTATGAAGGGGATCCAGAGTCTTGAGTCCAGACTTTCAGAAAACCATGATAAGCTCTTTAAAACAGCTGAAATAGCACATTTATAGGTTTTCAAGCCATAGGTTTGCTGAGAGGGGGGAGCACAGGGAAGGAGTCATTACGTTTACTCAGAGGCTTTGGTGTGCTAATCTGGTGTCGAGGATTGAGTGTGCAGAAAAGCAGTGCCAGAGAATTTCCAATTGATTATGATGTCTAACCTATATGGTCTGAGGGTGCTTTCTGGAGTGCCTGGCGTTATGGGAGAGCACACATGTCAGAGGTTTGGATGGAAACGCCGGCCCTTGGGCTCCAGCCGCAGCAGCAGGGTGTGGCCAAGCCAGCCAAACCTGGGCACGCCCAACAGAGAAGGCAGAGGCAGCCCGGCCCCACACCAGGTTGCACCCAGCACTCCCTGCTCGGTCACCCATGGGCTTTCGGGTGGCACGGAGGTGTTGAGCTGCTTTCACATGAGCAGACCCCTCTGTTTTGGTCTGCTGAGAAGATCTGTCTTTGGATACGACTGCTGAAACCTGGAGCACATTGTGCAGCTCTCCCAGAATGGGGCAGGCACAGGCAAAGCATTGTTATCTACTATAAAAGCCCCAAAAGAATGTCACATTCTTGATATTTAGAATTACAGATAGTATTTCATGATCCTCTAACAATATTTTTCTTCTTTCCTTCCTGGAGAAAAGGAAAATATGATTTTAAAAAAGGTAGGA
Source organism: Phainopepla nitens (assembly GCA_013400175.1). NCBI lineage: Eukaryota > Metazoa > Chordata > Aves > Passeriformes > Bombycillidae > Phainopepla > Phainopepla nitens. Next base: position 176,489 of record VXBQ01017305.1, read on the forward strand.
AAGAATCAAATTAATCCCATAACTTTTAAGTTAATATCTTCTCATTTTTTTAATTTTAAAAATTGGAGAGAAATTAAAAAGAAGAGGAAAGCAGAAAAAAAGAATGGTCAGAACACAAAGGATTTCAAAACTAAAACAGAGGATTGAACTGCCAGCACATAAATGAATCACTGTTTTCAGGCAGGGGATTTTTTAGTTCTCGTCACAACAATGTTAGGACATAAATATTACTCCTGAATTTTATGGATGATAATATTAACAAGATTTTTAAAAAAATCAATTTCTATTTAAAATATATTTCTACAAATGTTTTGAAGACTTCAATTATTCCTCTGGTATAAAGTGTTCCAAATGCTCCGGACTCCTTGTTTTCTTGATGATGCCTCCCTTAATATTTCCCCAGATTTGGATGCACTAACTCAAACTGGGTTGTTGTATACTATTTACCAGGAAATGTTTGTGAAAGCTGTTTGGACTCGAATAATGCTGTGCGCCAGTGTTGGGAGACACTTCATGCCCTGCTGAGTGGCCAGTACCTTTGTCAGGGTGCTTGCTAATTCATGGTCTTATGATAAATGGTCTGTGGCCAAGGAACAGCATATATCCATGGCTGGCGGACAAGAGAGCATTTCACTTGTGCACTACTTCTAACAAAATATCCACATGCATCTCAGGTCCTAATTGATCAAATATGCTCATCCTCCAGCAGTGGTTTGGGGGCTTAGCTGAGAAGAACTCTGAGGTTTCTGAGTCCTGAACACTCCTGTGCAATGTGATACCTGGGATGATACACTAACTCTGGCACTGGCCACTGAAAAATAATTTGTGTGAGGCTCCTTCCATCCTTGATGGGAAAGGAGAGTGGCAGAGGAGCCCCTACATGATGCTTTATCTCAACCTCAGTAGATGTCTAAGGGAGAGAGGATGAATTGCCCTTTGAATGTGCTGCTTCTCATGTGTTTTTATCAAGGAGGGGGCTAAACATCTAGCTGGCAAGCAAATAGGTTACTAAAGTTAAAGGAGAGGTACCTCAGCTACGCTGCTGGCAATGTTGCATCCTTTATGTCTCGCCAATCTGAAAGTGCTCTGCTATTGTCATTTAACTTTACTTTCGATGAATTGATATTGCAGATTCTTATTTTGGCTGCAGTGCATTAACTGAGTAAACAGCAGAATGAACTGGGCACCACAAAAGCTTGCTGGCTGGTTGCTGCATGCCTCCCAGGCAATAAAAACATGTGCAAAGAACAAAGAGCTGCACAAATCGACTGCAGATATGACCACACACGTTAAGATGTAACACGTCATTGAGACAGGAGAAAAAGCCTTTGTAGCAACCAGCACAGGGTGGAACTGGCTTAATCCCATTAAAGAGCCCCAAAATCCATGGACAAAGGGCCAGCTTCTGTGCTCTCACACTGGGGGAAGCCTACTGACCTTGGAGAAAAGGATCCGAAAGCAGGACCCAGTGCGGCACAGTCACCGTTCTTGACTACAGAGATGACAGCATGTGTGGTAAGTGGCAGGGCTGACATGAAAGTGTGTGTGTCACTGGTTTCTCTGACCACCCTGCTGTCTGAGAGACAGAAGGACAGAGGAAGCTTGTAAATCTAATCATGCCAGGAAGTTATGGCATGTGAACGTGTGGATTTCAGAGGAAAGACAATGAGAGATGCACAGACACTGTGGTTCTTGGGACACTGACTGCTCTGAGCTTGGATGCTCAGAGCATTCAGGCTCTCCCAGACATCCCATATTTCAACATAGTGTGAAGATCTATTTTCTGCTTGCTTGGATGCCTGGATGAGAAACTGGGGAAGACCAAAGGCAAGGTGCTTCATTTGTACAATCTGTGAAGGAGGTGCACACCCTGTTTCCAGCCATGACAGGTGTCCAGCGATCCCCAGAGGAAGTTCAATGCCACCTCTGCTTGTGTAAGTGATTGTGCCAAAAAGTAAAAAGGAGACTGAACTAATGAAAAATTCCCTTTGTGCCATTTTATACTCTCTGGGTTTTTCAGTCAGTCAGTAGTGGTTTGTCTCATACAAACTCACATTCTTTGACTACAAATGCTTGACCCTGTCATGATAGCCCTGGCTTACCCCAACTCCCCTCCAGCAGAGAGCTGATCTCACGTTTGTAGCCTGTCTACATGCTCACTTGCCAGCTAGAAAGGCTGTGCTGGCTGCCTAGGCAGTCACTGCCAAGGATAACAGCTGAGTTTGGAACTCCCTTCCCTTACTGGGATCACAAATTCAAGCCTCTCTTCTATTCCCTCACTTCATGTTAGTTGAAATTGGAATCAAAATTTATTAGGGTGTGTATACTGAGAGGAAGGAGAGGCTAAAAGAGAAGCAGGCAAGCAGGCAGCACAACTGCGGGATCCTCACTTCCTAGGCTAAAATTAACCAGTGCTTACACTAGCTTTGGTTTGAAGTGACCCTTCGTTTTGGGAGCAAACCCTGGTGACAGGCTTTGGGAAATGGTCCTGGGACTTCTATGGGATGAAAGGAGAGAGTTTTCCTTCATGCACAGATCAATCTCATCACTTCAGTCCCAGGCTGTTGCCTTGGGACCACCTATAGGGATGCCACCACAGCAGAAGAGGCTCCCTCTTGTCCTGCAGAGCTCAGGGATCCTTCTCACTGCACCATCACATATCAGGGTGAGCCCTAGATGAAGAAACCCAGGGCAAGTGGGCTGCAGGAAGGCCCAGCTGGATCCAACCCCACCTGGGCTGGATGTCTTGGGGAGCCAATGTGCCTGGTGACACGCTCAGCCTTGCCCAAATGCCTGCTGGTGGCAGATGTCAGTCATTCCTTGTCTTGCCATGTCAGACCATGTTGTCTTTGTGAGGTTGTTTGCTTGCTTGAAAGGTTTAAGTAGTTTGTAATTGCCTATGTGAAAAAAAAACCCAAACCAAGATAATTCTTGAATTCTTGTTTCTTTCCACACTGGCTTGCTCCTTAAAATAAAACTGGGGAATACATGTCTGCTTTTACAGCTCCCTTTGGTGGCTTTTCCCACGTATGGTTACACATATTTAGGCTTGCACCAGCTCTTTGAGTGTTCACCTCCAGTCATATGTTTGTCTACACCTGAAAACATGAGAAGGGCTCTGAGTTGGCTCAGCCAAGGAAGGAGAGACTGATCAATCTACAAATGAAATTTAACAGGAATATATTTATAGACTTAGAATTTTAAAGCTTGTATATGTGAATTTGGTTGAGCATGAGGCTTTCTTTCTGTCTGTCTCCCAGCCCTGCTCCCTCCTTTCTTCCTCCGGCCTGTTTCCTACCTATCCCCCTCCCCATTCTGCCCCAGAAAATTAGCTTTCATTTGGCTTTTATAGCTGCACTTTCAAGTCAATCAAGATTATTTTCTGGTGCTTAAATTCCTAGTTAACATGTCATGGTGCCATTCAGTGCTGGAAATGATGTAATTTATTGGGTAGCTGGTCATGTGCACAAATAGCTGGAAAAACAAGTTTAGCTTGATATAAATAACAAGACACAACAGTATATACAGCACAACACCTTGCCTCCTGCTGCAAATCTCCTGATTTCTGTTATTCTGGTTTCAGCATGCCTAGCTGCTTCCTTACATTCACTGCTATGAAATAAGGTAATTATAGCACGAGTAAATATTACCCAATCAATCTACAGCAACAACTGTTAAAACAAGCCATCTTATAAATATTCCTAACAAAACATGCCTCAACCCAATATACACAGAAGGTAAGTTTCTCTGACCTTGAAATAAATTTCAAGAGCAGAGAACATTACACACATAATGAACATCCAGCAATGAGAGGCAGAGCCAAGGTCCAGCCCTGTTTAACCTGACCTCCCAAAACCTCCCCAAGCTCAGCAGCAGAAGGATGGTGTGTTTTGGGAAAGCTTATCTTTTCATGTATGGTGTTAATAGGAATAGTCCCCTGGAATCACAGTTTCCCTTCTTCCCTTATGCCTAGTGGCTGGACTCAAGCAAATTAACCCTTCTCTTCCCAGACTCCAGTAGTGATAGGTGTGATGGCTGCACAAAACATCTGGTTCGATTAAACCATAAAGCCTCTTCAAAACCCAGAGCATTCTTTCCACCTCCCAAACACACACATTTAAAAAGAAAAAAAATGTCTCCTATAAGCAGAGATCAGACTAAGTTACTCGAGGGTAAGCGGTGCAGAAAGTACTGTACAGGCTCATAACCTTGTGTACTACAGAAAGTGGCTCAAACAGGGGAAAACATTTGCACCGACTAGAGAGGCAGGTCTGTTTTGAAATGCTACTGGATTTCAGGTTTACGTTCTGGCAACACTCTGTAGGTTTGCCTAACTGACTCATGAGAAGGTAGTTTCTGTTGGGCAGGGGATAGGGGAGGTAAAAAAAAGCCAGAATGCCTGGCCATAAAGATTAATGCCTTTTAGAATAACATAAAGAAGTTCTGAATCTGAGTGTGGCAGAGAAGGATTACAAGGGAGAAGCTAATTATGCTATACTGCTTGAATACCATTATGCACTAATTACTGAAAAAAGATGGTGGATTTGTGAAAACCATCCATTTTTTGAAAACCTTTGTGCTACTAAATGGAAGCAGAATAGAGCCAGTATGGGCAGGTTTTGAAACCCCCACTTTAAGAAGCAGCCAGATCATGCACTGTCCGGACATCTCCCAGCAAGCATGTGCTGAATTTCCAACGTAAAAGGTGAGACATAGTCATCTAACCTCAGCTAGATCCAAGATTCGGGGGGGATTGGTTGTTCTGGTCAGACTCTTTGTGAGATGTAAGGTGGAAAGGATGGCACAGTTTGTACAACTGGTCTGCAAGCTGTGGGAAGTGCATATTCTGGACTTGCAGGAGAGGAGAGCCCTTTCCTAGTTGATATCACTCAGAAATGTTGCCTTAGATTTATCTCTACAGTTTATCTCTGTCTTCTACCTCCATACTTGAGATACGGTGGTAGCCACTCAAGGCTCCTCAGGACACAGTGGAGAAAGATCTCAGAAGGTGATCTGAGGCCCAAGGTAGGCTGAAACAGCTTTCTAAAAAGCTGTTGGAGTTTTTCCTGCTGCCTGGGAATGTGCCCAGGGCTGGTGACAGGGTGAGTCTAGGCTGACATAGCATGACTAAAATCCCTGTAATATCCACCCTGCATTTCAAATGTGTTATGTTAAAGAGGAATGGTGTGGGTTGGAAGTGAAATATTGCATTCATGTCTGTGGCAGTGGAGATGCATATACTTGCTGGCTCTGGTGGACCCTGTGCTGCGCCCTTCTCTGCCCGTCTCTGGACCAGATGCATGCATCTTTGCTGGTGCCACAGGTCTGCTGGGGAGTCAGATATATGTGTTGCCTCTCACAGGGGTTTTGCAACGTGGACCAACATCCCTAGGGATTGGGACCACTGAAAACACTGCTGTGGCTCATCTTGATGGGTCTCTGTTTTGGCATATTAAATGACCTTTAGACCATTTACTGCCTGCTTACATATTGGGCTGTTTCATTGACCCAAAAGAGGCACCTGTCCAAATTTCCCTCCTGAACAGCCCCTTGCTCATGTTAATCTTTGAAAGATGCCTGGAAATTGAGTCAGAAAACGCTAGGTGGCATGGGACAAATGCCATGCCCAAACTTTTCGTGCTGTGTGTCCACCCTCTTCAGGGTCCCTGAAACTTATCTGGGGCTTGACTGACCTGAAAACCAGGGTCCAGTCTAACAGTCAAGCAGTATAGACAGCTAACCTCAGACATGGACAGTGGTTATTACACTGGCTCCTAGGCAGCCTTATGGTCCCATTTTCATTCATGTGGAGTGGCCAGAGAGTAAACCTTCGTGCATAAGGGTTGCTAAAAATGCAGATAACAAGCTCAAATGCACAAATGCTTTTACTTGCTGGGGACTGACCTCCCCTGGAATCTGGTAGAATCCACAGCTTCTGACAAATTTTGAAAACTACAGACAAATGCTAAGGAATATACAGATGTCTGGAAATGGAGCCCATGACCTACCAACCTCCTCTTGTCAGAAAGCAAACCCATTTGATCATTACCTTTGGTATATTGTTGGTTAAAAGGCAGTATATACTTTTACCCTCTCCAAGGAGACATTTCTGTTTTGTGTGTGGGAGCCATATTTATTCAGCCAATACACCTGAATTGAATTAATTGTCTGACATATGTCTTTTGTTGTTGCTTTTCACTGAAAATATGGCTTTCTCATGAAATGAACTATGTCCAGTTCTGGGCTCGTCAATAAAAGAGAGACAGGAACATAGTGAAGAGAGTCCAATGAAGGACCACAGAGATGGTCAAGAGACTGGAGCAGTACATACCAGATGATCTCCCAAAATATCTTCCAACCTCAACTCTTCTGTGATACGGATTCTGTAAGACTACTGAAGATAACACAGCAGTACTGTAGGAAACTACAGAAGATGTCATCTTGCCTGTGCTCTCCAGAGGGAGCAGTCCTTGAAGCCAGCAATTCCCAAAATGACACGAGGATTTAATTTTTTGAGAGAAGTACTCGATATGCTCCAAAAGACTGAAATAGGACGTGTCGAGTAAACAGGAGATGAGGACCTGGGATTGAAGGTGAGACAGAGGTGATCAGCTTGAGCTGGGTCTAAAAGGAGGGAAGGGGCTCCCAGGAGAAGAGCAGTTGCACTGACAGAGGCAGAGCCTACTAGACAGCCTGGACAGGGCAGCGTGGGAAGGCAGCTATGCTACTCCCTTTGGAAGTTCTAATTGGTTTGGTGCTGCCTTATGTCCCACGACAGGAGCGGATTTCTCCAGACTTGTTTCATGGCTGACATTTAAAGCTAGACATTCAAAATGGTCTCAGTGCAGCTTTCCAGTTGAAACACCCAGAATAAATGTGTGATCCTGATTGCGTCCAGGCAGAAATGGAACAGGCTCTGCTGGTTTTAGAGAGCAAACGTTTTCTGCCTCAGTAGAAAGATCAAGATTTGTTGTTGCAAGGCTAGGGACAATCTCACAAAGCTGAGCTTTGACCAATCAGAGGAGAAAAGAGAGCGACACACTGCAAGGGTGGAGAGCAGGAGCATGGGATTTGGGTTGTGTGGTTTTGGGTGTGCATGTAAATTGTTTGTGTGGGCAATTTTCTGTTTTCACAGTGAAAAATCCTGATCTTCCAAAACTGCCTATGTGGAAAAAAGGAGAGAGCAATTTTCACTACTCAGATTTATAATCTGCTCTCAAAAGTATGCCCACAGGAAGCAAAATTAGAATTTTCTTCTCAGGACAGTGCTAGCTCAGGAGTTTAAAATATATCTTGAGCTAACATTTTTGTGAGTCATCCTGCATCACTGAATAAAGATATACATGATGTGAGCACTGCAGATTTAGGAATAAGCCAGGGTTTTTTGTGCCTTGCTCCATTTTTGAGAATTTTATGATTCTGACATCAGTATTTATGAGTGTGAGTCTGCCCCAGGTACAACTCCATGGGGCACGATGGAGAGATTACTTCACTCACATAAACTTGCTGCTAAGATCTGAACAGCCAAAGTATGTGACTACAGACTTTTATGTTGCTTTCATGGGTATCATTACGTGGAATAGATAGTTAGGTACCATCTCACAGTCTTATACCCTCAAAGGGAAAAATTCACTTCAGTTTCCATGCATGACTTTATTCTTTTTAACAGGAGATACATCAATTACAACAGGGTGTAAAATATGTTTGGTTTGTAATTACACCAGCTGCACTGGGAGAATAAAGCAGAGGTTAAACAAGGCCACATGTTTAATCAGAGGTCTCAGAGGGCTATGAATAAAAGGAAAGTTGATCTTTTTTCATGATATCAATACAATGCAGTCATCCTGTGTGGGTTTTGCATACCATCCTGTCCACAGGCAGAGAAGTGACTTCTATTTCAATAAGAATTAAAGCAAAAGAAAAAGAAAGAACAAAGGGGCAAGGGACTTGATCTGGAGGAGATGATGATAAATTCTACTGCATCTTGTAAAACTCTCCTACTCTTTCCTTCACAAGAGCATTATTTCCTCATCATAACAACTTCCTTAATAAACAATTAAGCTTTGTGCTTGGAATCTAAACATGTTTTTGGGGGATGAGACAGAGAAGAACTGGGTAGCTGAGGGTTTGGCAGTAATATGGGGAAGAGCCTCCAGTGGTTTGGATTCGGTCCAGGTTGTGTTGCCCTTGATTTATTAGCCATCTTACTGCAGGAAAATCGCTGTTTCTCCTCCACACTGTTTTTGTGGGTCAATCCTGTAGTAACATCAAACAAGACAAAATAATGTGCATTTATTTTCTCATAAATATTTGACTGATTTGAGAACTTAATTTGTGCTGATGCTGTTCATGCTCCTCTTCAATGGAAACTCAGCTTGATAGCCAAGTGAATGATGAAGAAATGAATACAGGTATTCAGTCCTGACATTTGATTACAAAAGTGATAGGGACAAAAATAATGGGCCTGGTGGCTACATCTGCATGTACATTCTGTACCTCCACTGGTAGCTGTGCAGATGCAGCACAGCCAATGTGATATCACAGCATGGATGGACTGACGCTGGTCAATGAGCACAGTAACCATAAACTCGGCTTGCTTTGCACAGACACTGACCTCTTGCCTTCTCTCATCAGCTAAGGGACATGTAGCATCACTCTGGCCTTTGGGCTGAGCCCTGGGGTGGGAGTTGCCAGTGTGAGTTCTTTCCCTTGCTTTTGGTGGCCTCCAGCCCCAACCTGCATCCAGATCTAACCTCCCTCACTCTGTCCAACCTTTGCAACCTCAGAGTGAATAGCTTGTGGATGCAATGTGGGTCAAGAGTTGTTCAACAATTCTGAGAAAGAAATCTCTGAAATCATAAGCACCCTGCAAAAATTTACTCCTCAAATCAGAAGTATAAAAAAAGAAAAGTGAAAGCACACTGGCAAATGTCTTGCTCTGAATAATTCACTTGTTTCAGAATACAGCCTGGGTTCCTTCCTCTGCTCCCTCACCAGAGGCTGTGGGGCCAGCTGTGCTGCTACTGTTTGCACTGGTAATTGTCCATGGCCTGAGATACTCCCTTCCTTTTAAGTGCCATCAATCTGGCAGCTTCCCATTGTATGTAATTATTATTAATATTTTTTTCCCCAAAAATGCTTGGGGAAAATTATGAGATAGTTTGCTAACAACAGTTTTCATTAAAGAAACAGCTGGGTTGTTCTACTTCTAGCTCTTTACAAAAGTCTTCTGCACGTTTGTCAAGTCAGGGTGTAGCGTGATGAGCTGTTTCTGTTGAGAAACCAGAGTTTACAGAATAAACAGAGTTGAGGTAAACCCTGATTATGGGGAAGGTCTGCACGTTAGGCTCTCTTACAGGCTTAACTCACACAAGTGGCTTGTATTTTTGGAAACACTTCCAAGGTTTTCCCTTTGTGAATTGGTGCAAATGGCTTGTTGGAGCCAGGCATGCCTAAATCCTCACTGACTTTTCCTTAATCTCTTTGGCTCAAGCAGGGCCTCAGACAGGTGTGAGCAGATCAAGGGGGTCCCCAGGGAGTGCTGAGCCGGTGGGTACCATCCAGCAGAACCGGCACGGTGCTCTCAGCTCCCGGCCACACACATAATTGTACACTTCCCTGGATGGGACAAGAAAGGAAGTGATGCGAGTCAATGAGCTGAAGGGAATTGTCTCATGTACAAGGAACAGCAAGCTCTGTGTTCTCTCTTGTTTGCGCTGGGATTTTTGCTATTTGTGCTAAATTTAGCATGCCGAGACTGAGTGCAGCCCCTCTCCCTGAGGGCCACGCTCAGACATGTCAAGTCCTTGGGGTGGGAGCCGAACAGCAAGGGAGATTTGATGAAAAATCGGCTGCAAAGGGAAGTGGTGGAGCTCAAGCAGCTCTTTTTCTTGGACTTAGTGCCTCTGACTGCAGCCTAAGTGCCCTTGCTGCTGCCAGAGCTTCTCACCAGGGCATTGTGACATGGGTGAAAATGGTCCCCATTGCCTCCACCTTCTCCTGCTCTTCTCCAGGTTCTGCCTAAGCCCCCACATGATGAAAGCACAAAGAGCTAGAAATCTTTTCAACTCACAGCTATTGATCCTTGCAGAGTTACTAATATAGGTGTAGGTGGGATGATGCATTGTGCTGAAGTACCTCACCAGTCCAGAAAAGATCATGCAATTCAAATGCTGACGCAAGAGCCTGATTGCCCACTCTTCTGTGTGGTGGGTCATACAAGTATCCTTGGTGGGTATGAAATGCTGGATCTTTATTGACTGGATCAGCCAAAAAGTCCCAGGTCTGGTTTTGACTTTACTTTAGTCTTTGCTTTATCAAAATCCTTTCCTTCTTCTCGGTGGAATTACCTGTAATGGGGCTGGGGTGAGATCTCCAGGTTGTGTGGCATTAGTTGCTGATTTTTCCAGCTAAGTGAGATTTTACAGTTTTGAAGCTAGGAGGTGAGTAGCTTTCTAACTATATACTACAAGGTTTCTGTTTGTTTTATGTTGCTCAGAAGAGGGTTCAAAGAGAGAAGACTGATTAAAAATGATGACGTCTGCCCATTCTGTTTCTGACTGACATTTAGCCAGACCTTCCAAGAGAATTTTATTTGCTTGTGTTATGAACTGAACTTCTTGAGATCTGTGCTTCCAAGAGGCCATGATACTACCTGAGAATTATTAATTGGGAGATGCTTACTACCTTTGCTGCTCAAAACCAACTAGAATATGTTGTTTGTGAAATGTGAAAAAAAATTGAAAACAGTTTCCTATTTTCTGTCTTTGAAGTTAAGGGAGAATAAACCCTCAGAGTATAGCTGAATTACCACATAAAGCAACATACTTTTTTTAAAATTATGTAAAGATCAAAGTAGAGGGAGAGTATTGCGAGGAGTTTACTTTGATGAGTTTGGTTAAAAATCAAAACCTGGTTTCGTGGGGGAGATACAGACACAAAGCACTATGTGCCACAGATTTGCTGAATATGTTAAAAAGTGCTGAGCAGTACTAAATTAATGCAAAACTGAAGATTACACAAGGGTAAACATTGCAGCTAATGTTTGACTAGAGCTGAACTGAGGGCTGAGTGCCTCCACTTAATTTACAGACCATGCCCACGGCAATCCCAGGAGGCTGGGAGTGGAGGAGACAGACATTTTATACTGAGGAGACACATTATTATTTTTAAATTTAGGAAAAAAAGAATCTGGCTAAAGTTACTGCTTCTAAACTTTGGGGAGAGGCAACCAAGAGAAAGCAAGAAAGAAGGGTCAGCGAGTGCATTTTGGAGTGGAAAGATCTGCTAAGTTAATACCCACTAGGTGTGAATGTCTCTGGTAAATACTAGATCATAAATAGCACAGAGAAGATCAGTGTCAGGTAGAGATTTGGCCTGGAAGAGGCTTGCAGACACTGCTCAAGCATGTGCATGAAGAGTGTGCTTTGCTGAGTGCTCATTTACATACCTCCAGCGCGGACACGGCTGTGGGGAGGCAGCCGGATGGCTTGGGGAAAGCAGTGAAATACAGCAGGGCTTACAAGTTCAAACGAATATTTGGAAATTATTTCTTCCACCCCACCCAACACAGTTTCCTTCTGCAGCAAGAAGGGCCATCCCGGCCACACTGCCTGGTGGCCTGATCCTGCCTTCTGGAATGAAGAACACGGAATGCTGCTCTTGCTTTGCAACTGAGCATTTTGTACAAAATTTTCTGCTTATGAAGAACACATCTGAACTCCTGAGAATCTGCTGCAATTCCTAGTTGTGTGAGTGGTGTGAGAAGTGAAAGGAAAGAGCAGAGGGCAGTCCCAGGCTGGGACTATAGCTAGTTTAAGCTTATTTCTCGGATGACTTTGGTTGGTCATTGAAGCCCAAACTGACTCTAAAGCATGAGATGCTATGTCTTCAGTAGCACAGCAGTGGATATCTTTAGATTGGGTTTTCATCATATACTTTAATTTTCTAGGTTGGGGGATGACCATAATTGCTGAACAATTCAATGTAATGGAATGGGCTAATTCAGCGCTTTTTACTGCATTTTTCCACATAATATCTAAAATCTTTTTTTTCCACCATAACCCATGTTTATGAAAGCAAGTACTTAACCCGCACATTTCCTGGGCTTGAATCATTTCCTTAATAAGGCATAAAATTTTGCAAAATCACTCCCTTTACATTAACACATCATTATAAGGAGATATCAGTGTTTAGCATGTCAGAGGCATACACTAGTCTGTGCAATGTACAGCTACACCACTCAGCTTCAGAGTCATATACAATGGCTTTCAAATAATAATTCTATAAAAACAACAGCTTTCCTTTCTTTTTCTTTCTTTCCTTATTTTTTAAATTCAGTATTTTCTTCCAAACTGTTATAGGCTGTTCTCTTGCACAGGATGAAGCATGTCAAACATGTTAGCTTTTCTTTTAGTTTTGGCTTTGCGTCTGATAAGTAGAAACAAAGCAGCAAGCAATGGCTATGATTTGAAACTGCTATAACCACAGTTCATAATATTAAAAGATGACAAAAGCTATAAAAATCTCTGTGTTCCCTTTTGTTGCTGTGCTCTATCAGACAGGAATCTCCTTTTTTAGGGAGACGCTGAAAAAGCTGATATATTGCTTCCAAAATGAAAGAAAATGTACACAAACCAGTATTGTTCCTGCTGTGGGATTGTGAACTCATTGTTCTGCTGCAAGAGAAACGCCTTGTGCCTAGTGGCCTGTGTGCATGAGTAAAGTAGCTCCTGGGAGCAAGTCCTGTGACATCAAAAGATTTGCTTGCATGCATTGACTTAAGCACATGTTCAGGACCTGGTCTTCATGCAGTTTTCTCATTGCTACATGAACTTTGGTTTGGAACAAGATTTCTTACAAGAGCAGTTTTACTGCAACAGCCTTTTGCATAGACAGGGTCACTGAACTAAAAGCTCTTCATCATTTTCCAAGTAGAATGCCCCTCTCTGTCCATTCACTGGAAGGGTGGAGTGATAAAGCCTCTGCAGAATTTGCTCCAGGGAGTCAGCCTGAGCCTTGCTCTGACCTTGTGCATTTCTGAGCTCTGTTAACTTAAACCAAGATACACACGAGGTGCTTCCCAGGGGAAGGTCTTGCAACTCTTGAAAAGTAACAGTCAAGCAAGTTGAATCTTGCTTCATTTCTCATTGGGAACATAGCTCAGTTCAGCCTGCACTGCAGGCACTTGGACCATCTATCCCAGGAGCCAACTCTTGGTCACAGGATGGCCACCAAGCAGCTTTGTTCCAGGCAAAACCATAGCAGGCTCAGGTTTACATGAATAAAAATCTGTAAGATGCTATCCTTTCATAAGCCAATACAAAACAGACTCTTAGCTGGTGCCCCTGAATTTTCTCCCATTTTGTGAGCATACAGTCAGGGTTTTGACCATTCAAGACATGTCAGGATGAGTACATCAAAAGATAAAGAGAGTAATAGGTTTAATGAAGACCTGGGTGATACAGAGTTAATGAAAACTCAACAGATGAAGGCTAGCCACAACCAGAATTAGTGCTAGTAGTCTGCTGGATCAGTTCTGGAGAGTGTGTCCAGGGTTAGGATGAGTGGCAAGAAGCATATTACTGCAGTGAGGCTATTTGTGTGGTACTGGCCTTAGTTCACTTGGAAATGTGAAATCATAATTATTGGGTTCTTTTCAGTTTGAAGCAATGCAGAAATGGTGCATGTTTTGAGTGTGTGGGAGGAGATTTGCCTTCTTTTCTTTATCTCTGGCTCTCTGTCCCACATGTCCTTTTCTACTTCCTGATACTAATGTATGACAGTAAATAGTACTGTAAGAATTATTGTTACTGAATAATTTTGTTGATATATTTCACCCTGAAAACTCTCCAAGCACATTGCTATTTGTCTTGAAATGTTTGAAAAATGTTACTAACTGTAAGCCACATGGTATGGTTTTCCTTTCCTAGTTGGATGACTGGCTCTGTGATGATGACACTGATGGGAATGCTCAAATGGGTCAGAAATGTGCAGCATGTCAGAGTCTGGCCAATTTTTCCTGAGTCATGGAATTTCTACCAGGTCAGAGTCTATTTCTTTGGCTTAAAAAAACCCAAACAAACACGAAGGAAATTTCATCTCTTTCATTAATTTCAGAAAATCCCCCTCACTCTCCCTCTGGCTGTCCATTTTCTTGTGCTCTAGGTGAAGAGCAGCCCATGAGAGCCCAAGCTGGCCAAGTTCATCCCAATTTCACTTGTAGTTGTGTTAGGGACACTTAGTTCCTTCATATTTCCTTTAGGCACTGTAGAGTACAGAGGGTTGAGAAGAGCAGCCTGAGCAGAAATCCAGTGAGTCTGCTGGGAGAGGAGGTGTCACACATGCTACAACAAAGTGAAAATCTTCGCAGCTCAGGCTTTATTCTTGGACAGATAATCCTTCAGTGGATAACAAGGAGCTGTGGAAGTTGTAGATGAATGACAGCTCAAATTGTGAATGCTAACAGACAGAAGAAAATTATGTACATGTACGTGTGTGTGAATGGCCCAAATTGAGCTTTTGAACCTCGAGCAGAAGCCTGCTGCTTGCTAGTGGCAACTAATACATACTGCTTGTCAATATTGGGGTTAAGGTCTCATGCCCTAAATTCTCCTGTTAATAAAGAGATGTGAATTAGAGACACCTGTTAGGAGACTAACAGCATATTGTGCTTTTTCACACAAACTATTTAGATTGTGAAATGTAGGGCTTGGTGGCTTGGAAGGCAGAATTGCCCAAAAAGAGTCTCCCATAAAGAAATGGCAATGAAAAAGAGAAGAGGGGTAAGAGAGAAGACCATTATGATCCTGGCAGAAGGAAATCACCCAGTAGTGGGAAACTTTCCCAGACATCAGGGAGAGGGGGGAGGGATCATTACCACCACTCCTGCTCAGTCACAGCCCTGGCAGGAGCAGCAGGAAGGTTGTGGGTGAAAAATCCTATGTGCAGCCCCACCACACGTTATTTTCCATAAGCTTTCCTTGGCCAGCCAGGACTATGCAGAACTTGGTGGCTATGCTTTCCCTTTGACCCCATACATCTCCTTCTACCCCTGAATTATGCTATCAAGGGCAATTTGTGTTTGCAAACTGATTTGCAATATAGTGATGCAATGATGCTGTGTTTGGAATATAGCCTTTAATCCAGGCTAGCACATTTTAGGCAATGTATCAATATGAAACATTCCTGTCCCTACTCTGAGGAGTCCTGTTGGGGGAAGCAGACAAATGACAAATAGTCACAGAAAGGAGAAATGACTGTCTCCAGGTTCGTAAAAGGTTAACAGCATGACAAGTCTAGCTCCTCCCGACGCTGTCCTTCTGTTGCCTGACATTTTTGCCCTGGTAATCAACTATCCAACACCAAATGCCTCGTGGCTGTCAGGTACCTTTAGCATCAAATGTTTAACTGAAAGCACTACTAGTTTGATATGGTTCTATTTACCTTACCCAGAGCTGTATTTCCACATAATTTTTTTTATCATGTTCAACCACATATGGTTACACTTTGGTGGAGGAATGGTCTAAAAGGTAATTTGTAAATTGGAGAAAAATGTTTTATTTAGAAGATTTAAAAGAGGTGCTGAATGATCAGGAGTGAAAAAATCCCAGTGAAGGCCTGGAAAACCTGGGAAAACGTTGTTCATGTCAGCGTGACTTAACTAGAAAGAGAGAGAAAAAAGACAGTTAATAAACTAAGAGTAGCGTGCATTTTCTTTATGCGTTTCTTTCTTTACTTTGTATTTTTCTTGCTTAATTCCTTGCTTGTTTTCCTTGTTGCCAATCTCCCCCTTTCTCCCCTCATCTCTGCTCCTCTCTTCCCTCTTCCTAGCTTTAATGAGGAGGAAGTCAGATTGGTTATAGCTTTGATGGTGGAAGGGATGGAGGGAGCATGCTGAAGTGACTCCACCTGACATTGTATCTGCTGCCCTGCTCTGTTTCAGCCTGAGAATTAGATCCAACCTGTTGCTAATGCTGGTGATGGTGGGTTGAGGAGGTTTGCCTAGTTACCTATTATCTTTCCAACCCGCAGGGACCTAGACAAATCGAGGTGTTCTGTTGGAGCCCTGGTTCACAGTCTGGGCTGTTTCTGTGGATAGGAAGCTGGTCACTGGTTCTCTCAGCAAACGACTGATGGGTTTTGGCAGTGCAGAGCTTACAGGTGGCATGGTAACACCCAGCTCCTGGTGTGGATGCCCTCTCTGACAGAGAAACAGAGAAGAGAGAATAAAAGCCAGGAAGGGGAAAAAGAAAAAGAGAGAGGGTATGGGAGAGGGCAGAAAAGAGAAGGAGACACGAAAAAACAAACAAACAAACAGATTTAAAATGAAGACTCACGAAGAGTCTTTTACTGAGGAGTCTTGAGCTTGGCATAGCACAGAAGGTTACCAGTAAGTCACCAGCAGAAGCACACAGGCAGGTTAATGTCCCTAAAATAAAGCATGAGGCAGGAATAACAGAGTCATACAAATAGCAAGCTACAGCTGGTCAGAAAGTCTGCACAGTAACTCACCACTAGATTTAGCAATCACTGTATATACAGAAGCACTTTCCCACTTCCCAAGAAGCTCTGGGATGCACAGGCTTTCACTCCAGGTGACAGCCAAGCATTGGCGTGAGGGAGTGCCCAAGCACAGAAGAAGGACTCAGGGCCTCAGGAGCTGAGGATGCTCTGCTTCATTGGTCCAGCAGCAAACTAGGCATTGGCATGAAAAAGTCCCTGGGAAAAAAACAAAAGGGTGGCTGTCCAGGTAACATCGCAAATCTTTGTTAACATGACAAAGTAATGAGCAGGACAAAGGCTTTCTTTTCTTGCTCAATTTTCCTATCTATGGTGAGTTTTTTCAGGTATTTTTTTGACAGTGAACTTCTTCTTTATGGCTAACTAGAGATGGTACATGAAGAGAAAAGAGATGGATTGTCTTATGCTTTAAAAATGCCAAAGAAACTAGAACTTACTTTTTAAAGTATTCCACATTGTATTTTTGTTAAAAAAATTACTTCTTTTATGGGTTTTAAATGGTAGTTCTTCTGCCTGACACATGTTCACTTGCCTTCTGTCATGCTGTGCATATACCAGGCTATTTCTTCAAGAAATATAGTCTGAAAACAATCAACATTTTTAGAGGCAGTGGCAGTAGTTTCCCTGCTCCCCCATAACATTTTATTATTGTGAAAGCACAAAGAAAACCACCTGGATATGAAATATTGTGCCTGAAAGGATCCATGCAGATGGATAAATTTTAAAATGACAGGAATGGAACAGTAATCCATTCACATGTATAACAGCATCCATACAGCAAATGGTACCCTGTGCAGTCACTGGGAACACAAGGGCTCATCTCCTGAGCTCTCTGCCTAGCTCTGCTTTTTCACAGTCTCATGAAGACCCTGCCAGGTTTTGGGAAAGCAAAAATGTAGTGCAGGCAATTAGGAGTAACTCTAGTAAGGAAGTCAAACCCTGAGAAGGTCACCATCGCTGTTTACTGAATATTTAAATAGCTCTCAGAGCAGGGTCTGGCTGAATGAGGCTGCTCAGGAGCAAAGGCTGGCATTAAAACAGGATTGCCCAAGAGCAGGGATTTTTGCTGAGTTGGCCAAGATCAAAGGAAAATGGCACTGCTGGGCTGATCGGGTTGTAGCAGGCTGTACCTGTGTAGGAGCAATTCCCTATGTGGTCTGTCCATCTGTAGTTTCTTGCAGGATGGGGCTAGTAATTTTTTTTCTGAGAGACTTGATGATTCAGCAAGATAAAATTAGTCTCTTTTTCTTGGCATGAATACTCTTTTCAGGAGGTTCTTTTGCCCAAGACTGAAAATGCCTTCATAAAGAGATGAAATTTGAAAGATTATCAACACATGAATGAGCAAGCAAACAAATAACCAGGCAGCAAGAATGAAGACAGCTATCCCTACAAAATTATATGGATGATATAATGGGAAACCAAGGAAAGTCTCAGCAGTAGACCAAATTTACAATATACACAGTTAACATGCAAGAGACAGAAGAAAAATAGCAGAAGGTGTGCATTCATTGTCTGCAATCCAAGGGTTTTTTCTAAAGAATGCACTAGATTCACAAGGGTAGGAAATACGCAATTGATACTGTGGAGATTGACATATGTGTTTGCTATGAATTAGATAAAAAAGAAGGAGCAGCTACATCAGAGTCCCAGCATGGCCTCCATCCTAAGGCATTAGGGCATGGGCTTGTTTTACACACAGCTCCAGACAAAATAGCCCCCTTGAGTAGGGAGAGCAGTGACTGGAGAGAGGTTTGTCTTTGTTTGCCCCGGGGAAGGACTTTCTCCTCCCGCCACCTCCCAGCTGACCCCATGTTTGTGCAAGTGGAGAAGGCATTGGGCTGAGTGGTTGCAACCAGAATATGGTGCTACCCCTTTATTTAACACAATTATTAATGATGAAACAGAGTTCCCAGCCTCAAATGACCTGATAATCTACTGCCTCTCTTGGGCCTGTTCCCACTGCTTCTGCTTTTAAACCTTTGTAATGCCACTGATTTTGGTGGAGTTAATCTGGAAGGTACTTCCATGAAAGACAAATAAGAATCACTTCACTCCTGTGCTGAATGACACAGACTGCACTTCATAGTTGGGAAATGTGTATGTTTAGTGGCACCACCACACATTTGGGATAGTAGATGTTGAAATTACATTAATTTGTATTGAATATTCTTAGCAAAACCACTGCCAAAATACACACGCTTTTTGGTAGCAGTGATGGAGGGAAGCCACTGCTCCTCATTCCAACCCCCCCACAAAGACTTCACATAGAGTCTTCAAAAAGTACTGAATGGGTAAAGTGAGAGAATGTCATCATCACCTGACAGTAATGATTGCATTTCTTGATAAATAATTACCAGTTCCCAATTGCAAATGTGAGCTTCTTCAACTGCTGTAATTCATGGCAACATGCTTGCTGCCTCCAGAGATAAATGCCAATTTTTGCTAGGATGTGGGTGACAGAGCTCTCTGTGTTGATTTGCAGAGAAGCATCCCAAAATCCCAATTTATCAATATTATGTTCATCTTTCTACCCATCTCCATTAGCCCACACTTATCTGGAGAATGTCCTGTTCCTCCCTCCCAGTGCAGATCACCAGGACAGACCCTCCAACATGCACACCCAACCCTGCAGCACCAGTTCCTGTTTGCCCACAGCGCTGGATGGGCTATTTCACCCACAGACTCTGTGGTAACCGCCTGTTTCAACAAACCACGGATGTGCCTTGCCCAGCAGCACGGTGCTCACTGTGAGCCCAGCAGACATTATTCACGTTTTGCCTGGAGGTACAAGGCCCCTCAGTAAGCTCACAGAGCAGTGACACTCCTACCTCAGCACTCACATCTCTGCTACAGTCCAAGTGACTCATATACAGTGCTACAGCCGTTTCAGAGTTCTCTCTCTATCTCTCTTTTTTTTTTTTGTTTCTTTTTTTGTTTGTTTGTTATAGCCAGTGCTTTTGGTGACTAAAAGTTATGGAAGTAATCTAAACCATCAGTATTTACAATGTAAAATAAAAGAAACTTCTCTCAGACCTTAAGCTTCTGTAGGATTTTATTTGGGGAAATTTTATTTGAAAATGCAATATCCCTACATCCTCCTTTATTCCTTTCCTATGCAAAATGAAAAGAGCAGACCTTGGATGGGAATACATTATTTATAAAAATGAGCTTACCTCATTTCTGTAAGAAAGGAAAGACTGTCAACCTTGATTAGAAAGCAATAATTCTTAAAAGGACTCAAGTAAGGCTTAATATCATTGTTTTCTTTAGGCCTGAAATGATAGAAGTTTTCAGAAATTTTAAAGAAAGAAATGAAAAATGAATATGCAACTGAGGAAATTATTCTGAGAACTACTGCCAGGCCCGTAAAAAAAAAAAAAACCCAAACCCAAAATATTTCCAAAATAGCTCATCCTGCTTTAGGATTGGAAAACTCACAAACTGCTTAGAGGAGGCACTATCAAGCTATGCTGCATTCTGAGTTTTACTACTACGACCAGCTACAATTCTACAGCAGCAGACTTACACTGAAGTATTGCAGTGATGAATCAGGTTCCTTTATATGGTTACTTCATTCACCCTTTCAGCTCATGCTCCTTGGCACAACAGTGGGATATGATCCATATAAAATTGACTCTAAAATTATTTAGTTGAACTGACACAAGATGTGGTCTCTCAGAATGATTTAAATTTGCTCTGTATCAATTTAGTATAAATCATTTCCTGATCACATTAAGCTAAATCATTACAACACAACTTTAAAAATATTCCAGTGTTTGCGATAGCTTAACTAATTTGATTTAAAAAAATCACACCTGTAATTAAACCAGTGCAACTTTGAGTGTGGAAAAGGCTTTGCAAGGCAGAACTGCTTGTCTGTGATAGGTGGCTAATATTTTGCTGCCCTGTTCTGCTAACTGAGACCTGTAAAGTACAGTGAAAAAGCACTGTTATGCCTAAAAAGCGTGACAGTAGGTGAGACTTTGAAAAAATGCTGTGTCCTTGCCATGGCTTGGGGCAGTCCAGATGTGAGAAGATAGTTCTGGCTTGTCAAAAGACAATTAACATATCTACAAGAAAGAAGTGCTTCATTTATGAAACATGCCACTCTTTAGAGAACTGATATCGATTGGAGAAAACAGCTGTACCTGCAGATTGGGGGTTGCTTGAGTCCTTTTTTTAATTTTCTTTCCATAATTTTTACTTGGCTGTTCTGAATATTTCTCACAATTTTGTTAGCAAGGGAGGATTTTTTTTCCTGGAAAAGAGTGACCATTTTTCACAACTTGGAGAAACATTATAGGAAAGATTTACTCACAAAGAATACGTGAAGCTCACAGTTTATCCTGGGGTTAGAATTGTGACCGTTCTTTGGGTTGCTGGCAAGGGTTTATTTTGCTATCTCCATGAACATTGTTGAGTATACTCTGCTAGTCACATCAATTCTATACTTGATTCAAACTCAGAAATTTGCACAGTCTTTTTGGGTAACAGCCCAAAGGTATTAGAAACATATGTAATCTCTAAATAATTGATGCTCCAAATAACAAACTAGCCAGGAAGCCTATGCGATGTTAGTGCCATATTGCTAGCAGGAAACTGAAATGCTGAGAAACACAAAGCTGATATCCAGCTCCCTTCTCCTATGCATCTTGCACTTCACCAGGTGGCCATGCACATCTGCCTGGTCTGCTGGGAGAGGTGGGTGAGAACCAAGAGGGGCAGAGAGGGAACCACTCAGGATCACTTCGGTTCCTCCATCATTCTGTAGATTCCATATGGACACTGAAAATTCAGATGCTAGCGCAAAGGAAGCACACATCCAGGGCCTCTTCCCTTGCTGTGGGATTATCATGAAATCGCCCACACTGGGCTGTTACTCTTTGTGTTGTGATGGTGCCATGATTTCCAAATGATGGTCAGGGCTGAACCATCTGTGAGCACATTAGGGACACTGTGAAACCCAAGCCATGGAGCCTGACACTGAAGGACTCAAGTGGTAAGATGTAGAAACACGGGGAGAGAAACATAGGCGTGAAGAAAGAGAGTGACTTAGGCAAGTTCAGGCAGTAAGCCAGTAGCAGTAACATAATTAGATGAAAATAAAGTCCAATGTAAGAGGCCATTCATTCACCATTTGAGAACTAGGTGTGAGACACCCTTGGATGGGGCTCAGATATGTTCACATCCATGTGTAATGAAGACAGGCTAGAATTTCAGTCTTCAGCCAGAAATAATACCTCAACAAACCAGCAATGCTGATGCTCTTGCTCTTCTTGTCACAAGGCTTATTATATGACCCCTACTCAAAATTGCACAGAAGTCTGAAAATTGGACCAAAGTTTCTCTTTGTTAATGATGTGGAAAAAGTCTGGGCAAAACAGCTGTTGAAGAAGGATCACAGGGACTGGTCTGAGGCCAGGTAAACACAGCTGAACGTGGAGACAATTGCACACACCCTTGCTCTGCTGATTGAAGGTGATCTCCTAGGGAAAGATCATAATTCCTCAAAGGACTTGATCATAACTGCCACTGGAATCTGTGCAGAGGCTCCTGCAGACATCAGTGATACTGAATTAGTCCTTCAGAGAAAGCTGATGATATTCTGGTGAATAAAAAAACTCTGTGTCCAGTGCCCATAGAAAGATGCAAAGATAACAGTGGAGTGCTCTACAGGACCATGAGTTCACACTCATGAAACTTCAGCTTCACACCAGCAACACACCCACATTATTCTTGCTAACTCCTGAATGGAAAGTTTCCAAAAACAATACCACAAAATACATATCTGTCCTTCTCTTTGTGATAGGCAGTGGCGCAGTTAAGGGTAGAGCTGGTTAGACAGAGTATAATCACTTTTTATTTTTGGAGGCAAAATTTTGCCAGCTTTTTGGCAGCTGTAAGTGTGGATACACCAGGAATAAAACCAACAAACCAACCATCTTGTTTACTTTACATAGCTTCCAAGCCTTTTGCTTACAGAAACTATCCTGAACGTGGTACCTTTTATGGACACAACAGTATACGTGATGGTGCTGTGATAGAAGCCTTGATAATATTTCAGCTGCTCAATAAATCAGACGTTATCTTCTCATAATCGTCCAGGATGCTAATTAAAGAAAACAAAAGAAAACCAGAACTTTTCCTACAGACTCCTTTTCTCCCCTTGCAGGACCTATTGAGAGTACCAAGCGTGGCTGGGTGTCTCATCTGGTTTCTGTCTGACTTTTTTTTCCCACTGAAATGCATGAGACATCATTGCTGTTCACAAGAGTCTGCCTTCATGTCTTGGGTTTCCAGAATTTGAAGCCACATTGACGTAGATGTACAAGTGACAAAAGGGCTGTGGTGAGTCTTATCTGGCAGCTGAATTGCTGAAAAGAACCAAAATGAAACAACCAATTTGCTGTATCTGCATCAGATGACTGTTCAACATTCAGGGTTTTTAAAAAGAGCTGCTCAAAGAAAGAGATCTTTGGGATATGCAGAGGTACATGGGAAGTTGTGTTATTCCTAAAGAAGCAACCAAAAATATAGTAATGAGCAAAACCAGTTTAAATAAAATATGTAAATATTCATTCCTGGACCTCATGGTCAATTTATAGAGATAGGCAGGAGATTATGATAGTAATTTATTTACACTTTGCTTGGGACTGCATTAAAATAGTATGGTCTGATCTTATACCTGATGCAGTGAATGGGCAATATTCCATGGTCATTCATAGGCTTTGGATCAAGCTGCCAAGTATAATTCGCCCTGTTTTCCTCAAAAGTCAGAGAATGCCAGTGTCAATACAAATTTGTTTTGGTTTGTCCTGTTACTTGTAGCCAGTATGATTGAAAAGGTAAGGGCAGAAAATATTTTTCCAATTAACATTTTTCGGTGATTTTTTTAATAAAATGTGTGTCTAAGATAACTTGCTTTCTCTAAAATTCCAATCAGCTTTGTGGGATGACCTGCCACTAGTGAGAGGTGCCATAGTTTTATGTTTCCTGATTTTTTTACTTAACTTTAATGTTTCAGGGAAGTGGATTATTCTCCATTCTTTTCCTTTGTTTCTTAACCAAACGCGGGCACAGGAAATACCTAGATGTATTGTTTGGAGGTTTAATTTTGCAAGGCTACACAGTTTTTGCAATATTTGGCAGCAGAACTTCAATGTTACTTAAGGAGCCTTTGTCAAGGATCTAAGGATCCATTGCAACCTGATGCAGTGCAACTGTGCCAAGAACCTGAGGACCAATCACATTAGAATCCATCTGTCCAGGGGGAAAAAACTGGAGGAGGCAAAGATCCATTTTTGAAGCAAGCTCATAATTTCTCAAAGTTAAGGAGAGTTCTGATCAAAGACTGACTTTATTTCCTAATAGATAAAGGAGGCAGATCGAGAACTTGTTTGTCAGCCTAGGTCTAACCTTCTCCAATGTTGATTTTGGGTCTGAATAATTCTTAGATAGCTCTTTAAAAACCTAGGGAGAGGCTCAATGGAGAACTCAGACTCCAGGAGTTATATGATGACATAATGTGTTATCTTTTCCTATTTCTCCACATTTATTTAAAAAGCACCCATCATGATGGCTCTTCACACTTGGGTAATTATTTTAAATACACATCAGAGCTAAGGATAAAAATCCAGGTATCTTAATTTGCCCTACTGGAACAGTTCCTGTGCCAATGAAAAAGGCTCTCACAACTTGAAACCTTGATTCAATCAACCCATCATCTCCAATAAGAACTAAAAACCAGGCAGATCTTGCTAGGATGCCCACAAGTCAGTGAGTCTGAGGTTTTTCCTACAATGATGGTGGAGGCTGCTCCTGAATGGAGGACCCGGGAGGGAAAACCGGCTGCTCTGAGTGCCCTCTTCCCAAACAAGGGATCTTTTTGCCCAGGATTGCACCTGTGGCAATATCATGTGTGGGAGGAAGATCTCTTTATAGCCACAAGGCAAGTATACTGGCTAAACCCATCTATTCCTCTTTGACACTTTATGTTCTGTCTTATGTTGCAGTGGTTGTAAAACACCAGCCTTTTGGAGCTCTTCCACACTGGAAAATTTCATCATGATAAAACACAACCCCGAGGAATCTTGGTAACTAAGACAATGCTAAACATGCTGTTAAACATTGAACACAGACAGGGACTGTAATGTTTAACATCACATCAGCTGGTTGTGGTTAAGCCCATGGGCTGACCAGCTGCCACAATGCTGAACATGATGGTGTCTGCGTGCACAGAATATTTAGCAGTGTGTTAGCAGCCCTCATTATCAAGGGTCTCTTTTCTTGCATGATCTGGTTTTCTAGCACAGGCACGCATTATACCGACATACACAACTGTTGCAAGGTACCAGATTAACCAGATTGGAACAGTTCAAGTGGTACTTGAATTTATGTCAAGGAGCTCAGTCTTTTAGTTCAGCTCTTGGCTACAGAAATCACATACAACACAGTAGTTCATACCTTGCCTTTGTTTCTGTACACCGTGTCTCTGACCCCAGCGCAGCTGGATTGTTATTGCTTTGGTCTGCTGGGGAAAATAGCAGACACATGGCACCCTGACAAACCTTGTTTTTTTACAGAGGTCTTATCCTAGCTTGGGAGAAAGGGGAGACAAATGCTTGAACAGTATTTATGTACCAGCAAGATGGTGAGGAAAGAAATGACAAGCATCTGCTTTCTCTCACGTGACTGGGCATGATGTATTGATAGTAGTCTCAGCTCTGTAATGTAAAAGGATAATGTGAAGTTAACTCTACTAATGGATCAGTTCCAGGACTATTTCAGCTCCAAGAAATATGTGACATTTGGATATCTCTTTTTATTTATTACCAGATATTAGACTCCTGCAGATATGCAGGAACAATAGATCAGTATGTGAATGGTCTAAAAATTAAGGCCAAGTTTGTGATTTTGTGCAGCATGATGCATGATGAACTCCCCACAAGACTATTGGGATGACCAGATATTTGGCTTATGAAAGGGAAAATAAAAGCATTCAACAAGTGAAACCAGTACTTTCCCTGAACATGAGGGAAAAGAAACCCAACAACCCCAACAAATGAGACACATGGCTTAAAGGTAGGAAATGGAAACCTAGGGAAGTATTATTAAACTAGCATATGGCTTGAGAGATGGTCAGCTCTTATTGCAGCTTTTCCAAAGGCAGAAGGGCTGTTTAGGGTCTTTCTCATCTCTTTAGCTCTGATTTCCCAGTGGCTGAAATTATATCTTCAGCTGCACTATATAACATTTCAAAGTTGTTGGAACTTAATATTTTGAGATTTCTCTTCACCTGTCAAATTTTATTGAAATTAATCAGTGGCTTCTGTTATAAAGCAGAAACTATGAAAGTACAGAAGCAAATGTTAACTTTGTCTTTACTAAAAAACTGGGGTAAAACGAATATGCTACATTTTAGTTAATGACTTATTTTTCTTTTTTTTATAGTTTTTCATACTGTGCTGGTTTTGGCTGGGGTAGAATTAATTGTCTTCATAGTGGCTGGTATGAGGCTGTATTTTGGATTTGTGCTGAACACAGAACTGATAATACAGAGATGTTTTTGCTATTGCTGAGCAAGGATTATATAGAGCCAAGGCCTTTTCTCCTTGTCATACTGAGACTGGTGAGGAAGTTGGGGCTGCAGGAGAGGTTGTGAGGTGACACAGCTGAGACAGATGATCCAAACTGACCAAAGGGATATTCCAGACTGTGAAATGATACTCTGTATATGAAGAGGGGGAAGAAGAAGGCATGGGGGACATTTGGAGTAATGGCATTTATCTTCCCAAGTAACTGTTACATGTGGTGGGGCCCTGCTCACCTGGAGATGGCTGGTCATCTGCCTGCCCATGGGAAGCAGTTAATTAATTCCTTGTTTTGCTTGTGCGCATGGCTTTTGCCTTCCCTATTCAACTATTGTCATCCCAACCCATGAGTTCTCCAGCTTCTACCCTTCTCATTCTCTCCCCAGTCCTGCTGGTGGGGCATTGAGTGAGAGGCTGCATAGGGCTTGGCTGCTGGCTGGGGTGAAAGCACAACAGACAGTTTCTTACTTTTTTTCTATTATTTTTATAAGAAGGAAAAAGCAGTCAGTAAAATAACTGGTATAAGTCATGTGGGTCCAAAACTGAAGGAAAAATGGTAGAAGATGTAAAGTGTGAGTTTGAAGTGGGTATAAAACTAAAGATAAGGGTATTTGCTATGGGAAGGATGAAGAAGATCCAGGTGGTAGAAATTCTGCATAGAGGAAAGGTTGGGAGAATGAAGTGAGCATAACCACAGCTTTTACTATGCCACGGAAACAGTATAGGTGCTACTGAGTTTTGTGGAAGCTTTCTCCTTGTTGTTGGCAGTTTGTAAATCTATTACCTAGGCTGAAGGACTCTTCTCACTGAAAGGGAAGGAAGAGTAGTGATGCATATTTATAGTCAATGCAAATTTGCCTTATCCAGGTAAGGATTTAATTTCTAAACTTCATGGCTAAAGAAATCCTCATTTGACCTAAATCCCATTGCCATGTCTAACTCAAGGTGTTCCTAGCTCTTGCTAGACCCCAAAAGTGTTTCAGTCTAAAGGTGCACAGGGACTAAACTGGAGTTTAAGTGAGATTAATTTGGGCCAAAGAGATCATGGTATGGTGCTGTCTGAATTTCCCCTTAACCCCATGGATCAATAGATGTAGTTCTGTATCTCTGATATCCCAGTGTTCTGAAGGAGGTAGGTGTTCCCCAAGAAAAAGAAGTGACAGGAACCATCATCCTGCTTTCCTGCCCCCAGAGTATGTGGGAGAGTGACATTATCATTTATTATCTGTTTTGCTGTAGTTCTTGGGATCCTTTACACTTACAGTTGTACTCTGATTTTGGAAAGGGACAAACTATTGTCCATGAAGAGGCTATGTCATCTCAGATGTGAAAGAATTGCACCCTAAACACTCAGGATTTTCTACTTGCAAAGGCACAGGATTGTGAAAACTCCTCTTGTCTAGCCCCAAGGTTATGCTGTCTAATGGGATAGCAGAGTAAGCAAGCAGAACTGTTGAAGGATTTACTTGCCGAGCCAAAAAATCCTGTAAGTAGTTAACGAGTGTTTAGCCTTGCTGAACTTTCATAACACTGCCATTGATAACCAAGTGGGACCTGCATGGCACAGGATCATGGAAAAAAAGTGCTGGACTTGCCCTTTCTCAATTACAAGAAGCCTCTTAAGCCCCAGGTGGTGAAAGATGTCAAAGTTAAGATGCCAGGGAAAAGAGACAGCTGACGGCAAAGCCCTTGCCCATTTTCTTTGACAAAAATGTAGCAAAGCTACAAATGGGGTGGTTTGGTAGCATGTGCAGTAGGAGTGATATTCTGTTCTGAAATGTGAATCTGGGGTGCAGGACCACTGAAAACATAGAGAAGGTCACGATCCTGGGGGAAGGTTTTCCTCTTCAAGCATTTGGGTGACAATGTAAACATATTGTGAGTAAGAGGCTACAGGAAGGTTAAACCAAGGGCATTTATGCTTTTATTTGTAAGTTAAGCAAAGGCTTTTATTTTTATCTTCTTTGTATTAGCAGGTTCATTTTTAATTTGGCCCTCGCTACTCAAAGTGCTTGACCCTTTTTTGTTGAACGAAAACTGGGATTGAGTTGGTTTTAAAAGGATTTTCATTTGATGACTGCTTTAAAACTAAAGCAAGCTATCACTCAATACCAATTTTTATAAGTTCTTTTTCCCACGATGGAATGGGTTCAGGTAAATATATATCTAATTAGATGACCATTACCCAAACATTTATGCAGTTATCTTCCAGGGATATGAAACCCAGTTGGAAACAGTTTTTTTAAACTTTCTGTTACAGTTCCTAATTTATGACTAGTGAGAACCTAATTAGATTATTCCCTCTCTTCAGGAGTCAAGGAACATCCCCAGTTATCAAGATGCATGTGGGCTGACTCATCAGAGCAGGATGGCCAGATTTCTGAGCTTCATACCAAAATATACAGAGTCGAGAACGATCAGCTGTCCCATCTGTCAGAGGGCTGTGGGAAGGGAAGACCCAGGAGTAAGAACTTCACAGAGATCCCAGAGATCCAGGCTGAGCATGCAGCTGGAGCCTGGGATTACCAGTGACATTGGCCAGAGCTGTTCTACTTACCCACCTTCTCTCCCTGCTAAAGAAGTAAATTACCCAGCCTTGGTATTGTACTTACACTCTTTGCAGGCACATATAGCTTGAATCAAGATGCTCCTTCATCCCCCGGTGTGAACCACCATTAGCAGCTCAGGGTACTTCATACGACAGCTTATAAGAGCACATGAGAGCTTTTTGCAGCTGGTCTACACTGGATTATTCAGCTCTAGAGTAAAGGCAAAAATACAGAATATATGTAGATTGGGTCTAAGAACACGAATTTTGAGTGGGATCAGAGTGGGAAGAAGAAGCCATAGGGCAGCCAGCCTCAGGCAGGGTCCGTGCTCACCAATGCAGACACTATGATGCAGTTCCAGCTGCAATGAACTGCTTCAAGACCCAGAGAGGCTGGTGAGGCACCTCACTGTGCACCTCCAGAAACACAGGACCTTCCAGGCAATCTGCATGGCCACTGTTCTGTAAGTAGGTACAAACTTCTGGTGATGCCTTGTGATTGCTACTGAAGTCATAGCTTACTTTTACAAGGGTCTGTTTTCTGTTTTGCATACAACACAATGAAGCCAGCAGTCAGAGACTGTGTTCATGCCATACAGATGTACAAATCCAACTTCCCCCTTGACAAAGTGCAGTTTTTTGTGCTGGTGAGGGAGGTCACAGACAGCAAAAATCTGCAAGTGCTACATCCAAACCCTTCATTTCCAGATGTGCGCACAAAGCAAGTTCGCACTGTTTGTCTTGATAGGGGGTTTCTATCTGAAGTGCCAAATTTGTGTATGGATCTGTGATAATGTGGGGTTGCTGCAGTCCTTCTAACTATTGCCAGATCTGCTGAAGAACAGTGAGAAGATTATGCTTTCCTCTGAATTCAGTAAAGGTCTCCAAAGAGTACTTGTGTAAAGAGACTCAGGTCCAGGAAGCCTGTAATTATCAGCTAAATAAATAATTTAATTAATACAAACTCTGGGCTAGATCCCAGTCTGACTTGGCAGGTTTATTCTGTTCTGGGGAGGTATAAAACAGTGCCAAGGGCCCAAAATCTAGCCTTCAGGGCTAAAAATTTAGCCTTTGGTACAAAAGTCCAGGTGTTACTCAGAGGGAAGGACCTAGCCTTACAGGTCCGCAAAATCCTTCAGAAACAAATAAGAACTCATAGAACTTAATCTTTTTTGCCCTTCAGTTTCTCAAAAGCTCAGTTCTGTTCCTCACCCCAATCTCCCATCATATTTTTTCATCTTTACATACCTCTAAATTTCCTGCCATTTGGCTCGGACCAGGCATGTCAGAGCCAAATACTGTTATAGCTGTTTTTGTGTTGGTTCCAGCCCAACTGGAAGCAGGAAATACTAAAATTCTCCTGGGTAATCCTCTTCTCTGGAGACTTTAAGTCCAATTTTGCAGATTCATGAGTGTTACGTGCTTTAAGCAAAGTTCAGAGATGCAAACAAAGCCAAGTGCTACAGATATGTAGACTTGAGATACACAGGCAAGGCAATGAGTTCTGTATGCCTGTAATATCCCTTGCTATCCCAACACTTGCCTGCACCAAACTGCTCCAGTTTCTGTTTAGAGCTGAGTTCTAAATCATACTGTTTTTGCGCACCTCAGGAACATGGTCTGCACTACTTATTGTGTGAGGGCTCAGGTTTGGGGAGAAGCCAGCAGACGAGCAATAGGTCCTGAGGCACCTGAAAGTGGGGACTAGAATAAAGCAAGCAGACTGTGTCATCCTCAGTTTGTTCCTCATCTTTGTTCCTGGAGCTGTTCCCTTTTTCCAATGGTGATGCTGTGCTGGATTACACCTCCCTGCCAGCAATGCTGTGTGATGGACTTGCCCAGCAGGAGACAAGTGGCTGGAGACACTGTCGGTGCTGTACAGTGGCAGTGCTGCGAATTTGGGATCCTGTCATCGTATGAAGGGCCAACCTGAGCAGGAAAGTCCAGCTCTTCTGCACACAAGTAACATTTGCATTCCCTGTGGTGGGGATGGGACATGAAAGCCCTGCTGAGGCCTTGCTGGACGTCTCCTGTCAGACCCTCTCTTCTGGGCATGGACAGTAAATTCAAACTGGTTTGTTCTGGGAAGAGCACACAGAAATGACAGTCCTGCAAATGCAGCTCCTCTGTATGCCATACTTTAGGTCAGGTCTGCTGATGGCAAGCATATTTAAAGCAACTGCCACGAAATGGCACCACTATGCAATGGACATTTCTACTGACAGTGCAAAAATAAAATCATTTTGAGAAAGGAGAAAAAAAGAGACTGAGAAAAATCTGAGGAGTCGTTGGAGGAACAGGAAAGAATGAGTTAACCTCATATCAATGTGATTTCTGTCACTAGTGCACAAGTAATTCTAGAGGATACCCCTAGGTATCCCCTGTTTCCTCAGCAAATAGCATGGTCATGCAAAGATTTATAGACATCATCCACTGTCAGAGAATCAGGGAGATTTGCTTAATGAGGCCTGTTTCTGGGGAAAAAAAACAACCTGAGTATGTGTTTCTTTGCTTGCTTTGGAGCTGATCAGAAGATAATAATTTAATAAGGCTATTATTCTGTATTGTTTGCATGACATTAGCACAACATTAGTGCTCATTGAAACTGAAGGCCAATTTTAAGTGGCACTGTACCCAAGCACAGTAAGAGACAGTAGTTGCTATGCTTATCAGCTGAACAGACAAAGTGTGGTAAGCTCCCTTTCCAAACAGAGAATTGATACACATAAATAATGAAGTAATCCACCCCACAGATATCCAGCGTACAAACACAAGCATGACAGCCAGCTGCAATACTGAACCATGGTAAGAGGTTTAACAACACAGAAAACAATAGGTATTGTATACTGTAGGCTTATAAAATAGGACTGGGTGAAAAAGGTTCTTTTCTCCCCTGGGAATGGACAGATTTTTGTCAAACACAGTCTGGCTGAAAACTGAATATGTGCTTATTGTAATATCTTTTGTTTGGTAGTTCACATTTATTTTAAGGACAAATGAAAAGCGGACACCTCACATGCAGAATCTGTCTTTGGCCTAAACAAAGAATAAAAATTTTCACTGAAAATCTGCTTTGGTGAAAAATTTGCAGCAAGCTCTGATGCAAAATACCGTACGGTAGGTGTTTCTTTTCTGTTTGCTCTTGTATCCGTCTCTGGAATTCTGTGTTGCTTTGGCCCTTACTCGAATACCACCTTCTGCTACTAATGTAATGTTGCCAGCTCCAGCAGTTCAAGCATAAATCTTCCTAAATTTGAGCATTGGAGTGTTGTGGGAGAGGAGGAAGAGGAGAGGAGAAGGGAGAGACTAGACGGGCACAAGGGGAATCCAAATCCAAGTTTTAGAAGACAGGTGTCCAGCTTCGGTTAACAAATTAAAAAGGAAATTAAGTTTATCTGTTGTGGCCATGGAGAAAACCTAGCAAATGTGAAGTTCACGGGCTCAAATTGCACTCAGCCACAGACAAAGATCTTTGACTTTCTGCTTTGTTTGTAGTGCTGGGGGGCCAGGTGCACCCCAGCTTGCCATGGGCGTGCAGGGCTGGAGCTTCTGCCAGCACCTCTGCCCTGGTACCTGCCCCACGGTGGGCCAGGGCCCCGATGCCAGCAGCTGCCCCTGCTTGTGCACGGCCTCCGCACACCTCCAAAACCTGGGCCCCACACACCCGCCCCGGGGGGAGGAGGAGGAGGAGGGGGAAGGACCAGCTGGCTGCAGCAGTGGAAAAGCCATAAGAAGTAAGCAGAACCATACAAGGACCACATGTGGACTTTTGTTTGGATTAGCTCTGTTGCAGCAATGCCGGTTGCGAGCAACACACCCACCACTTGCATTGCCACTTCTTTTTGGACTGTTCAGGGTACTTATGTCTATAGGGTATAGGGTTACTGGCACCCAAATACTACATGCTGCTTTTGTGAACCCTAATGATTTGCCTTAAATTTCATTACAGTGGTAGTAGGAATAGTGTGGAGTTGTGTCTATCAGCTATATCTATCCTAGTCTGCAACAATGCTTCTGTGAACAATCATGTGTGCTGACATCCCTAAAATAGTGGAAGATTGTCATGGTTTAAGCTTTTGTTGTTGTTGTTGTTGTTGTTGTTTAACCTCCTGCTCTGGGTACCTGGTGCTAGACTCCACCTACACTGCCTCTGAAAAATTTTTCCTCTGTCAAAAAATGGTATAATATAATTTTCAGGAACTAGTGAGCTACTATTATACACATCGAGATCTGTGGACCAAATATTTTTTGATTGAAATAATTTTACAAATTCTAACATGTTAGAAGGATTTTAAAATCAAAGGTAATACCAGATGTTCTGCTACATAAATGCCATAAAAAATATGTTCAGATCCTCTTCTCTTATTTGCCTGTTTTTTTATGTGAGAAGCATACTATGGAGTAATGAAAAGATTATGCCAAGCATTTAAGAGAAAATTCTGAACTTCAAATACTTTATTAAAATGGAAATGTAAACACAGTTTTCAGAAGGATGTGTCTCCAGGGGCAGACTGGGTGGCCCTAATGGTATGAAATGCCTCATTGCACAGGGTATCCTTCACATACAGTCATTTGGGGGACAACACACATTGTTTGTAAATTAATTCCATAGCAGAAAATGGGTTGAGAGGGTGAAAACCACAAAAATGTGGAGGAAAATGTTTGCAGATATGACCATATCTTTTGAAGTAGAATTAGTGTAATAGTTATGGTAGCTTGAAGATTTATTTGGGTGGAAAAGTACAGCATGTATGTATTCACGGAAATACTTCACATCTCTGTCTCAGCATTGTTTGCTTGTTTGTTTTATGCTGATTTTATTTTTCCACTTTGCAGCAATAAGTTGTAAAAAAACCCTTCTCTCTGGGCTTTTGGGTAAGGGAAGAATACACCATTGGGATAGGATGTTCTCTAATGGGAGAGATGAGAATGTACTCTACTCACAATGAACATGGTACATATTCCCTGCATAACTGCTCCAAAGTGATTTTCAGGAAAGAGGAGAACTCCTTTTAATAATGTTCAGTGTTGGACATCACTTGCTTCCTCTGAAGAAATTGATTTTGGAACAGACATCTTAGGTCATAAGTTATTCTTGATGTGAATGCACTCCTGCAAAGGCTGTAAGTAAAACCTCCTTGAATGATTTTCAAAACCTTCTGTGGGTTTGGCATTTGATGCTTGAAAGGACTATACATGGAATTAGAACACACATGAGTAACCAATATAGATATGCTTAAAAGTGAGTCCCACTGAACTGGCCCCACCGAAATGGCCACAAGAACATCTGTGTATCTTGACACAATGGGAGCCTGAAGCATTTTTATTAAGTGTTTATCAAAATATCATACAGACCATCTGCATCATGTTGTCACCTATTCTCTATTTGTGATCAAAAAGGTGCACCTAATACTGAACATCTCATTTCTTTCTCCAATAATTTTAGGATGGCTAATACTTGTGTTTTGTCTGACTACAGAGAGCTGCATTTTTGTACACTTTTTCTAATGGCCTATAGCTTTCTTAAGTTCATATAGATCCGAGGAAAAGAAAAACAGCCTATACTTTCTCAGCTTATTTTGCTTATGGAGGTACTTTTGAGTACCCAAAAGAGGCTTATTTTTGTCCTTACTATTTTGTTTTGCAAAAGCTACCATACAAGACCACCTTAGATTCAGGAGACAGTGTACACACACACACGCACAAAATACTGTGTGAACTCCGGTTACAACTATGTTGTAAATAACTCTTCCATCAGGGAATCCCCCAGCTCTGCATTACTGTGTATTACAAAAGTAGTAAATGAGTCAGGTTTCCCAGTAAACAGGAGCTGAAAGTAACAGGAGGGAGGAAAAGCAAAAGCCACAATGAGACTTGTTGTGACAAGACTGTCATTACCTTTTTTGTCTGTCAAGTGGGTATTAATAGAGTTACCTCAGTTACTGAGTTATTACTTAAGGGACCAAAGGTAAATCAGAGAGGCTACCACTGCCTTTCCATGTGAACTGGGGACTTCAAGAATTTTCTGAGCTGTTGATTCACTATAATGCTTTAGCAGGGAGTTAAAGTTTCATGTGTTGTTTCATCAATAAAAAAGCTGCCACTGGGTAGTAAATTATCTGTGTAATCCTCTCTCTGGGAAGCCCTGACCCTTTATTGGCTGTGCAATGCATCACACATCTTGGCCTGACCCTTATGTACAGGTAAAAAGGTATCAGATCTGACTGTTTGAGAAACTGGGTTTTTGATTGCCCCCGCCCCCCCC
>VXBQ01017305.1:212099-228029 GCA_013400175.1 Phainopepla nitens
GCCCCCACCCCGGGTTTTCTAGAAGAATAAAAGATAACCCTAAAGTTGATTCATGTTTTAAACCCATGACAATCCAAGAACTGAGGAAAATTATATCATTAGGCTGGCAAGAAAGAGGAACATGGGAACTCTGTAAGGTGGCTGGCAAGTATTTTTAAAAATGCTAGTGGAGGAGCATCAGGGGAAAACAGCAAAGAGGGGTGAAAATGCTTCTGAAGTGACATCTGAGACAACAGCTGTGTATAACAGTTATAATTTTAGATGGGAGGAGAAGAAATTGGAGAGAAGGGAATGGGGGGAGAAGAGGGAGAAGCAGTAATGCTTTACTATTTCAAGTCAGAGTTTGGACATGGGAGGGGATACCTGTTCTTCAGTAGTCCTGAACTATATCTCTAATGTACAAGTGCATTAGATCTGTCAGTCTGTCCCTTATTGCCTGCAGACCTGACCGATGGTTAGTAATCATAATTCAGCGTTTCAAAAAGTAGGAGTAAGGAATTCATACTAAAAGTGAAAACAAGAATTCCTACTTTCCTTATAGAAGTACAGAGAATTGTACTCGTCATAAAAAACTAAATAGAGGGCTGCAGCCTTCAGAAGGTAAGGTATGGTTTGTGTGCAGAAACAACTTGTGTTTTGTTGAAGCTGACTTTTATAGCAGTTTAATTAGAATGAGATGCTTTTGTGTCTTACGGCTCAAGCAGTTGATCTGATGTAGCTGCAGACACTAAAGAATGAAGTGCAGCAAAGCCAGCATCAAGCCACTTGCAATCCGACATGAGAGCCGCTCCGAGTTAAGGAAATTGTTTTGAAACTCACCCGCGGCCAAGCGGCGCATGTGACACGAGTAGTGCGCGTCTGCTGACTGCCGCTCCCGGCTCCTCCGCCTGCCGGCAGCGGCTCCGCCCGGGGCGTGCGCTGGGCACGGCGCTGCTGCCCTCGGTCCGGGCTGCGGTGACAGCAGCGGGGACTGCCAGGCAGACCTCGCGGGGGCTGAACTCAGAGCTTTGGCAGCGAAGTGAACAAAGCGCTCATTTCGAATAAACTGGCTGCAAATCCCACTTATTTTTGATCCTCGCTTTCTCTTAATATTTTGCGAGTCTGCTCAGGATCTGAGGTTTTAACAGAAAGTGGTGCTCTGGGGAAGGTTTCTTCATTTATCAGCCAGTTTTACAATCTCCTGCTTCAATTCCAAGGCAGACAGATTGATGGAATAACTACAGTATGGTGGTGCCACCGTTGTAGAAGTGTGTGATCTGGTAGAGTTTGGTGTGGTTTTGTTTTCACACACTGGCTATTTTTTTTGTTGAAGTAACTCTCTTTTTCCTAATATCCCCAGCCACAAAGTAGTTTCATCTCAGCAGATGTCTTAAGCATAGTTCAGCTGCATCAGCAGATATTCCGGCAATGGTATTGCTCCCCTGTGACTCAATAGGGATTTTTTTATTTTTTATTTTTTTATTTTTTTATTTAAGTGCTGGCAACACGGTTTATTTATAACAAGGAACATATTTCTAGAGCATTTTCTATATCCATATCTATTTCTTCAATCTTTATCTCAGTAAATAGAACTTAGTGTTCACATTTAGATTTTTCTT
This sequence comes from Phainopepla nitens, assembly GCA_013400175.1. Classification (NCBI taxonomy): domain Eukaryota; kingdom Metazoa; phylum Chordata; class Aves; order Passeriformes; family Bombycillidae; genus Phainopepla; species Phainopepla nitens. The sequence goes on from VXBQ01017305.1 coordinate 213,698, forward strand.
TTTCTCCTCCTCCCTTTCTGCTCTTTCAAACAGCAGAGTGGCTAGGAAATGCTTGGTGAAAGTGCTGTTTGCCCAGTGCTATAGTCTAGAGCAGACTCAGCAGCACTAGACAAACATTTTCTTTACAGCATTAGTTCTTTCACCTACAAGATATATCAAGCTAAAAGTTCATAACACTGCTTTTTTCCCTTATGTGTGTTTCAATCTTTCTGACATCTGGAAAAAGTGTTTTTTGACTTGGTCCTTCCTGCATAACTTCTGTTTAAACTCGATTCACAAAAAAGATATAGTGTTTTCCTAGGGTCTGGGTGATTAAGATCATTTCTCCTCTTGCCTGGCAGTGCTACAACTCTTTGGTAGAAGGAGTCCCAAAAGAACTACTCTGGGAATTGTCACATTTTATGATGTATGAGCTTCTTTTTCTTTTTAATTTTACCACAAGAAAAGAAGGGGCATTCTCCCATCTGCACAGATCTCCTCAGCTCTGCTGAAGTTCGAGACTCAGAGCTGCTTAACCATTAAAATGAACAACCAAAATCCTGCAGAGTCCTCTCAGCCAAAGCTCTCCTTCTCCTTTTGTAGGTGCTCTGCTTGATTAAATATGGAAGATCAAATGTTTAACAGTTGAATAAACAGGTTTGCTGGGCCCCTACTACATGGACTGGGGCTGGGACAGGGTCCTTTTCCCAAAACTGGGACAAGAGCACTAACTAATGCAGTGACAGAGGTCTGGTGACCACTGTCACCTTTTTGTCTCCTGTAAATGGGAGAACTTTTTTTTTTTCCAAATTTTGTGATTCTCACACTTGCAGACCCACTGGCTGTGTCCCTTCCCCATTTCCTCCAGATGCCACACCTGAGCAGGAGCACAGCAGAAGCCAGTCAGTTCTGTTCTCCCAAAAGTCTCCCACTAGTCTTCACTATAAGTTCGGGTCCAGAAGAGACATTTACATCACTAATCAGAGAGCTTAGGTAGGACCTTTATACTGGAACTTTCCACTGGCATAAAATAACCAGGATGAAAGCCTTCCAGCTGCTCCACCTTAACCATAGGCAAAGTGGAAGACGTTAAGCTAAATGAAATTTTTCTGTGAGATAATTTGTCTTGGAAGTGAGGTCCAGTGGGATCCTGCCTGCTTAGAACTGCTGAATGTGGCTCCATAAATCCAGCCCCTTAGGCTGTGGGAAAGCAATTGCCCACAGTGCTGAACTGTTATCACGCCCCTTAGCGTGGGTTTGGCCTTGGTCAGCTTTCTGTGTCTGGCTGGTAGGTCCAGAATTAGTGCAGGAGAGGAGAAACTCCCAATGGTTACAACTTGGTAATGGCTACCCATTTTTGGAGAGTGAGTGAAGTTAGTCATACAGATGTGGGCTGTTTGCAGCTTGCTACCCTCAGGGGCAGGGACTAGAACTCAGCACATTTAATTTACTACTGTTTTTACCAATATAGACTTCAGTGCTCCTTACTATTTCTGTTGTGGATGTAGAAAACCATGAAGGAAGGAGCTATGAATGTGCCAGAAACCTGCTTTAAGCTCTTCCTCACTATCCCTTACTTGAAGGAATACTCCCTTACTGTGTTCATCTGAAGGCGAGACTGTTTCAAAACGCTAGTAAAAAGCATAAAGTTCTTCTCTTCCTGCCCTCAGCACTAGATCCTGTCATGATTAATAAAACCATTTAAAGAACATTTTCCATTTCTTTTTTCCGTCTGCCCTACCTTGCCCTGACCTCAAATTAATTAAATGAAACAGTGACCTTCCTGAATCTACCTTTTCTTTCTGTGCTATGTTCCCAGGCTCTGTTTTGTCAGACTTAGAACTTTGTTATAAAGATTAACTGTCCATCTCCATTTTTGCTTTTAAACGATCCCATGGCAGTCCTGCCTTGCAGTCCCTGTCGTTCATAACTGTCTTGTATTTTCACAGAAGCACCACTATGGATGGTACAAATGAAAATAAGAAAGAACTGCTCCTCCCTGTTATTCATAATCACAAAGCATGGTATGACCATTCAGCTGCAAAAATCTACAGAGCAGAGCTGTATTCATTCCTGATAGTGTCACTTCTGCAATGCAGAAACAATCAAAACTATTTCTTTCATGCACAGTTATATGATATCTGAGACACACCTGTTTGTAAATAGTACTGAAATGTGTAATAGTTCATTCACTCTTTGAAATCTCCTTGTGGCCACAGGGAAGGTTTGCTGGGGGGCAAGGTGTGGTTACATGATGTCCTCACTAGTGTTTTTCGTTATGGATGTACGAGCTGTGCTTGGGCTGTCAGCACACAGCTCCTGCCCTGATGCTACCGTAGCTGTTCTGGGAAGGATCATATAGTCTTAAAGCCTTTCCAGCCTGACATGGTAACTTCAGGAACGGATGAGGAACCTGGGAGCTGCCTGCACTGCAGGTAGAGTTGGCACTGTCAGCCCTGGCTGGAGATTAAGTGCCTCCCAGTGAGCAACACTGGGATTTCTGCAGCCTGGCAGAGTGATGGGGTCTCCTGGGTGCCTCAGCTTCAGACCTTCAGGTTATTCCATGCCATAGTGCAGGTGGGGCCATTTGGGATCATGATCATGGTGTTTTACTTCACCAGATTGAGGGCAGGAGACACTAAGCAATGGTGAAAACTGAGCTGGAGGTGGCAGCAGACCCTTATCATGAAAAAGGAGGCACATGGTTCCAAACTGGGTTTTTTCTCAGATTATCTGTTTCCAAAGCATCCAAGGTGCCTTTTCTCAGTAGAAGCACTATTGTTTCAAATCACTTCCCTGCCATCTTGATTATGTAGGCCCGACATCCAAAGCCATGTTTATGCCAACCTATGCACACAAAGCTTCCTCTGATGCTATGAAACTCTCTCTGGAGACATAGAGTTTCCATATTCAGCCTCCTCCCCTTTTGGCACTTCATGCTTTGTAGCACCCTCAGCCTATTGAGCTTTGGGGCAGATCAGCATCTCAGCCTTGTCACATAAATCCATCAGAGAACCAATTCACTTTCCTTGTTCTTCTGAAATCAGGGAGGCAAATTTGTGTTAATATTTCAGCAAGTACTGGTAGAATTGCCACCCACCTTTGTGCCTCAAGCATAGTGTTTATACTTTAATTGAGATGTCTGTGTAGTTTTAGCTGTTGAAAATGGCAGACTCATTTCCCCGTTTCTAAACTTGATCATGAGTTTCTCCAACTTTTAATACAAATTTCCCGTTTAATGTATTCAGGTGTGTATGTAGTGGGAGAAGGGAATTTTAACAGTGACGTGTTACACCGGAGTAACAGAGAATTTCAGCAGGTTGTATAATACTGCATTTTCATCCTTTCCCCCTAGCATCCTTGCAAAGATGTGTATTTCATTTTAAAAATATATTTAGCAACAAAATCCAGACTAATTAAACACGGCTCAGCTGTGTCTGTCTAGGATAACAATTGAAGTTGCTTTTTTAGTTTATTTAACTGAGAAGGCTTTAAAGCACAATAGATATTTGCAGAAAAAGAAATGAAAAGTTACAAAGAAAAATTATTGACATGATAATTAAAAAAGAATTCCTAATTAGCAAAATTGAACATTTTTTTTGTTCTGCTGAAAAAACAAGGTTTCGAAAGTCATGTGGAAAAAGTTATTTTATTTGAAGATCTTCTGGCAAAAACCCCCATATACTGCTCTCAGTTCAGCCTAATAACTCATCGTCTTAGGAGACCTCTGTCCTAGAGAGTATCCACACCCTGGTGTTGTTTGTTCAGTTGCTTCCAGAAAGCTACAAGTGAGCCATGGTGAAGGCTGAGCACTAGAGCCCTCCCTCAGGCAATTGGTGAGGTTTGCTGATAAGTGGTAGTGTCCTGGTAGAGGATATTTCAGGTGAGTTCGAGAAAACCAGATGGTGCCAGATCTACAGTAAGATTACCGCCACCTTGGTAAGTTTTAGGTGAATTAAACTATGATTCCCCAAACTCGCTCTCTCAGCAGGTTGCTTGTCAGGCCATCTCCAGTTTTGTCCCAGAGAGCCCCTGGATGCTGACAGAACCAACAGTCTTTGGGCTGCATCATGCTTCTAACTATGAGAGAAGTATTTTTCATGGTTATCTGAAGGGTGTGGTTGCAGAGTCATGCTCTCTGCACAGAGAACACGAGACAGGAACATGCTCACCATCAGCAGTCCTTTCCTCAGTTAAAAAAGCCCCACCAGGAAAACTTCAGTGTCTTTGCATATTAGGTTGTGAGTTAGGTGCTACAACTAAGGAGTAGGTAAGCAGGGTACACCACCCTCATCAGCCTGAGCGCATTCAAACCCACATTCACTACTGGACTGGGGAGTACCTTGAGTCATACCCATGAAAATAAGGTCATGTGGGAGGGTTCTTCCAATCTTTCCTACTGGTGTTGCATATCAGGTGGGATTCATGCTGCTTGAATGAAAACAAAGATGGGACATGACTCAAGTTGCTCAGGGTCAGGCTGTTCATCTTGTGCAGTGCACCCCAGGGCTGGTCTTCTGCTTTCCAAGTGAATGCATAGTCACTAGGATACTCTTAAAAAATTAGTTTCCCTATAAAATACTGAGATTATTAAAAGAGTGATACTAGACCTGTTTTCCAAGGTAACTTTGGCAGATCTCATGGAGCCCTGCAATGCTGAGTAGCTGAAGGCACCTTCTGCATTTGGTGCAGAAATCTCAAAGTTATGTGGAAGTCCAAACACATTGCTGTGCGTCGTCATTCCTACTGATCACAGTGGAATGCAAGGTTTGGAGTTTTCAGGAGTATTTTTAGATTATTTTTCTGAAGCTACAACTCTTCCCTAGCTAAACTAATCTGAGCCATGGTTTCTGTTCTAGTGACCAAAATCCCTGAAGACCCATCTTTGATTCAGCGTGGCCATCAATGTGTGCCTTTGAGCAGCTGTGTGAATCCCACTGCTGAAGGCAATGTGCTGTGCCATCCACTTTGCTTAGCCAGACAAGTGTCCAGCATTGTCACTGCCTGGTAACTAATGCATAGAGTTTTGACTTTACACAATGCAGTGCAATATGTTTGGCTCCACAATCTGAAAAGGGTCTGCCCTTTGTCTCTCTTTATCAGTATTATCTGACATTGAGTTATGAGCTGCTAATGACCCAGAGATAATGAAAGTCATGTCTCAGAAAGCTCAGAGTTTGAAACATTGATGCAAGAAGACAGGAGAACCACTCAAGAAATCCAGTGGGAAGAATAATCTGTGCCTTTGAGCATAATATATGTTTTAATTACTGTTTGTTTGGCACTCTGGTGGGGAATATGGAAGAATAAAAGCTTTTAGAAGAGTTTTCAATGGGTTGATGGCAATGGTTTGATTTTCTTAGTTGAATTCCCCTTCTTCCCTCAGTTTTTCATCTGAGAGTACTGGCACTTTGATAAGTGTTGATGGAAAACACTGTCTTTTATGCTTAATGTGGGTGTGAGTAGAGGGTAGAGTATATTGGAAGTTCTGCATGCAAGTGCCAGAAATGCCTGTGGTTCCCACACTCAAAGGAGCAGAACAACTGCTCCTCCCAGGAGGCCCAGCGGTGTCAGAAGGTGCAAAGCAAAGGGAAGGTGGGCTGTAGCCCAAGCTTCTGTCTCTTCCCTAATTCTGACTAATTAGGAAAGCCAAGCAAGGTCATGTAAATTAGGAGCTTAGTGCCCTGGCATTGCCTTCTGAAAATATTTCTGTGTGGTATCTTTACAGTAGTTTTGCAGACTTTGCTTAGGCCAGTCTCCTGTTGGAGCCTGTTGGGCACTTTTTCTCCTCAGCTGTAATGATTTCTGTCTAAATTATTCAAGATTTACACTGGTATGATCTGGATGAGGATCTGGTGCAAGTATTCTGCAGATATGCCAAGAAAGGAGGCAGTTGTATGTGAACACATTCATTATGCATATTACCCCAGAGAGGCAAGCCACTGTCTCCGCTTGCCACTTCAAAGGAGTAGAGTGGGTCTGTTAAGAGAAAAATAAAATCCACAAGATGCCTCAGGGGGTAATAGTTGAGATTTCGTTGATTTGTACAGACAGCAATGGAGACAGAAATCTCACACTTGATTTTAAGTTTATATGGCACCCTTTTCTCAAGTACGCTGTTGTATCCGAGTCTCAGATCTTCAGCTAAAACACTGTGCAGCCCAGCAATGAGGCTCCATGATCTTCACAATGTGCCTTTGCTTTTGTTTTTATAAGTCAAGAATAAGCAGCTGATGAAAGACTGTCACAGATTCCCTGCAGAGCACTCGCAGTCTGAAGCTCTCTCTCATGCCACCAGAATGAATCAGTCTGCAGACAGCAGTTTTTAGCAAAGATGCTTTATTACCAGGGCTGCAGCTCCAACTAGAACGAGAGAACTCATTACTTTTAGAAAATTATTCTGGTGTTTGAAGTTCTTTTACAGCCCCAAACTGGAGAAACTGCAAAGCTCCACGTTTCTTTTTTTACTGAGAATGAATGCAGTAGATCTCTTTAATTAGACAGAGGTGGAAATGTATTAATTACCAGAGGACAACTCTCCATCTTCAAGTAACAGTACAGATGGACTGACCCTAGCTCCCAGTAGTAATAAAGCATCCTGGCATGTTGACAAACAGTCCTAGCTCCTGCTGGGATGAAAAGAATATGTGGGTATTTCCAAATCTTCATGATCATGAAGTACCATGAACAGGAAAGAAATGCTGTACACCTTTGGAATGCTTATTTTCTAACTATACACAATGTTTCTATAGAATCTTACTGATTTGCACATGAAAAAGAATTGCCTGTTCCATTTTCCTCTCTGCTTCCACACCATCCTCATTTCAGCAGCAGCTGTCTCAAGGATGGAGGCAATAGACAATTTCAGGACATTGTTACTTCCATTTTGAGTAGTTTAACTTTTAAGCATTATTTGCTGAGTCCAGGACTTTGTGAGAAGCATGGTTGCTAAAAATCATGCTGAAACCAAAGCAGAGGAAGATGATAACTAGAACAGACTTATTTTTTAAGTGGGATTGTGAATTAACTTATTCAGCTGCTGGGCCTATCTGCTGTTATCTTTATCAGCAGTTGTCCTTCACCCATCTGTTACAAATGCCTAAATAGATTAAATGGAGGAAAACACTGGACATCACAAATATTGACTAGAATTCAAAGTAGCTGGGAATAGTTGCAGTGCCTATGGCTGGAATGCAGAACACGCAGTTGTTCAGGATAGAAGCAAAAGCCTGAGCACAGAAGAGGTGTTCTGGAGCTGAAGGATAATTATTGACAGCAGGACTTGCAAAAGCATCAAAACTATATTGTTAACAGAAGATTGTGCATCTGTGAGTTGAAATCATATTTTTCTACCTCTAAACACTGCAAGAAGCTTCAAAAAGACCGTGGGTAATTCTTATCTCTGTTAATTTTTATTTTTAGATTTGACATGTGAAGAGTAGCTAGAGAAAGTCTCCTTCCATTGGCCAAGGTGATTTAGTCAGAGAAGGGGAGTAATACTAACCTACCTCTGCAACTCCCAGATTTTCTCTAGCATCTTGAACTCTACATTACTTTACTGTTTTGAGCAGTTACATGAAAATTGCACAACAGGAAGCATTTTAAACTGTGTGAGCAAATCTCTACCTTCCACCAAAGGCATCTTTTTATGTGCTTGCATGGTATCAGTGGTAGTTCTTAGAGTAAGGAGATTATGTATGCAGTCACAGTGTGGGTGGGTATGTCAGTCCTTTTCCTCACTGTTATTTCAATTCACAAGCCAATTTCATCAAGATTTAACAGAGGGTTAAGTCTCCAAAATATGAAATTTCTGTGAATGGTCTGTAAGATGTATGGTGAAAGAGCACAAGGATCCAGAGTAACCTGACTTTCACCAAGTCCTGTCTTCTCCTTCCAAAAGAAAAGTGCAGAATTCATCACAGGATGCCTGAAGCACTCCTTGTCAACTCTTTTGTGGAAAAGTGTTTGATTCCTGACTGACTGGTTGAGCAATCAGCATGGGGTGTCCTGGCCAGTCAAATGATGTTCATGTAGCCCTGGTCCCTGCAAAAGTCTTGACATCTTTTGGCCCACCAGCAAGCTAGACAAAGCTGATAAAAGATTTATGTAGGAGAAGAAAGAATAGAAAGGGCATAAGGATGTTGTGATAGGGGACTGAGGAGCCCTGCAGTGAGGAGAAATGAGGGAACTGAGGTTATTGTGGTGGGGCTGTAGGTAATACAAGGATGAGTTCATTGTTGTGATTTGTTTGAAGGTGCAGTCAACCATGAAGCCTAAATCCTGTGGAAATCATAATTAATTAGTGATGAAGCTGTTAGATTTACTTGTTGATAGTGTGTTGCATTCTTCTGCTTAATTCCCTTTGCCACATCAGGAAAGTGCTCTTCTTTTCAGACCAAGTTATATAAAAGGTCATATTTTTGACCCAAAAATGTTTACTTAACGGTTTTAAATGATGGATTGCTCTGTATCTTAACTTAATGACAGTGGCACTTGAAAAATGTGGTGGTGATGTATGAATGAGAAAAACAAGGCTTACATCCTGGTCTCGTGCCAGATTTGTGTTAGTCAGGCTCTGGTGTATTCTGTTTTATTGTGTTTAAGTATGTGCGTAGGGCCCATCAACACTGTATTCAGAGCATGACTCCTGCAGTCATATTGAACAGTTCATTTGCCTAACTCTGAGCTAATAGTAGGCAAAATCAGCAGCGATTTGATTTAAATTGACAGAGATAGTGCAATATATTTAATGTGGGGGTCAGAATCAGGTTTGTAGGATTTGATCTGACCAGTGTGCTCATACAATTACTGGAAGAAGTGCTAACTGTAAAACAATAGGCCCTTATCTTTTCTTTCTTTTGCTTGAAGTTTTTACACCTAGATCTGAAGAGTTGTAGCCGTGTGGAAAGCACTGTAGACTTCTGGCCTCCATTCATCCCCAGGGCAGGAGCAATGCTGGTAGCTGATATGTGAGCTTCTCTAGAGCTCTGTAAATGATGGTGACTTGGTCCCAGAAGATTGTCCTCTCATGGGTTAGGTGGCAAATTCAGTGTAGCCTGCCTTTCTGAGCTGGCTTTAATGCTTAGGACCAGTGGGCAACCTGTTGAAAGAACAGATAGGGCCTTTTTTTACCCTGAACTTACTTTCTGAAACATGTCAGGTATGGAAACACTTCCTGGCAGACTCTCAGCCATCCTAACCATCCCCTTCCAGCTTTAAATCTGGGGGTTCCTTCAGTTATAAAATTGTGCAGTTTTGATCTTTGTGGGTCGCAACTCTGCGTATTTGTGGTATGGATCATCCACTATGCTTCACCACTCACTCAGTTGTCATGTTGCAACCAATACTTTTATTTTAACTTGAGAAAGTTAGCTGTCCTGTTTGGAAAAAAAAACTCCAACCAGTCAACCAACCAAAAAACCAGTTTGACAAAAGTTGATAACTCAGTGGTTTAAAGCCAATTTTGAGGTGAAAGGACAGGAAAAAGCAGGAAACTTTCTAAAAGGGTAAGTGAGGGAGAAAGAATAACTAATTGCAGGGTGTCCTGTCACTTTCAGACAGGGACGTCTGCCATTAAGTTGAGGGAAGGTTTTGACAGCAAGAGATAGGACCAAGCTTTCTTCCATCTTCTGGCTGTAAACAGGTAACCCTCACTTTATCTTGTGGTGTGGAGTGCCCAGCAGCCTGTATAAAGTGTTGCTTTGTGTTGTCATTTGCCTGAGAGCTGTTCTCCTGCCCCAACAAAAATTATGTTTGTGCAGTGTTCTGGTTTATAAACAGAATGTTCTATTTCATGTATAAAATGTGAAATGACTTACCATGAGAGTTTGATTAATGTAGTTGAAAAGACCAAGAATTGCGTGCATGGAATTAATTTTTCTTTGATATCAAAGACCCTTTGGCTTGGGTTTTTTTGTCAAATTGGAGAACAACTGTGTAGATAAATGACTTCAGTGTCTGCCTCAAACAGCACATGTGATGTGAGAAGTGCTTAGAGGATTTTGGTTTGGAGACTTATTTTTTTTCACGCCAAGTTGATGGAAGAACACTACAGAAAAGTTGATGTAGCATTTGGGCTGATTTAGAGCCAGGTGGGGTGCTTGTCCAAAGGCCTGAATGTTCGCAGCCATCCCAGAAAGCACATCTGTAGGTCACTGTCTTGCCATATCGCTGTTTGATACCGGTCTGTACTGAGGATTTGCACGTGAGTAGGGATGACAGTGCTAGCATTAGGCACCTTGCAAGTATGCAGCACTGCCTAGAAGGTGTGTTCACCACAGCTCCCCACTGTGTGCCACGTGCCATGTATTTCCCACACTGAGCTCACATTAGCTCATGAAACAATAACCACAGGGGTGCTTGAGGTTGGGAGAAATGAGCTCTGCCCCAGGGTATTGCCATGAACATTCAGCAGTCAATAATGGGCACTGCCTGGTCAGTGTGATATTGTGAGTATTACCAAGAGGAACTAGCAGAGGAGTTTAATATTTTCTAATCAGTTGATTAAGCTTCCTTGGGAAAAACCCATTTAAAATCATGGGGTTTTTTTCAGAACTGTATTTTCAAATATGGCTTATTGTCTGAGAGCTGTCGCAAAGTAGCTATAATTAAAACATGTGTAACTGTAGCCTGCACAGTTTTTAAGAATAGCAAAGTAAATTATACCCTTGTCTCTATATGGATTATACCTAATTGTTGAATTTCAGATACATGACTGGGAATAAAATGTTCCTTTTAGTTTTCCTTTAAGACAGTAAAAAACTGGATTAATATCATTCTTCTACTATGCTCATCTCTATAGTACTTGAGTGTCTTGTGCTATTACTATCAAAGTAATCCCTGTTGCATGTTTGCTATTTCAGTTTCTAAGGGAGAGAAACAAGCATGAGGAAAAGTTTTGAGTTTCAACTGTATGAAATGTGAGAGTGTTTTTACAGATGCACGTGCACACAACCAATCTGATATATTTAAGTTGTTTTACTTAATGCTCACAACATGTCATTGGAAGTAGATATGTATGGTTCAGTTCAACCAACTGATACTCTGAAAATTTGTTTCAGGTTCTCTTATACTTCAAACTTAGTCGTTGTACATGGGAGTGTAGCCAAGAGGTCTCCTTGCTACATGATGTACTATGAAATCAACACACAGTACAGACTAAACTAAAACTGGTGTTAGATAAACAGATCCAAGCATGGAGCAAGTCTGGATGACCTGAATGGATATGTCATATATTGCTGTGAGTTATTGATGACCTTTCATAATTCACAAGTGGCTCAGGTTCCCTCCACCACTTCTGAGATATGAGATCATTAAAAAATGTGTGCAAATAAATAATATATCTTGAGTCAGCTCATTGTATTTCCTATTGCTTTCCCTTTCCCTCCATGTATGGTATGTATGCATATCGTATTTATTTCAGAAACAGTGAAATTCCCACCAGCAGCTGTTGGGAAGAAAGTTATATAGAATAGTTATATCATTGGAGAGCTATATTTCATAGCTGTGAGGTTATAGTCATAAAATATAGCCATTTAATGTGTTGAGAAAAACTTCTGCAGTTATTTAAACCAATAGGGGTATTGTATTTAAATTAACTAAACTTTACAGTTTGGTCATATCCACTGGATCAAATTTTACCCTGACTTACAAACTGAACTCATTGAAAATCACAAATGGTGTCATCAGTCTCTACAAAACTGACTCAGCAAATCCTCTGGATATGATGGAATCACATCAGGGATGATTTGGTCTAGCAACTAAGGTGTTTTGACGCTAAATGTGCTGTAGTCTCGGTTATTGTTTGCCAAGTTTTATTCCTTCTAACTTGGAGTAATGTATCTCTCTCAGCCAAAAGTGAGAATGATCCCAAGTCCATTAAAGTTAAACCTTTCCGTTGAATTCCATGGGCTTTGGAACAGCTCCTAAGAGCAGCTGCCATCTTGAATAAAATCTATGTGAAAATTTTCCTTGATTTCACTATTAATGATCTATGTCTTTGAGACTACTTCATTTTTGTGTTTTTCCTATACAGTATTTAAATGCTGGTTTTCATTCCTCATTGTTCATGCATCTTTTGCGGTCAGTTCCCATCAGTGGCTTTCTTACTGAGCTAATAAGAAAAATATTGCCGTTTGTAATCTCTTCTTTCATCTTTTGTGTTTATTATGTTTTGAGAATGTATGCAGTTCCATGGGTCAGTCATGCCTCTGAAACAAGTTTTGTCATATTGCTCAAGATTCCTGCTTGTAGCCACGTAGCCCCTTATTTCAACTTCTGATAGGAGAATGCTGTAGCATAAGTCTGTGGCAGAAGGGAACTGAAGCCTATAATCTTTGTTTTGATGCATGTATGGCCATGTCCTGGTCGATCATTGATTGGTTATTTATTGGTTATTTCATTTATTGGTTATTTCAGCACACAGCAGTAATCCCATGTGCCAGTAGACAATAATAGTGGTGTTGTTAATGAGGCTGGTGCCAGTTTAGGAAACCGCTGGGTCAACCTGATGCCTATATCCACAAAGTTAGGTTTTCAAACAGCAGAACCCTTAAATTACAGTGCATGAATTTATTTGGACTATTTGTTTTTGTTTTTTTTTTCCTGATATTATTCGAAGTGAGATTGTGTGCAATTAGTCAATGAAAGGAAAACTACCAGCATAGTAAGAATACATACCTAATAGAATCTTGCTGTGTGGTCAGAGAGTCATAAAACTGTTTGTGTTGGGAAGGACACTAAAGATTATCTTGTTCCAACCCCACTGCCATGGGCAGGGACACCTTCCACCAGATCAGGTTTTGAGTGACCATCCAGCCTGGCCTATGGTCCTTCATTCTAAGTCTGAACAAGAACATTTTGCTCCCTCCACTGAACATCTTATTTTTCAGTGAAAAATAAGCTTTTTTTTTCAGTGAAAAGCCATTTTCATACTCCAAAGCATTCAGGGTGAGGAAGCCCAGAAATAAAGAGTTACTGCTAGTTTCTGTACAGCCCAGCACAACCATCAGTGCTTTGCTGCAATGTGTAAGGAATTACTTAATTTGCTTCTAGACAGCTATCCAGTGGAAACTCTTGGAGGGAGAGTTTGGATGATAGAGAAGAGAGAGAACAAAAAAAAAAAAAAGTGATTGAATTCCAGCTAAGAGAGCACAGAGGGTCTGGATGATGGTCCCCTCTCTGTAATGATGTGATGCTGGCATTTGTAGAAACTATCCAAGATTATAGTTGAGGTAATTGAGATTATATCTATATAATCACTAAAGATTCACTTTCCACATCTTCCAAAGTGATCAGAAAAGCTGATACTTCCCAAAACTGCCACTGAAGTCACTGCTGCTGTTAGATTACACTGGCTGCATTCTTCAAATTGAAGTGCCCTCACTTTAAATATGACTTTTTAGGGGCTTCCCAAAACATGAGTCATTTCTTCACAGACAGTTTTTCAAAAATTGTTGCCTCTGTGTTAGCAGATGCCTGTCTTTCTGTTAAGTAAGCCAAAGATTCAGTTAACTGTACTAGCTGTGCTGGGTAGATCACCCTTTGGCCCCTGAGTGCAGCAACATTTCAGCTATAGGCATGAAGTAATTGAAGGAGTAGCACAGGAAAGCTCACACTCTTGCTGTTTGGCAAAATCATAAAAAGGTGTATTATTTCTTAATGGACTTAGGAGAGATGAGTAATTTAAACAAAGTAAACATATGAGAGCAGCAGTCACCTTTTCCTTGGATAGTAGAGGAAAATATTGCTTTAAAAACTCATCTAAATATCCTCCAACATGAACTAAAAAATTATTTCTACTCCATCTAAGAAACTGTAACAAATAGTTTTTATTCAAGCTAACCAGGTGCAGTATAACCCAGAGGGGTCCTGCTCAAACTTCCACTAGCGGAAATTAGCACAGAGTTTTTCCATTGACTCTAATGGGGTTTGTTGTGTTGCTCAGGGCTGATTTGAGAATAATGGGCAGGCTGGCAACCAAAAACTTCTCTGACTCATTGCAACAAGGACAGACTTACTCATTGTAGGAGTGCATAGATGATTATTTTCTGCAAAATTTGATGAAAATCCAAAAGATTTGGCCATGGCCTCTTTGATGTGAATGGAGAAATTCGCCTGTAGTGCTTGGTTCAGTCCTGGGCTCCTCAGAACTAGAGAGACATGGACATGCTGGAGACACTCCAAGGAAGGGCTGCAAAAATGTTCAAGAGACCAGAGTACCTCTCCTGTGAGAAGAGGCTGGGAGAGAAGAGAAAAGAGAGAGAAGAGAAGAGAAGAGAAGAGAAGAGAAGAGAAGAGAAGAGAAGAGAAGAGAAGAGAAGAGAAGAGAAGAGAAGAGAAGAGAAGAGAAGAG
>VXBQ01017305.1:228226-240791 GCA_013400175.1 Phainopepla nitens
AGAGGAGCATTATCAGCATGTATAAATACTTGAAGGGTAAAGAGGACACAGCCAGGCTCTTTCTAGTGATGCCTAGAGACACCATAGCACCAGAGGCTATGGGCCCAAACTAAAACACAGAAGGCTCTCTCTGAACATCAGAAAACAGGTTTGTTTGTTGTAAGGGTGACCAACCAGTGGCACGGGTTGTGCAAGGAGGTTGTCTCTCCTCGGAGGTAGTAAGAAGCTGACTGGACATGGTCCTGGCCAGGCTACTGTAGGTGGCCCTTCTTTACCCGGTGGGTTGGACCAGATGAGCTCCAAAGGTCCCTTCCAACCTCAACCATTCTGTGATTTTGCGATGGGTGGAAGAGAATTAAGATTGCAGCAGAGAAGAACGTATATAGCCTCAACAAGAGACTGTTCCATTGACTGTGACCTCAAATCACAATGGGACAGGTAATAAAATATACAGCAAGGGGAAAGGGTGAGGAAATCTAGCCAAGCCTACTTAGAAACCGTTGTATTCAGTAAGTGGTTTTTACTGGTGTGGAACAAGTGTAAATGGGATGAACTTGTGTGTGTCCTGTGAATTATTATTTGAGGTTAAAGAAAATGAAAGCTTTCCCTCCTTTTTTTTTGCTTTCTGAGGAGAATGTTTCCCTTCTATACCTATAAGGTAAATAAAGTCCTCATCCTTAACTTTTTGAGAATGCAAGATTAAAAACCTAGGAAGCGATCTACTACAAATTGTGAACAGGCACACAATTAGTGGCAATTCGAGATCAAGGCAATGAATACCTCTATAAAGTGCTTCTCTAAAAAAAGTTAAGCATTGCTAATTGTTCAGAATTCCATCATAAAGTTACTTTCAGGTTAAGACCAACAGATTAAGAAATATGAACTAGGTCTTAGCAAGCTAAAGGACTTACAAAACCATGAGCAGTTACTTTTTAAAAACCTGAAAGCACTGAGAAATGACTGGAATGAGAAGAACACTAGCAATCCTCAAAAAAAGAGAATATTTTTAGTAATTACCATTTTTTAAAGTACTTTAATCCAAAACTCAACATCTGATAAGGAAAATAATCTTTTAACATCTAGAAGACAATAAAATTATGATCAATAACCCGCAATGTTTTGTCAAGACTAAATGTTGCCAGAAAGACCCTTTTTATAGCCTAGACTAATTAGTGGAAGAAGAAAATGAGGTAAATGTTATACTGAAGGTCAGAGTCTCAGCTGGAGAAAGGAAGCATAACCATATTGACTTCATCATAGTTATTAAAGCAAGCTGAAGAGCAGCATTTATACTTCAGAACTGCATTTCTCTAAGTCTAATAAAATTTTACCCAAAAAATTAAATCAAATTTTTAAAAAACTTTTAACATAACATGAGATCTGGGTAAATGTCCACAAAACTGAGCAATTTGGAATGCCTTCAGGTGTTGCAAAGATTGTTTCTAAAATGTGTCTTTATTACTGGCTTTCTTAATAATCCAGGGAAGGTCCAAATTTTATTAATGCGGCCTGGTACATGTTGTAAACATTTAGGAAAAAAAAAAGAAGAATAAAAAATACACACCAAGTTAGGGAGAAAAGCTGGGTAATAATACAAGTATGATATTTTTAAGGAAAGAAGTTAAAAAAATACTGATATTCAGAATGAAGAAGAAACATGACAGCAGTAGTAGTCCATTTTTACTGCCTAAAGATCTAATCCCAGTTTTGGTTTGTATGTGTTTTGTCATAAATTCTGTGTCCTGTATGTATGTGTTTTCATTTGAATTAAATAAGTTCAGGGGAAAGGATTTCCATTCTTATATTATTATCTACTAGAAGAGTTACTTGGTGTTGACGTTACATAGTTACTGACATGTTTATTAATATCCATAACTAGAACTATTTTGGTGCATGGAATAATAAAGAACAATCTTTTACTGCAAGAGAAGGGGTAAGATCTAGATGTGGACAATCAAAGAGAAAATGAAAGAGCAATGACACAATACTGACCAGCATGATAAACAATGATTTTGGTGGAAGTGATGTGGATCAGTTTTTTATTAACTCCATCTTGAGGATATGCCTCTGCTCTCAGATCAATGTTGGTCAGGATTTATTCCCAAGATGAGATTTTCCAACAATGTGCTGCATGAGCACTCAGTCATAACTTGGACATTACTTCAGCCCAAGGTCTGGAGCTCTGCAGAAGAAAATCCAAGTACAGTCATATCATGTTGAGATGATGCAGTCACACAAACTAAATCAGTTTACAGGGCTCCTTAGGATCAGGACAATTTAGTTATATTAGGTTACTCAAGTTCTTAACAATACTTTGTGCAAGCTCACAAAATAATACAGGTGGAAAGGGTGCAGACTGTGCCACCTTTGATATTTCAGAGCTCTCATGGTTTCTCAGGGAGATGGCATATTAGATTCCCAGGTGCTCCCATAAAACCAATGCTTTTTGATGTACAAAGTGATTACTTTTCTTGGCAGCATCAGTAGGAACATCAGAAGAAGAAATTACTGTCATTGTGTTGCAGGCATATCTAAGCATAAACAAAGAAGTAAGGGCCAGCCTCATCTGCCTGGATGTTTGTGAGAAAATAATCAGAAATATTTGCTACTGGAAACTCATGTGTCCAGAGCTGCATAAAGGTTATGTGCAGTACTACTGTTCACATGCTACAGTTTGTAGTGAGAATGTGGGGCAATTATGAAAGTGAAATTTGCTTTTTCTGCAATGTGTGCAACATTTATTTAAAGTGAATTGTTCCAGGGAACATGTTTGCCAAGAAACTCTTTCAGGAGATAATTTAAGGAAAATGAGCACCAAAGAATGGAAATTATGGGATTGAATTCGCTTAATTCAAGTGGAAAATGTCTTCATGGTTTTTACCCAGCAGGTAATGCATATGTTTATTGCATTATAGAAACTACAGAGCTAGTTAAATTATTTCACTATTTTTGACGTTCTGAAGATCTTTCCACTCCTTATGATCTGAAATTGATACTTTTTCTGCTTATTTTTACAATGTATTTCCAGACGGTTTTGCCAGAATTTTTATGATATAATTTTAGAAAATTAATATTTACTAATAATCTATTTTCTTCCTGAAAGCAGGGAAAATAATGAAAGCAGCAATGTTCAATTACATTTTAAAAATATTGACATATGCATTTGCCAAAATTTTAATAGGAAGTGCTGATACTGCTCAAAACATTCCCCTTGTAAAAGTATAGACCATTTTTTCAACAACATAATGGCACAGGATTTGCTGAGAGCTATCATAAATCATAGAATTGTGGAAAAATTCAGGCTGGATCTCTGGGGGTCTTGTAGTCCAGCCTTCAGCAGAAAGTGAGGCTAGCTTTGAAGTTAGATCAGGTTGCTCAGTCTTGTCCAGTTGCGTTTTGAGTACCTCTAGGGATGGAGATGTCACGATTTCTGTGTGCAACTTGTGCAAGTGCTCAACCACCATCACTGTAAAAATTTTTCCTTACTTTTGGTCAGGGCCCAAATTGGGACACACTATTCCAGATGTATCATCACAGGTCCTGAGAAGAGAGGAATAACCACTTTCTTCAGAACACTGCCTACACTTCTGCTAATATAGCTCAGTATGTGCACAGCTCTCATTCCCACAGCTGGGATCAGCAGGATCCATATCCACAAAGCAATGCTCCAGCTGGTTGACTGCAGACTGTGCTGGACACGGCGGGTAGATCCTACCCAGGTGGAGGACTTTTCATTCATCTCTGTAGCATTTCCTGAAGCTCCTCCTGACCCATTTCTCTGGTTCGTCTGGGTCCTTGGGTGACATCCAGTGTATCAGCCACTCCTCCCAGTCTGGTGTCACCAGGAGACTTGCTGAGGGCCCATTACATTACCCTGTCCAGGTTATTGATGAGTTCAACATTTTTAAATCCATGCTGGCTGTTCACAGTTGCTGTCTTTCCTTTCACTTGCAATGAAATGACCTGCATAGAGACTTGCTCCTTAATTTTTCCAAGAACCAAGGAAAGAGTGACTGTCATTTAGCTGCCTGGATCCTCTTTGTCACTTGTTTTAAAAAATACTATTTTCTCTTGCTGCAGACCCAAAGAGGCAGTCCTACCTAAGGACATCTCTTCTCCATGGACACATTTGAACAGAAGAATCACATACCGTGCAATAATCAAGTCTATCCTCTCCAAATATTCTATTTCCTTGGGAGAAACCGGGACTTCATGGAGCACAGCTCTTCAGTGTCCCCAGACACACTTGTGTTGTCTATTAATCATTAATCTTTCCTTTTCCTGGTGCAGGCTTCTCTGTCTGTGTGCAAACATATGCTCAGGTGTAGGCACAGGCTGAGTTTGGAGTTGTTTATGAGAACCTAAACACGTCTGGCACCTTTGCACAGGACAAAGACCTTGTTCACTGAAGCAGACTGTGTAGAGGAAGGACCAAACATTCCTGCTAGGTCTGCTGATCCATGCCCCAAACACGACTATTCCTCAGCACTTCATGTAAGCTTCAAGCCTGGGCACATTTGAAGAAATATCCAGTGAGAAAGACAGAAATTATGAGGGTGATGGGCTCCCTCTCCACCGTGAGGGAGATGGCGTGGGGTGGAATGGGCAGTTTCTTGTTCCTCTACCGTCCAGGGGGATGTGATGGGCTTGCTGTGTTGCATGGAGTAGAAGAAAAGGTTGTGGGATTAGTCAGGCTTGGCTTGTTCCATGTGCTCACTGTGAAAGAAATGCTAAAATAACAACTAACGGGTCTGGTACAAGAAAACGTTGTTTGCTTTCTCAGAGACTCTAGGTGACTTTAGGCATAATCTGTGGAGAGGGGTTAGCAATCAGGCTATAAAAATGTTACAGCTCAACCTTTATTCCATGTTTCTCTATGGCTGAACAGTCTCACAGCCCATCTCAGCCAGCTTGATCCGTAAACTGTTCAGATAACAAATGTTTTATCTTCCCAAAACAGAATTACAGCAATTCCTCTTTTCATCAAATAGTCATTCAGAAATGAAGGAGACTTTCACATCAGAGGGTGTTTCTGCACCATGACATCCTGTCTGGGCTCTGGGAGCTCCTGTTTCCCCGTGAAAATGAAGGTGGGTGAGTGCTTGCTCCAAACACACTGCAGGGCTCAGCCTAGCAGCTCCAAATGGAGCCTGAGTAGAAAGTGGCATTACCTCATATGTCACTGTGATATTTTAAAAGGTTGCATAATTACTCTGACTGTTGCACTCGGACTGGGTGACAAGACTATGAAAACTGAAATGTGTTCCAGAAACTGTTTGGGTCTTCTTTTTTTTCCTGTTTTTTCTTTCTTTTCCCCCTTGTAGTCTGGGGGTGCACTGTGGCCTGAGTAGTTACACTGGGAAGGAAAGTCCGTGAGGAAGGGGAGAAACAGGCAATTCCAGACCCACTCTTTCCACTGCTGCTCAAAGCTCAAAGGAAGGACATAAAGCCACCTGATTTCCATAACCATAATGGGCCTCACTGATGGTGCCCAGCACATTGCAGAGGATGTTTTGGCACAAGACAGCCGTCTCCCAGCTCTGGTGCCTCGGAGAAAAGACCAAACCTTACCCAAAAGCACTGTGCACCTGAGGCAGCTCCTACCAGACGTGTCATGACAAGAGAGGGCAGCAAACTTTACCGTGTTGGAACCCCTCTACCCTTTTTGAGGCAATGCCTACTAATATTTCCCTGAGAAGACCCTTTTTGGAATGTAATGATGCCTGTCCTGCAAACTGAGGATTGCAGTCTGTGTTTGGAGGGACACAAGGATCTCCACAAGCTTGGTACCTGCCTGGGACATGTAGCAGTTTCACTGAGGGATGGCCTCAGATTAAAATAAAATGAGGCTGCCCCATGAAAAGTAGAATCAGTTCAGTGCAAAGAGGATGTCCGTGACTTTGAAGGGAATAGGAGAAAAAGAAGTTTTTTTGTTACTTTCATAATAAGTATTTGCATTCAGCCTTTAGACTTCGACCTACATTATCTGATCCAGACTAATCTTCTGTTGGTTTTGGGACCTCACAGAACCATGGTTAAGATGAGCACACAGTGAAGCATGTGAGGATCTACTGAGTGGTCTCAGTTTTGCACAGACTTTGTAAAGCAGAGATGAAAAATGAGTTTCAAGAAAGGCATTTCTCACAGGCACATAGAAAGCCCTTTAAGTGTGGACTGCACTCCACACAGAAGAGACCACATTAAAAAAGCATTTAAACCCCTGAAAGGCTTTTTGACTTCTGACTTCAAAAGAGCTCCCTCACAGAACTGTACCTGCAGTAGCTGCCTCCTTGGTCATATGGTCAGGCATGAGGGAAATTCAGCTGATTCCTCTCTCAGCTACACAATGAAGCATGCTAAAAAACATGAAATTGGAAAATTGTGTTGGGTTTTTAATCTTTTTATGCCAAACAAATGGATTCTTTATTTTCCACTCCATCTACTAGAAATGCAGACAGTGATGTATGAAATTAATTTGGAAGCTAGATGTTAGTAAGGCTAAGTTCTATATTTTTTTCCAGAGATAGGGTGAGCAATTAGGCCTTCTTGGTGCCTTATCTGAAGTAAAAAACAACTGCTTCTGAGATAATTTGGAAAAAAGCCAGTGTGTTTCACCCAGACATCTAAATAAAGTGGAAATGGGTCAAATGAGGGCAGCAAGAAGGAATTGGGTAAATAACCAAGTTTTAAGTTTGTTGCTGATCTGCAAAGTAATTGAAATAAATAACTAAAATGCAGATTGTGTTCTGCTCTCCTAACATCAGGATTTTTAATTTGCCATAGAGAAAAGAGGTTAAAAAAAAACCCCAAACTTTGGGGTAAAAAGTCATGGAAAGTTTGTTGCTTGGAGTTCTGAGGTAAAAGCCAATAAAATTAAATTAATAAAGTTGGCAGTAGCTTGTACTTCTCTTTGCCTTGAAAGGAACCCCTGGTTACTCCTCTGCCCATGTTGCAAGGAAGTGTACAATGTGCTGCTGCAGAGAGCTCTGCCAGCTCTGCTCCTGGCCTCATCCTCACCTCCTGGCAGTGCTTTCCTCCTTGGAGCATCCTGAGCCTCACACGTGGGGTACTGGCAGAGCATTGGAAAAAACAGAGGGACCAACAACTGGCTGAGTGACTACTGTCCTCCAAAGGGGTAGAGGGCTTCAGTTCAAACCAGTCCTTTTAATCGGAAAGGACACTTAGCCTGCAGACTCTGCAGCACCATCCACAGGGATCCAGGAAAGCAGAAACACACCAGCACTGACTTATGGCCCGTTGAGTTTTCTGGAATGTGAGTGCAGGTCCTTGAGCCCCAGGAAGAAATCAAACTTACATCTTCCATTTTTTAGCTGAAGATATTAATTTTCTGTTATTGGACGGAAAGTTAAGTATCACCAATTTTATTTACATGACCTTTATTTACATGACCTTGATTGTAAGTACCCACAAAGTTAAATATTTCAAAATGTGAAGGGCTTATGTTCAGAAAGTGTCTGAACAAACTGCGTCTGAGAGATTAAACCCCCCCACCTCCCCCTCATCTTCATTTGTTTTGGCAAAACCAGTTTATTGAATTTGTTCAAACTTCAGAGGATGATCAGCCAACCTGAAATGTGTTTTGTGACTAATGATTTACCAAAAGAAATGTACTGTCTTTTTCTCAGGAGGCATATAATTTATTTGGAAGTTCATGGTAAATTTTCCTTTATTCCTTTCTCTCCTTTACAGCGGATTTGAGCTTCCTCAGGAGACAGGTGGCTCCCTTTTGCATTGCCTGTGATTTGGCCTTTCAAAGAGGGCAATTGCTAGCCTCCTGCTCTGGATGGGATCAGCAGACCATCCTTTTTGCTCTGCCTCATGCAGAGAAGGGGGTTGCTGTCAGCATTGGGGTGCTGCGAGTGCAGTCAAAGGCAGCTTGAAATCGTGAGGGCTGTACAATCAGTGTCCAGTTGGTGTCTTGTCTGACTTTGCATGCTGTGTTTGGGCAGATTTGAGAGCAGGCAAAGGGGATTTGGTTACCTCTGTTTGATTTGCACCATCCTCAAGCACATTAGGCAGCTGACAGAACCAATTTGGATCCATGGCTCCTTGCTGCAGCAGTTTTAGGGAATGGGCTGAGAAAATACAAAGTGAAGTTGCTCAAGCCTCATTCCTTCTTGGTGCCCCTCTAAAACTGCCCAATAGTTTGCTTGAATTAACCCCCTCTGGGTGCCACCGCAAACTTTCCATGTTGTCACAGTGCTGATGTAACTGCAAGAGGGTATTTTTCCAGGAGGGTTTGCAATGAAGAAGAACTCAAGACAGAGCAATGGTGAAAAGTTTCCTGGGTCTCTTCCCTCACAGCTGAAGTGGAGCCCAGCCCAGGCAAGGGGCTAATAGGGGGAGGACAGCCTAAGCATAACATGGAGTGCTGTGGGGTGCTGGGGAAAACACCATCTTCTGATGTGGTAGCTTTCCCATGTCCCATGTAACACGAGGGCAGGGATCTTGCCAGTCACATGCTGAGCACCATATGTGAGCCCGGTTACACTCACTCAGAGTCATTCAGCTGTTGATTGCAGAAAGCCTCCCGGGAAAGTGGGTGGTTATCTTTAAAATGATCTTCATCCAGCAGAGCAAGGCTTTGGTTCAGTTTTGCTAGTGTGGAACACTCCCATAAATTTGGATCATATCAGGATTTGATTGTGAGTTTAAATATATGTTGTGAACATTTGAGTCCTGTGCAAACAAAGACCAGACAGAGGCCAAGACACGCTGATGCGTGAGCAGCCATATTGTTCCCTCTTCAGTCCAAGAACTGGATTCCTTCACTAAACCATCTGTGGCGATAAAAAGATGATTATTTGACATAGTTAGATAGATAACACCCTGATGCCCTAGTAAAAAAAAAAGTGAATTAATGGTTATGGGGAGCCTCTGTGACGTGGTTGCTCACAGCAGCAGTGAGTGGGACATGGTGCCCCAGGGAGCACCTTCCAGTTTAATTTTATTGTTTGCTGGTAAAGATCCATGAGGAGGTATTCACTGGGATTTGGGTTACTATTTTGTTTATAGAAAATCTCGCCTACCCCTTGCTATATAATGCACTCAATGTGTTGGAACTATTCTTGAAAAAACAAATCTGGGTTGTAGTGTCTCTCTCTTTTCCATGAGACTAAATTGTCATCCTCCTATTCGAACTGACTGGAATAACAAACCTCCCCAAAGTCCGTGCAGCTACCTGTGGAACAAGCAGTACTGAGTGCCCTGACTTTGGCTCCCCTGAGACGACACGAAACTGTGCCACAATTTGGTGGTGGCGATGTAGCGACCACTGACACTGCTGGACTCGCCTGCTGAGACCAAGGGCCCATCATGCTGGTGTTCACTGGGATGCAAGAGACTGAAAACTGATGAGGCTTTGAATCTCTGCAGGCTGTGTAGTTTACAATATTAATTAAAAGCTCAGATAGGATAGTTTGCCTGTGTAAGTCCAGTTGAAAAAGTGAAATAGATGGAATGTCTGCAGATTGGCATATCAGACTCCTACAGCAGCGTCCAGAGTTCTTGTCCCTCCTGCAGGATAGCAGGTTCTTTTACCATGAACTTGATTTGTTGGCATGTCTGCTATCAAAAGGTCTGTTTCTTATTTTTGTTGAGTTATACCTTAAATATGTCTTTTTTTTGGCTACTTATGTTCTTGTTTCTGCGCAGCGGCAGCCAAGCAGGGGCCCAATTCCTGGCCCTCAGATTTATTCCCATTGCTTTGATGGGTTGAGTCTGGTGCAGCCTGTATCACAGAACACCTGGACAGGCTGATTGCAGACATTCGCTGGCACTGCAGTCTCAGCTGTGGAAACAATTTTGCTGGCACTGGAAGCCCAGTTTTTCTGGGGAGGGGCCCATATTTCTAGTTTGAAATGTGTGAAGCCTCATCAGAGCTCTGCTATCAGACCCATTGGAACTTTTCCCCCTCCCTCTCTTAGTCCACCTTCTCTCATCCATCCAGATCTTTCTTCTGCTTCTTCTCAAAATCCCTAATATATGTTTTCTGGATCCTTTTGCTGTTATGTCTCCCCTCAGTTTTTCTTCACGTATTAGTTCTTCCTTCACTGTGTTTCTCCTCTGTCTCCTCCATTTTCTCTGCCCTTTCTCTTAATTTCTCAGGACACTCCTGTTTTTTTCTCCTCATGTCCACATTTTCATCTTTTCTCCAGAAGCTCCATGGATGACAACTTCAGTAATGGAGCATATTCCTTGAAAAGACCGCTCTCTCGGACCTCAGAGCAGCAGTGAGATGCAGGTCCAGATGGCATTGCTGCTGTTAATATTTTATTAACTAGTAAAGCTAGGGACTCATGGTGCCAAGCATTGTGTAGCTGGGCAGGCAAACACAGCTCTTGTGCCACAAGTCTTCGTGTCCTCCACAGGCGTAAAGGGGTTACAGCATCAATCTTACACACCAGCAACTCAGGCATATGGAAAAATAAGGATAAATTTACTAAACTGTTTTGGCACATAAAGTCGCGAACACATTTCATCTCCCCAGTGTGATATCCTTATGAATGTTAACTGTCTTAATTCCATTCAAACTATTGATTTTACTGAGGTATAGGAATTATACCCTTGTAGAAAACATAGAAAAACTTGCTCTTTGTCAAGTGTTCAAGTCAAGAACACTCAGAGAGTTCAAGACCATTCATTTCTCTCCACAATATCTTGGTGAGGAATTAAAACTCACCAGAATTTAAGGCAAGGAGAGAGAACACTGGGAGAAAAAACAAGGAAACTTTATAGTCTGTGCTCACCACTGACTCTGTCTCAAGGACCTGGACTGAAATGCCTGTTTTCCTGAGGCATGGCTAGAGCTGAAAAATGCAGCAAAGTCCTTGCATTCTGTGGTATTCCAGTACAGTGTTTGTGAAATTCTGTGTCATCTTCACAGATGTATCGAGACAGAAGACTGTAAAGATCTAAGCATGAAAGTAATGATTTGTATTCTTCTCTTTTGTGTCAGTGGTGTTTAGACTTAAGGTTTGATGTCATTTCCTGGTTCAGAGGTTTTGATGTGCCACAGGCTATTCTATCAACATACAGTTGTATTGTTTCCTGAGATTTGGAGGTCAGTTGGCCAAGAGATAATCAGACCTGTTAAGTTTGAGAGCTGTGAAATGGTTATTTTCATAGCATTCGACTTGCCTAATACTTAATATGCACAGGTATTGTACTCAGGAGTGGAGCAGGGCGGCGAGATCTCCTTTAGCTATCTATTCAGGATGCCTGCAGAACCAGGAAGGCTGTGTATCAGTTTGTACTCAGCTTGGTAATCTTGCATGAGGCCTGTTTGTGTCTCTTGTGCTGAAGACTGAATGTAAAATGAACATTGTTAACCAAGAAACCAAATAAAGGGGACCATTTCCCAAGGCATTTTGCTCTGTTTATTTAACGCCTCTGAACAAACCCCTTTCCACATCCCCTGAACCTACTGGCCACTTCAGATAGCTTCATTTCCTGCTGGGTGAGTTTTTTCTAAAATGTTTATTCAGCTCCAGGAAATGATGATTTCCTGAATATTCTGAAACTCCATATTTTTGTTTATTTAATAGTTTTACTTATTGTGCAAGTGTGCAAGGCACAGCAACACCTCTTGAAATGTAACCATGAGGACAGAATGGAAATAGACATAGTACAACACAAAACAGTTGGAGTGAAACTAAATCTGGTTTTGCTAATTTATACACAAGTGTATTACCATTAGCAGGAGCCGTTACTCCTTATTTATACTGGCCTTAATGAGTTCAGAAGTAGGTTTGTAAATTTATCCTGCTCTAAGGAAAAGTGCCTAAAAATTCAAGTTAGTGGATGAGAATTAATTAAGTTAAAGATTTTGTATTTCACAGTTTACATTAATGTCTTTTAGTTTTATTTAAGCAGCAAACCAACGGAAGGGACTATATGTTTTCTTCACCCTACAGTGGGGCTGAAAATAAGCAATGCTTATTTAGTGAGGTTGAAGTTAACCTGCTGCCAGCACTCCAGCCTGACATGAATGTCACTACAGAGTGAAATTTGTGCACATTCTTAATGAAAAGGCCATAATACTTTATGCACAAGGATGGGAACCAAAATAACTACTCTGAAATGAAAAGTGCTTCTTTAAAGTAAATTAACTGGAATTGGCCCCAGAGGAAATTCAGGAATTGCATAGCCTTGCCATTTACCCTGAACTGAGCCACATGTCCTAGTCATGCTTTCCTCTTCTCCCTTTGTGTCTGCTTGTTCCTAGCCTTCTTCTCCTGTCACTACTGGCTGTGACTCCCTTTGGTTTTTTCACATCTCCACTGAGTCTGAACAGAAATGCAGTGTGAGTATGAGGTTTGCCCCATGGTTTCCTGGAACTTCTACCCTCGCAAAAACCATCTTTCAACATGTGTCCATTTGGTAGGATTTTTGAAGGAAGAAGAGACTGAAGATTAGATTTTCCTTTTCTTAGACAGCATTTTATCCTTGCTCAGGAAACCAGCCTCTTCCTCTTCTATGAATCCTTTGTTGCCACTTCTATACTGTCTATTAAATATCCTTTTCAGAGCTTCCTTCCTTCCTT
>VXBQ01017305.1:240879-297362 GCA_013400175.1 Phainopepla nitens
TTTCGGAGCTTCCTTCCTTCCTTCCTTCCTTCCTTCCTTCCTTCCTTCCTTCCTTCCTTCTTCTCTTCACCATGTTTTCCCCAGTTCAGGTGGACACCTGTTGCTGCTGAAGTCTCTGACAGGTCACTGCCAAGACAGAACCTCTGTAGCACCGGAACAGGGGCTGCTTTCAGACCAACCCTTGTGATGCAATGTGATACCACTGTGCCCTTGCCTGACAGGAGTGCTCTTGCTTCTCAGGTGAAATTCTTGATATCCACATTGCTGAGCTGAGGGTGCCATTCCCAACATGTTGCTCCTTCCCTGAGTTCATGTTGTGCAACTTTACCAGCAGGATGCAGGACCAAACGTATTAGATTTTAAGCAGGCTTTGACTGTTTTTACCTAATCTCTGATTAATTCACCTTAATTCCTTGTGTGACCTGTTTCTCCTTTTGCAGGGGGATAATTCCCTCTCTTCCTCCTGTTTAACATGGATGGACAGAGCTCCAACGCTTCTTTTTCATTCCAGGACTGTTTTTCTTACTACCTTTTCTGCTCTAGCATAGATACCAGACCATCAGCTTCATCAGTGTCTTCCCCAGCTTTCACAGCAAGCTGAATCCTTTTGAGAGATGTGTTACATTTTAGCTCTCTTTAGGCTTTGTGAAGATTTCAGAGGTTATATGGGACCCATGGAGATTTTTTTTTCTCCTCCAGAAGTTTATGCTACTTGGCCTCTATTATCACTTCAGCTGCTGGGAATCATTTGCAGTAACGTGTTTAAACCTGAAATTTCATGAGAAAAATCTACCCCAGGCTACAATTGCGTTTGTAAAGTAAGCTGCTAGGCGATAGGAAAGCAAGTGAATCACACAAATAAATAGGTTTAAATTAACTCCAGGTCCTATACAAATGCATGATGACATTTACAGCTGCCTTGGCTTACCCTGCCATCTTCTGGTGATACCTGCCGCAAGATCAAAAGTTAGAGGTGAAATGAGATGAAATACTTTATTACTAAAAACGCAAGAGTTGGCTCCAGTCCAACCGAACAGTTTCCTTAAATAACTATTTTTAATATACAGCACCATATAGGATTCTTGCAGTAAATGTTAGTATCTTTGATTTAACTTCTTTCAATAATGTATTTATTTTACTGGATGATATTTCACTAGGCTAGAGAAACTTCTCTGGCCTGACAATGCCTGCCCTGGCAAAGGGAGATTTGAAAAATGTACCCTGCATTTCTCTCTCATTATAAAGCAACCAAAGATACTGAGGCAGACGAGGCCACTGACTGGCCAAGAATTCAAGACTCTGACTGCTTGGTCTCCAAGTCTTTAGATGTTCAGTTGGAAACTTCTTCTCAGCCATCCAAAACCAAACCATTTGACACTTCCTACAACAAAACCACTAGTCTGAGCTCCAGTCCTCTCACTGTGTCTCCCAGCTTAGTATCTTCAATTATTTTCTTTTTTGATGGTTCTATTGGATTAGCATGTCAAGGTTTGGGTAGAAAGGGGATTACAGGGGTGACTTCTCTGAAAAGCTGCCACAAGTTTCCCCCATGTCTGACAGAGACAATGCCACTTAGCTCCAAGATGGACTCACAGCTGGCCATTGGCCAAAGCTGAGACCAGCAGGAACAGTGGAGTCTCTGGGATAGCAGAGTTCACAAGGGGAATGATTACTGCACAAGACCAATTGCAGTGGGAGAGAGGAGTAAGAATGTGCAAGAGAAACAGTTCTGCAGACATCAAGGTCAGTGGAGGAGGAGAGGCAGGAGATGCTCAGGTGCCAGAGCTGGGATTTCCCTGCAGCCCGTGTGCAGACTATGTTGAGGCAGAGTGTTCCCCACAGCCTGTGGGGGTCCAAGGGGAGCAGAGATCCACCCACAGCCTGTGGAGAACCCTGTGGAAGAGCAGTGGGATGCCCAAAGGAGACTGTCATCCTGTGGGAAGCCCATGCTGGAGCAGGCTCCTGGCAGAACTTGTAAGCCCATGGGAGACCCATGCTGGAGCAGTCTGCTCCTAAAGGACTGCGCCCTGTAGAAGGGACCCATGCTGCAGGAGAGTATAAAGTGCAACCTGTGGGAAGGACTCACCGTGGAGAAGTTCATGGAGGACTATCTCTTGTGGGAGGGATCCACTTGTGTGGACCCTGCTGTAGCAGGGGCAGAGTGTGAGGTGTCCTCCCCCTGAAGAGCAAGGAGCAGCAGAGACAAATTGTGAGGAACTGACCACAGCCCCCATCCCTCAACCCCCTGTGCTGCTGGATGGAAGCAGGTAGAGAATTTGGGAGTGAAGCTGAGCTTGGGAAGAAGGGAGGGGTGATAGGAAAGTGTTTTATTTTTTTTTCCTCATTACTCTCTTCTGATTGCCCAAAAATTCAATTAATTTTCCCTAAGTGGAGTCTGATTTGCCTGTGATGGTAATTGATGACCTCTCCCCATCCTTAACTCATGAAGCTTTTGTTGTATTTCCTCTCCCTTGCCCACCTGAGGAGGAGAGCAATAGGACAGCTTTGGTGGGCATCTGGCAGGCAGCCAGCATCAACCCACCACACTGGTTTTCTTGGTTTTTTCCATTTCTCTTTGTATCTTGCCTAGAATCAGTCTGTTTTTCTGCTTGGTTTTGCTCTTTAACCAGCTCCCAGTACTCCTTTACAAAGACCTCAGCACTGGCCATCCCTTAAGGCTGGAAATGAGTTTGAATTTTTTATTTGGATATTTAAAGTGCTGCGGGTTTGGAAAGTGGCCCTCTTACCCAGAGAATAATTTGGACTTTTTAGTGGAAAACCAAGAAGTATTTGGTGTTTGCCAACAAAGGGATTAGTCATGTCTCAAAACTACAGGCCATTCTTTAATTCTCACCAAAAATGTTGAATTTTTTTTTTGTCTGAAAATGTTTAGTTGCCATAAAGAAAGGGTTGGGTGTTTTTTTGCCTTTTCACAAAATGTTGAAAATTTTCATGGAAAGCAGCTGTTGTGGGTCAAAAAAATCAGAGTAATCATAAAAAAGTACTCTTTTTACTGTTCAGTAGAGAAGTTTGGATGGAAAATTTTGACCAGCCCTACTATAAGACTTTTTATGGTGCTATGTTGTGAAAGGATTAGACAGGGGCTCTTTTGGGCTGCTCCACCTATTTCTGTTTATACTTCATTATGACAGTCTCTTCACTTCCCTCAGGCCTGTTAACCTTTCTCTTCTGATATTTACATTATTTATTCACTTGCTTTAGAATGTTTTGCTTGCTTCTACTTTAATTTTGCCAACAGGGCATCTTGTTGTTGATCTACCTGATTTCCTCCTGGCTGCCTGACTCTGCTATGACAGATTGCTCTTAAGGGTTGCTCTAGTTGTGTGGCACTAGGTCTTTAGGGCACTTCAGCCTTGCAGACCTTTATGGCTCTTCTGGTGTGCCCCAATAGCAAAAGGCTTCCTTGCATCTTTGCAGCATCTTTATCCTGGGACTTGGCAGCACATTCAGACTTCTGTGCTCCTTGATGTTTCAATACTGAAGAACTTCCACCTTATAACAAAAATTGTTATTGTTCAGTCATTGAGGGTGATCCCATTGGTGTTACTGCATTATTGCTCATCTTCACGGTGTTCAGGTTGTCTGAGATTCTGATGATCTCAACCTCCCTGTGCACCAGCTTGTGTCACCTATTCTGCCCTGGGACAGCACCCTAAGAGGCACCGTGCTTCCTGAGGGCTCCTGCTCCCACAAAAGGGCTAACTCAGGCCCTAATTATGGCACACTGCACAGACTAATTCCAGATGATGATGGCTGCTGGTATTCCACAGGGAAAAGCATTGTGGGGATGCAGGACCATGACTGTTAAAGGAACCTCAGAAAGACAGAGGCAGTTTTTGATTGCTCCAAAACCAGCCAATAGCAGTGGAGTGTAGAAAGCATGCATGGAGTTGCGTTGGTGTCAAAATCGTAAGGTAATGGTTTTCTTCCTTTAATGCGCTGAAGATCTCCAGGGATATGGCAAGTCAGCTTTGCTGATCAGTATCATTATCCCCCGTGTGTTCACCAAAACCAAGACTAATTAGTTCTCTAGATGCTGTCTGCATACAAACATACCAGTTTTTATTTTGCTTCCTCTAACTCCCATCTGTTCTCACTCAGTAGCACCTTCAAGCAGTGAACACATGAAGAAGTCTACTGTCAGTCTCAAGCTCAGGAGCAGGGGATGCAAGGATGATATTGTTCAATCTGCAAGGGCCTGATGGACAGAAGCTGATGTTCACAATGTGCTTTAGTGGCAGATCTGAGTCTCCACTGCCCATCAGCCAGCTGAGGCAGTTCTAATTCTAATTCTCATTCTCAGAAACAAGTGTAAAATCTAATCAAGTCAGGCTGCTTATGTCCTATACTCCATCTGTACTTCTAACGCAATGAGGAAAGTGTCACTTTTCTCCCCAGGCAGTCAAATCCCTGAGCCCACTGTTGTAGGCAGGGTAATTAACCTACATGGAGCATTGATTCAGATAAAAGGGGCAAGGGGCCATTTCCTGCACACCACGAGACAAGTGTAGGTTGTGTGGGCTCTGCCTCTCTCTCTAGCCTTGCCAGGATCCCTGTGTGCAGACTTGGTCAACAACTGGGCTGAGCAGTGACCTAAAATATTCTGCAGGCAGTGACATTGTGTTCATTGTGGTGCTTGGTCCCACTGTGCCCCCTGGAGCACCCGATGCTGCAGAACAGTATGAATTTTGCAGAGGTGATGGTAATATTTGAAATAAGTGTGACCAGATGGTGAGAGGTTTCTAATAACGTAGGACATGCTCTTAGCCAGTGCCTGTACTGGGGAAAAGATACTTTTGGCATCTTTTCCTAAATATTCTTTTTGAAACAGGCAGAGAGGCAGAGTTTGATCACAGTGACACTGGTGCAAGTCCAAAATACCAGCCGTGTGTGATTGAATAATGTTGGATTCACTGCAGGGTAATGAGATCAGATCCTGGTCCTCAGCGATCACTCTGTTCTGCAGTAGGCATATGTAATTCCTGAGTGAAAATGGCAGGGACTGTAGATATTAATGCTGGCCGTGATTACTAGTGTTTTTTTACAGGAGGTGCAACTGTCTGTGGTATCTCTATAAGTATAAAAGCACAAACCCACCAGGTTTGTGTCTCATTTCAGGGGCCGTGGTGCATCGCGGGTGGTGAACTGCAGGAGGTTTGCTAGGGTAGCCACAGCAGTATCCTGCTGGAGGCTCTGGCTCTCCTGCACACAGCGTGGGGAGCCGGCAGCCTTCCAAAGCATGGCAAAAAATTGACACCATTTCATGCTGCAATATTACAGAAAAAAACGCTCATTAATAAAAGTTCAATTCCTTACTTTTTTTCTGCCTTTCAGTGATCTCCGCATGAATAATTCTCATCAGACTTCTTTTCCAGACATCACTCACTCATTTAGTCATGTTGGATGCATGTGATAGGTAGGTTTGAAATCTTTGGGTGAGGAACAAAATAGCTGTTCAATGAAAGCATACAAGAGATGAGAGCTCGTGAAGACTGCTAAAATGCCAAGGGACAGTATAATCTTATGATACTTTGAGAAATATTCTTCAAAGGAAATATAAACAGTCCCTCAAAAAAGCAAACTGACCGTGGCTGAAAACAAACCTGAGAAGAGATACACCCACCACACTGGGATGTACTTATCTGAGGAAGGCAGGAGCAAATCACAGCATGGTCAAGATGGTGGAGGCTGGGGAGACATTGTTGATCAAGGATCCAAAGTAATTTTTAATTTAAGTTTGGTAATAGATTCTCCTATGCTGACATTTTTCAGCATTTCCCACTCTGTGCTTCCTAATTAGAGATTTTACATTCTGTTGCAATTAAAAATAAATAAACCTGTATTTGAAAAAAAAAATGAAGGGAGATGTTTCTGAGAAATGCATAATTTTAGTCATAGTTTGTATTCTGAGAAAATCCTTCAACATTTTTGCCTTCTGGTTGTGGATTTCCCCTTCCTATCTATTATAAGATCCCCCAATAAATCTCCACTTTCAAGGTGAAAAGCCATTCTATATTTTAGATGGGCTTGCTTTAAGCAAAAGAAGCAGGCAGATTTAAGTGATCCCCACATCTGGCTTCTGCCACACCCTCCCATCCTGTTTCAAAAATAGTTAACAGCAAAATACATAAGTTTAGCTGAGACAGTGAGGGCTCACCATCTGAGTCTGGGTTTGGTGTCCTTTTGGGGCTAACGACAGAGAGTATTAAGAGCTTTCAGTTGTGGTTTGGGGCTGTGGCAGGAACATGCCACACTCCTTATGCCCGTTTGATGGCTGGAAAATTATTACTACCTTGAAGATCAAAGACTCAGCTTTAAAAAAATAAACAAAGAAATGGAAAATGGTGTTTCTGCAGCATACAGGCATGCTGGGTGGACACAGAAAGGGTTTGGTGAGGGCTTAATGCACTGTGCTGCTGGCTGTCCATGCAGACCTTGGCCTTGTGGGTACACACAGGTACGGACAGCATCCAATGGTGAGATGCCATGGCCTCTTTGCTGGGATAACAGAAGTGGTAAATAGGATTGGGAGGTGGATTTAGCATGGCCCCTGCCAAGCTGAGCAGAGGTCTTTGCTTGGGGTTATGTCTGGGAACACAAAATTGAGAGACACATTTATAGGGTAAATACTTTGAGAACATGCCAGGTTGCACCTGAGGAAAGCCCTATGATGAGGACTTGAAATTGAAGTATTAACATATAGACAAATAATGAAAAACTAAGAATTTTTCATTTCTTTTCCCTTTTTGAAATAAATTATTGTGAAATTTGTATTCAGGAGTTCAGTAACCAAGAGAACTTTTTCAGAATGGGATTTAAACTCCCAGATAAATCTGGTAGGACATTACCCTTCTGAAGCATGCCAGATATTCTTTGGCATGCTACTTGTTATTTAACACAGCCATTAAATGTGGTTTATCTGTGAAAGGGGAGAGGGAGAGTAATGAGACCGGCAGAAATGATGAATTAACTGACTGTGATTAGGTGCACTTGCAGAGAGAGCTACCGTGGTGAACAGTTTTGTGAAAACAAGAAATGCTAAAGCTGAATCTCTGTGGAGGATAGAAATGTCATGACTCTAGACAAGAGCCTGCAATGGGCTCTTTACACAGGAATAGGAATCAGACTTTTTGTAGGACCCCGGGAGTGCTGTAGGACTCAGGGCTTTCGGGTACCTGTGGTACTATCTTGTGATCCTACAGTCACATGTTGCACACTCTTAAGGCATTTCTCTGAGGCTAGGCATGATATTCTGGCAAGCAGCTTAGCACGTTCTTTTCAAATGTAGACTCAGCTTTTTCCAAAGTTTCTTGGGATTTCTTAGTAACTCATGTTGACAGAGAATCAGAGCCTTTGGACACACTTGAAAAAGACCAAGGAACATAGTATTGGCCTGAAGAAAGTTAACTTTGTTAAACAAATTTAATTTGAATGAAATAGACTTTCAAGGATAATTTAGTGAAACCAGTGCATATCTGTGAACATGCATGGGTGAACATCAGATTCTTCCTAAAATGTGAGGAAGAGGCCAAATGCTCAGGTACAAGGAGCAGAGGAGCTGTGAGGGGTAGGACAGTGCCTCCACCGAGCCCTTGTTTCTTACCTGATTCTGTACACAAGGCTAAAATGACCATTAACTCCCCTGGAGCACTGGAACCTAGGAGTGAACCATGTCAAGACATAAATGGGTGTTGTCTGTATTCAGCATTGTGGTGCTGCCTGTACACCACAAGCAGCTGCTGCTTCCTCTGGTTTGAGTGATGTAGGCTTCAACAGTCGATGATCAGATTCATCCCCAGCACTGGGCTATTTAATTGCGTCATGATTATTTGTGTTTTGAAAACTGCTATGGCACCATGTTGCAGTTTTTTACCAGAGATGCCATGGTGAAGTCAGCTGAGTGACACTTCTTTTTGGTGGGGAGGGTTGGGAAAATGTGCTGAAGTCAGAAAAACCCCTTTAAATGTAAAAGAAGAAAATAATTTGTTTTGAAAAACACTTGTGCCTTGAACATTTTCAAAACAAGACCTTTTACTGAATCGGAACACAGGGAAATGACTTTTGTTTCCAAAAGTAAAATAAATATTTCACACTGGGTCAAATGTAGTGGTTTGGGCTGTCTCAAAATGAAATTCAACAATTCAGCTTATATGAATGCTTTCCCCCCAGCTACATCGTGATTTTCCTCCTTTATCTGGACCAGGGTGGCCCAGCAAGGACTTGTCTGCCTAAGCCCATTGTGAGGGCTCTGATGATGCCTTCAGAGCTGGTGCAGGTACCACTATGGTATCCCTAACTTAAGCTGCCTTTAATAGCCAAGGTAAAAACTGCTGAATGTCCAGAAAATTATTGTAGCTGCTGATGTTGGCCAGTCCTTAGAGGCAGTGGTGCAAAAATCCCTTTTCTCTGGGGCCATGCTCAACCTCCCACCCTGGTGAATTTTTACCCATTAAAGAAGTTCCTCTGAAGCTGACAAGTCTTCAGTTAGTTCTGGACATTCTGGGCTGGAGAAAACAGAATTAGGAAATGGCATAGAGGGGCTGGGATGATTTGTCCTTCAGAGAGCAGAAAGAAGAGCAAAAGTTAACACAAAAATGTAGCTTGATCTCCAGCAGAGTGGACTGGTTGTGGGACCAGGTGTGGTGTGCCATCCCTGGGGAAGAGAAGAAGGGCTTTAGTGCATCAGTGTTTACATGTTATACCAGTGAAATCCTTGGAGACATAAGGAAGAACATGATTCTGCATGGGGAATGTGTGGTAGCGAATTATACTGGGGCAGACTAAAGGTCTGTCTAGTCTGGTGACAAGTTTTTGGCATTGGTCAGCAGTGGCTGAATGCTTATTATGAGGGTCCAAGTGTACATGCCACTTCCACAGAAGCTTTCCGAGCATCCAACCATTCACAGACCAGGGCCTACCTGAACCAGAAGTTCTGTAGTATCCTGAGCCATCTTCTGTGGATTTTTGCTTGTCCAATGACAAACTCCCTGTGAGCCCATGTACAGTCTTGGCTTTCCATAGTTAAAGTGCAAAACCACCCTCCTTCATAGGATTTGATCTAACAACCAGCTGTGAGCTCCACAGTGTGCCCTAGAAAAGACAGAAAAGGGCATTTTTTACTTAAGCTTTCCATGCTTCTCATGATAATTTGATTTTTGACCTTATTAAACCCTTTCCTTTACTTCCAGGTCTTCTGTTTTCCAGGTTGAAGCATTCTGGGGCATTCAGCTGTTCCTGTGTGCAAACAGCACGGTCTCTCTAACCATTCTTTGTTGCTTTCCTTTAACTCTACTCCAGTTTGCACTGTATCTTTTTAAAGTTGTGTGGGTAGAAGAGCATCCAGGACTGTACAAAGTGTTCACAATGCAAGCCCATCCCGGCTTTACATAGTGGGAAAAGCTGCTGAGTTAGCCTTTGGCTCAGCCATGCCAATCTGAATGGTACAGAAGTCAGACACAGGCTGCTGTGGTGGGAACAGACCATCTGAGAAAGGGCAAAGTGCTCCCTAACAGTGTGGGAGCTCTGTGCCCAGAGTGTCCCATCAACCTGGCAGAAAGACCTCCAGCAGACTCACCCTGGAGGAAAGAGGAGGAGGGGACATTCATGAGGCATTTATTCTTTTTCTTATGAAAAAACAGAAAACCCTCCAGCCTGTGAGCTGGGGTATGCAACTCCCCATCAACAGCCAGGTTCTGTGTGAAGGAGCAAGGGAGACAGGACACAAGAAATGGAAGAAAACAAAACCAAAAACAAAACCAAAAGGAAGTATGCAAACTGGGTCCCCGTGGCCAAGGACTTCATTGCAATAGCTGTTATGCCAGTGCACTCACAGTGGTCCATATACTGTGTAAAAACAGCACTGAAGATAGCCCCTGGAAACCTGTCTTGTTTGATATGTCTGTGCAATTTCTCTGATGTCTGCTAAGGGAACAGAATTGCATTTTAACCTTATTTATTTAACCTTATTTATTCTCCCCAGCATGTGAAAAACACATGCTGAGGAGCTGAAAATCACTCATCCAATGAAGGCAGAGTCTTGGATGTTACCTCTGAATAAATGCTGTTAGAGACCATCTCATTTTAAGATGAGCAAAGTTTTTGAAGAATGGACACTAAATGTTTTCCCCAAGGTTCAGAGACCTCAGGACGCTGGGTCTTGGCTGTTGCTGTTCCAGGTGTGTCATTTTGACTCTAGCAAAAGCCACCCCAATACAATCTACCAAGGACATGGCCCCCCACGTCATTCACACTGTGTTTGCTCCATAGGGATATGGGTTGCCAAAGGCTTTAGCATTCTATTTGTGGCTTGAGTTACCAAAAGCAGAGCCAACACAGGCAGTTTTAAGGGTGGGGCCACATGCTGAAATTTCAGTGCTTGCAATTTCTGTTTCAGATTAAAAAGAGATTTGTTTCTGCTTTCCAGTGTTTTGTTTTGCAGCTGGCAGGTAGCTCTTATTTACTTGAAGATGGTTTTTATATCTTCTGTTTGAGTACTTGGAATAGAGCAGCCTGTGTGAAGAAGTGGGAAGAGTTAATCGAAGTAAGAGAGGTTTTGACTGCAGCTGTGTGAAAAATGGGCCAGAAAGTGTTTTATACATTTATCTTTGTTTCAACAAAGCCTATTTCTTTTTCGTACTTCAAGTACATGAGAGGGGGTAGTCAACCTGAAATGGTTTATTTAATCCAAAATAGAACAACTTGGGTTTGGCCTGCTTCGTCCTAATAAAAGAAATAAATAAAACGAGTCAGTCTTTAACTGAAAACATCTTCTAACCACCAATTTAAGAAGATTTCAGTTTGAAAATGGGAATGAATACATCTAGGCTAATAAAAATTATTATTTCAGGTCAAATAAATCTTGTCCAAAAATAAGAAAAATCTGTTGTTGGTGGGGGACAAGGAGAGAAATGCACTTTCTAGTGCTTGCAGTTAGGTCAATGGCAAGGCTTGCTGAGCAGGACTCTTTCTCATGTGGAAGATCCAGAGATGAACTCAGCTAGAAAACTTCCCATGTCACCTTTAGCTCAGACAAATTTGGTGCTCTTGGGGAGCTGGGGTCTTTCAACCCAACTTGGGCACTCCCTGACACTGGACTTAGCCCATCTGAGGATACCTTTGGGACACCACACCACCTGTGCTGTGGCAAAGAGGCCACCTGGGATCCTGGGGATCCCTTCCTGGGGATCCCTTCCTTGCTTTGGAGCCCTGCTGGGTTTGGCTGCATGGTGGCTGAGCAGGGCCACAGACCCTGTGCATGCTCAGCTCCCATGAGAAGCCACATCAGCCTGGTGCAGGCACCAAGGCTTGGGCAGCTGATCTGTCCTGGACTATTACTGCGGCCTTGAAGCCAGGAGAAATGTTGATTGAATCTAACTCATAAAGAGTAACTCACTGAAAACTCCTTGAATTACTTGCACACATTTTTCTAATAAATGAGCCATGCAAATACTTAACTCTATTATTGCTTCTTAAAAGGAACATGTTAATAGTTTATCTTTAGTAGTACACTGATTAAAAGTTTATATGTGGGGCATTAAATGTTATAATGAACAATTGAAAACCAAACAAATAGTAAAAGTAGACCAAGTATCTCAGGTGAGATTGTGAATAATGCACCAATAAACTTTCTGATTAAACACCTGGAGTGGGTGAACAAGCATTTTACTGCAGGAGTCTTGAGGAGACCTACAGGTATCCCTGTGTATTTCAGGCAGGTTTCTGTCAGGAATCAGATCCATTCCCTGGGAGCTCACAGCAGGCTGTTTGCTGTGCTGATTCCTTGGGAGCTACAGCAAGTCTGCTGGGTGCCTTGGACCTTGTGCTCCAAACCGCAGGGAACAGCCCAATTAATTGTTCTGGAATAAATCAGCTAGATCTTTTTAATTTTTTTCATTTTGAACAAGGATCTGTGGCAGTCTTGTCTCTCTAGTTCAGAGGAGAAATTCTATTTACATCAGAATTTACATGCAACATGGAAAATCCACATTTTTCAGCGGTTTTTAGAATAGAGGCAGTAATGCAAACACATTTCCAGAGCTTCATATTGACCATGGGACCAGCCAACATCCATGTGCTGGTGGAAAGGGCAAACAAAAGACTGTCTGTGTGAGAATAGATTGCTGGCAGGAAGCTGGAGGCATATTGCATGCTCATTTGCCGTTCATGGGAGATGCAAACTGCCACCAACTGTTGATCCGTGCCACTTAGCAAGTTTTTTTGCTCACTTTATCCCATTTTTTTTCCATCTTTTGTTATCTATCATCTATTAAAGCCCTTTTCCTGTTTCTCTTTCCCCTTATCTGTATGCTGGGTAGTTTATCCTCTTCCCATGTGCAGGTGGGTGGCAAAGCACTGCTGCTGCTGCTGCCCACTCTGGCTGCAGGGAGGGATCCTCTGCCCAGCATCAGGCAAGTGGAGCAGATGAAGAGCACAGGCACTGTGGTTGCCACAGGAAGGTTTCCACAGCACCTGGGGTGGGAGGATGACTGGCAAGCAGCTGTTTACAGACTACAGATGCCTGTAGAACTGTTGTGTGTCTATAGGGGGACACGAAGCACAAGGAGTCCTGGAGTCGTGATTCTTTTCTTCAGCTCCCTTGCCACTTATCTTCTGCCTTCCCAGTTTAGGAGACACTGGCTTAGGATTTCCCTCGGGAAAAAGAAAAAGAAAAAGAAAAAGAAAAAGAAAAAGAAAAAGAAAAAGAAAAAGAAAAAGAAAAAGAAAAAGAAAAAGAAAAAGAAAAAGAAAAAGAAAAAGAAGGATTGTTCTGGCTTTTGAGGCATGCAATGTAGTGTGGGAGCAGCAAACCCTTGGCGCAGCAATCACGGAAAGCAGAGCCGTTTGCTGAGTCAGGTCCTTGATGAGCTGGCAGCTCCTCATCGGCCGTCTGGTATTCATTGTCGGCAACTTGCAGTCTCAACTTCCTACATCATCTCTTAATCCTCTAAAAGATGTGTTGCTCTGACTCAGACCGAGCACTCTCGCTCCCTGGCCACTATGCCTTTCCATGGAGTTGCAAAGGACTGCGCTGACCTGGCCACCCTCGCTCCTGGGTGATGTCTGCCTGTCCCATGCCTAGATCATGGCAGGCAGATGTCTCCAACCCAGTCATGTCCTGTGGCTGGAAAGCTATTTGTCCCAGCTAGAGTATATTCCAGCCCTACTTTTTCCCTTATATTCAGCATGGCATGGAAGGGTGGTGTTTTTTCTGCCATACTGTCCCCACCAGTTGTGTCTTCTCTAGATTAAATAGCACCAGACCTTCAATCTTTCCTCCAGAATAATTTTTTCTTTCCCTTTGGACTTTCTTTTGCTTTCTTTTGCTTTCCCCTTGGACTTTCTTTTCTTGCTCAAGATCTGCTGTATTAAAAGACAGTTTTGTCTTCCACAATCAGTGTTTTCTCAGGGAGCCAGGACATGTCACTGCAGGAGGTAAAAAATCTTTACACTTGAGACAGATCAAGCTTTCTTGCTACAAATAATTGCTGTTTGCCTCCATCTTCTTGGTCTGGCCTTTGTATTTTTGCATTGACTGTAAACTCAAAGGTAAATTGATGGAACTGGCACTAATCAGCATGAAAAATAAGATGGCAAGTTCTTAAGAAAGGAAGGATGTTACTAAATCAGTATAACATCCTGCTCATTGATTAAGAACTAGCACATCTTCATATAATAGAAGGTTATATGACAGACTTTCAGTCAGTGTAAATAGATAAAGTTCTGTGATCTAGTTACACTCTGCTACATCAGTGGAAACTTTGTCCCTGGGCTGGCAATTTAGGGAGTTTAAAATTAACAGTTTTGTTGCTGGAGTTTGTTGTTTATTTGTCTGTTCATTTGTTTTAAATTAATATTAATGTGCCAAGAAACAGAACTGAAAGAGGGAAGAGAAAAATTTTCCTCTGTGTTTCTAAACTAGGTCTTTTGCTGGTGTGTTTAAACTGAGCCTTTAGCATCCCTGATTATCAGCTGTTCACTGCATCCAAATACAGAGCATTTTTGTTGGTCCAGGTCCCCCTGTTCCTGAAGGAAAGAAAAGCCTCTTTAAAATGGAGAAGGCCAGTAAAGTGCCCTAAAGCTGGACGAGAGATTCAGAAGTGTGACACTTCAAATATATTTATCTTTATTTTTAAAACTGACTGGACTGAATCTAGGCGGAGAACCATCAGAGCAATTAGGAAACTGTCCTGATCATTGAGGACATGTTCAAATATGCCTTCTGCTGCCAGGTCACTTACTCCTGCATTTAAAATTGGAGTTGAAAGTTATTCTGAAGAGAGGAAGAAAAAGGAATGTTCATTTAGATACCATAAGGACAAATACATGTTATTACCTCTCAAATATGTGTTATTACACACTCAAAGGTGTATTTTTTATTCAAAGCTACTGCTACTGTACTCTTTTCTGCCCCTAATTCAACCATGTACCAAGTTGAAATAATGCTATTTGCATTCACAGACTTGCACAGCATCAGAAATGGTCCACAAACATTAGTCACAAATATTATGATGTGGGCATTTTTATTACTAATTAAATAACCACTTTATGCAAAAGCAGTGTAAAATTACATCAGGTGTAAAATACGTTTAGTAAAAGCAGTTACTACTTTTAATAAACAGTTTTTTCAGAGATCTTTTCCACTGAACCAGAATTAGTTTTAAATTTCTTTAAGTCCTTCCCTACATTGTCTCAGGTACAATGCAGCAGTGAATTAGTGGCACAGATGACTGATTTTATTGTATGCTAACTGAAAGGAAAAAGTTTTTGTACAGTGTTGTCTGTATATTGCTATCACTGAGATGATAAGACTTGGACATTGACAAAAATCAATTGGAAATAAGGACTGAGGAGAGGAATTTTCAGTGATGTCTAGGTGTCTACTTTTTAACTCTTTTTGCTGCAAGGGAACACACAATAATATTGTTCATTGCTTTTCCTTCTCCCACCCTGTTGATATAAACCGTTGTGTGAAGTCCTGTTCTGAAATTCTCCTTTTCCCGTGGTGTTTCAATGGGAGTATTTGATCTCCTGGCCCTCTCCGAGGGGGACTGTGCTAGCAAAGTAGGATCTCATGTTATTTCAGGAGAATTATTTATGGGAAAAGAGCTAAGGAAATAGGGTTATTACTAAGGACTTGGGAATGAAGGAAGATGAACAGAACTGAAGGCTGTAAATTAAAGAAAGAATGAGAGTGAAGGAAAAAAACCCTACAGCAAGCCACAGGATCTGGTTCTGCTCTTGCTTCATACAAGTCTGCCATCACTGACCTAAAAACTTCTACACAGCTTCAGAGTCTGCTTTGTTATTGTACATAACAGGTCTGAGCGAAAAACAAAGTCTGGGAAAAAAAAATTTGTGAAACACATGCAGATTCCAAGACAGATTCTCCGATGAGGGTAAATGACACAAATCTCAGAACAGTTCAGAAGAGCTGATGTGATTTGGCTTTTGGGGGCAGTTTGGGTGTGTTTCATTTTTTGCTGTTATGAATAATAGATAATTATACAAATTGTTACTAAACTTGTTGCAGTATTTTATGTATGGCTTACTATTTTTTTTAAAATATGCTGTACTTGTTTAGCTCAAGTCAATACAGAAATACTCATCCTATTGTCTCCATTCAATGGATTTATGCTACTACAACCCCAAATCTCAGTTCGGTGTTTAAGTGCTTCAAAATAAATCACTGAGTTGCAACCTTCATATCTTTCTACTTTGTCTGTCTGTGCAGTGAATTCTCTAAGGTGACAAAGTGGCTTTTTCAGACTGACACCCTTCCTTGTCCTCCAGGCAGGGCAGATAAAGAGACAGTTTTGAGGGGAAATGTTGAAAGCTACAGCGACCTACAGGTCCGTCTGTTCTTGAATGTTTTGAAAACCTTCTGTAAATTACTTTATAAATCATTCAAGTGATCACTGAATGGGAAACTGCAAGAAAAGTAGTTCAGCTGCAAACTAACAATGAAGGATAATGAACTGCCACTTAGCCCAAATGACTGACATTTTCATCCAAACTGTCCACTCTGTTCAAATGTTTGGCTGAACTGCTTCCCTGGGATTTCTTTTGGTGATTTGAATCTCTTGTTGGCTAAATTATTTTTGCTTCCTGTAGCATTTCAGATAAATGAGATTGTACTGAGAGGAAAAAAGAGCTTCCACCATTACAGTGGAGATTTTTTTGGCTCCACAACTTGTCTTTTCTCACTTCAGAGACTCTCCAAGTAACAGAACATATAACATAGCCTTTTAATGTGCACATTGTTTCCAGCCTTCCTTCTAATGGTGATGCTGTAAATTGAACTAACCATTTGGTCATGTTTTAATAATTAACACTTTAACACAAAAGAGTCTTTTTGGTATCCTGTCATTTGCTGAAGTTTCATAGGTG
This sequence comes from Phainopepla nitens, assembly GCA_013400175.1. Taxonomy (NCBI): domain Eukaryota; kingdom Metazoa; phylum Chordata; class Aves; order Passeriformes; family Bombycillidae; genus Phainopepla; species Phainopepla nitens. The sequence continues at coordinate 257,287 of VXBQ01017305.1, forward strand.
ATTTAAAAAGTCTGTTTTGTCAATCTGCTCTGTACTTGCTAGGAAAGAGATTCTAAATTAAACCTAATGGGCCTTTTCAATTTTTTTAAAGGGCCTTAGACCTGATTTAATTTGTGCCTGTAATACTGTGGTGTGATGTGTGTGATTTTACTGCCTCTCCATAGTAATGGCTCTGCTACAGTTGCAGTTCCTGCTGCAGCTGGAGGCAAAGCTTTGCCTTAGGTCACATTCCTGGTCCTGGAGGCACAGGCCCTGCTGCTGCAGGGATGTCTGCCTGGTGTTTGGCCAGTGACACCCCCCCTCCTCTCTCATTTTAATGGGAAACAGGCTGATTTTCCAGACATTTGGGTCTAAGGAGTAGGTTCATCAAGGTGTGACCTGATCCACTTGCTAGGAATTGCATTTCCCATGATATATTCAGGACATAACTGAACAGACAGGTACCAGTGCAAACCTAGGGTGCTTGCCTAGTGCTTTCTTATAGAAGGTATGACTTTGGATAGCAAAGAGATTCATACTCTGAAATGGTTCAACAGGTCTAAAGAGACATTCATATCACTGCATGTCAGACACGTACCTGACGTACCTGGAATTAAGAGGCTATTCTCCTTAGCTCCATATCTATGGTCAGCTGAGAGAAATCATGCTCAAGTTCAAGCACTTATTTGTATCCTGGAAAGAGAGAATGCACAGTGTGAAGAGAGAGACTCCCTTCCCAACATAAACACCTGCCATGGGAGGTGAGAATACACTCCTTCCCTTGCTTCTGTCATTGAACAGAAGTGGTCTTTGCTCCCTGAGTGACCATGAGGCATAAAAACCGCTTTGTGTGGCATCTGAAATGGCTTTCCATTGCCAGCTTCTGTGTGCCTTCCCTCTTCCTGTGTTCTCACTGCAGAGCAACGAGAGATATTTTGGAGTAGGTGGGTTTATGTTCCACAGTCAAGTGCTATGAGATACCTGGGCTAGTTTTGGACAGAGCACTGGGATACTGCAGGGTGCCAGTGATGGGGAAGTATGCCTGTGCAAGGCTCTGTGCTTTGGGTAAGTTATGGTGGTAGTCAAGCCACTTGCCCTGAGAAGAGCCCAGGACTGTTACAGCAAAGTGTAGCTGGTGGTCCAGATGAAATAGGTGATTTCACAAAATGGGAGATAAAATGAAATCTTGTCTGGAGAATGGTGTGGTGCTCACTGGGGTACTACCAGAGAAATAACAGCTCAAAGATTTAACCCAGAAGAAAACTATTGTCAGGGACCACACCCACAATATGAACCTAAATTGCCAAATAACCCGCTTTCCTCATGAAATAAACGCATAACCACAATGCTGCAATGAAATGGAAAAGTAATCTTGCCCAGAAAATAGTGTTTCTAAAGGCACACAGGGCAAAACCCAGAACTCACCACACCCAAATGTCAGGACAACAGTGAGAAATGAAATGCCAAAAAAAAGAGCAATCTGGTAAAAGGAAATCTCAACACATACACACGCACAAACATTACTTCTCTCCTTCCTGCCCTTCCTCACTTCTTAATTTTCTCATCCTAAACAGATTTCCAGATAGCTGCTAAGCTGTATGGAATTTGTGAAGAGAAATCCAGATACTGGGCATGTAAAGCACCTCAGCTTGTTGAAACAAGTCTCAAGCCCTTAGCAAGTAGCTCAGCATCCAGCATGTTGCCAGTACTCAGGGTAGAGAGCACTTTGAAGGAGCAGTGTAGACCCTCAAGTTTTTTCAGCTGGAACTCTAGCAGAATGGTCAGCTCTCAGGTAGTCCTCTTGCATCACTTCCTACCATTCACCCATTCCTGCCAACATTTCCACTTGCAATCACAGAATTCATGGTTAATATGCAGGTTTCATATTTTTTTCCTAGCTAGCCAAAGTTTTTCTTAATCCAAGATTATGTTACTGTTGGTTTTATCATGTAAACAGATAGAATTTACTTGATGATTGGCATTTTTAGAGGTGCTCTCCATTGGCCTAATTCTGCATGTGTTAATATGGACAATGAAATTCTTATCAGCTTTGGAAGATTCAAGCAATATATCATACTAAAAATCCCATCTTTTTTGTTCATAATTTCTCTTCTCTCTTCTCTTCTCTTCTCTTCTCTTCTCTTCTCTTCTCTTCTCTTCTCTTCTCTTCTCTTCTCTCTCTTTCTTCTTCTTCTTGTCCTTCTTCTTCTTCTTCTTTTTCTTTTCTTCATATTCTGATCAAAGCTTACACCATATTCCCTCTCTCTAGTTCTTCCTAGCCAGTTTTTCCTAGCCAGTTATGAGACTAGAGTGGGTCAGTTGATAAACATTATAGTGCCACATACCACCACACTTATTCAATTGTCCCTTTAGTATCGCAGTGTTAGTGCTTTTATGCTTTTTAATTTGGAAGTTCTTATAAAACTAGAGCAGTTGTTTGGTTATTTTTTAATATGAGCTTTGTCAAGAGGTTGAACTCTGTAGAGGTGGCCAACATAAACAGATGGGGCAATTGATGGAGGAAGTTTGTAAGCAATGATGACACTAAGGTAAACAGTCAGCATTCTTGCCTTGGGAAGGGAACTCCACTGAATGTGATGAGCAGAAGAAGCCAGGCATCCCTCAGAAGGTGCTGGCACGTGGGCAAATGTGGTGGTGGAATATTGCTTATTGTCATGTACCAGGAAGAACCTTCTGTTTGTGATACACTAAACACAGCCTTCTCCAAGGTAAGTATGATTATGAGGAGAGGTCACCTGACTGACAACTCTCCTCAAAACCAAAACATTTTGCTTTGGCATCCTTTCGAGCAAAGAGTGCCATCTTCCAGAGTAACAGCACAGTTGTAATAATGAATGAGGCTCCAAAGTCTCATTCTCCCTTCTGGCCAACGTCCCAGCACTGCAATCCCCAGGTAGCAAAAATCATGAGTCAGCTCCTTCTCCCTTCCCAGCAACTTGCTTGAGCCCAGTCAGGTCATGTTTTCAAACTTTTCTCTGCAAACAGGAGGGATGGAAACTTCTCCTGCAGGAATGAAAGTTGAGGTTTGTGTTCAGTGTCTTCATTCCAAGCTGGGACTTGAATACCAGCTTACATTTGTGAAACGCTGGATGAATCAGGAGAGCTAGTAGGAACAGGGAGTGTTTTTATGCTTTTTTTTTTTTGTGAGAATAGAGTCTGATTTAGACCCCAAGACTGAATGCTTCTGGGCTTGAAATTCAACCTCTGCTTTTGAAGTTCTTTCTGCTCTGAAATCTATTTTGAAAATAAAAAAATAGTATAAAGTGTATCTAAATGGCACAGCACAATGAACAGATGGTTAAAACCTGTCCATGACTTTTTGGCATAACTCACTAAGTGTAAAAGTGGGAAGTTGGTTTTCTTGCACAACTGTTGGATGCTTCCCTCTCTTACACCAAAATGTTGCACTGCATGGAGATAAAAAAGGAAAAAGACTGGATGCAGACAGCAAGCTGGTTTAGGCTAGCAAGAAGTATGGCTATATGTCTGCTTAGAGGCAGGTGAAGTAATATCTTGTGGTACACTGAGCTAAGGAAGCAGTCTTGATGGCAATATTTGATCAGGAGTGTCTAGAGCTAGTTTGAGTCTTTATGGGCAGAAAGAGAAAAAAAGGATGAGTGCAAGAAGCCTGAAATGTGGCACTTTCCTTTCCTTGGCTGGGCAGCCTGCAAACAGCTGCTTCCTGAATAGTCCTGTCTTTGACTCTTTAATGATAAGGCAGTTGTACAATTTCTTTTTCATGTAATTTTTTAAAGAGAGAAAAGAGGGAGTAAGACTTCATGCAAACCAGTGCACCTTGGGCTGAATGAATAATGTAAGAGCACCATTGTGCCTGAAACATGTGGCGTTGTTTACTTGTGTCACAGTAAATGATTCATGTGGAAAAGCTGCATTTGAACAAATGAGATTGATCAGATTTTTACAGGCTATTTTTGTGTAATTTAAAACAGTGCCTGTACTTGATGGTAAAAAGAGAAAGTAAGATGAGACAGCTAGTGCTGTCAGCTTTTCTCATTCCTGTTGCAGTCTTTGGCCATTCCCTGCCTCTGCTCCAGAGAGCCAAGGGTTCAGATGGAGAATAGAAGGAGAAAAACAGAAGACTGAGGGAAGATTTTTGATCTTGATCACAGTGATAGATTCAGAGATATTCTGAGCTTAACTCTTCCACGTTAAACCTGGAGCTCTTAGTGCCAGGAAAGTTGGGTGATGGTGGGCACAAAGACACCTGAGCTAGCTGAATGTGTGCTGGGGAAGGAAGGGAAGTGCACAGATGCAACTGGACCCCTTGTCTGGGCCCAAACAAACAAGGTCACGGTGCTGACATTACCATCTCCTGGGCAGTGTCCTGGTTACTGAGATAAGTTGCCTCTGGACCTCATCCTCTTAAAGAGGTAGCTGTTGTGCTGTATCCAAGGGTCTCTACTCATGTGCCGATCTCTCTACTCCAGTTCTTCATACCCTCTAGATATGTCTTTAAGGTTGCTTAAACCCGAAAGCTCAGTTTTCACAGTTATTTAAAGCAAAAGATAGGTTACAGATAAGGGTTTTTGATATCACAGGAGAAATTTCTAGGAGATGAAAGTAGCTATTCTTTAGGCATCAGTTAATAATTTATAGGGGATGTGGGAAATGATGACAGTCAAAAAAGTGAGAAAGAAACTTATCTTGGATGACTTCAACCAGAGAGCCATTTGGTGCTGATGTCCCACAGCCAATAACAAATTTCCTTAGTGTTTCTATAAATAATAATAATGTTTTCTTTGCAAAACAGGAAATCTTGTATACAGTATAAGGTAACCTGATAGAAGGCTTAAGTCTACTGAATGAGAAATTGTTAGTTACAGACCCAAAAAAATGCAGTCGCTGAGGTACCAGAGATCACAGTCAATTTGAATTTATTTTATACAAATGAAACAGGGCATTGACCAAAATCTGCCCATTTAGAACTTTAGTAGGGACAGCTTTCCAAAGCTTAAAGCATTTGCTGGCATAACTGACTGAGCATATGCATTTTAAGTGAAAAGGCACTGAAAAAAATCAGGGATTATTCAATAATATCATGCTGTTTTTTCCAAACCCCATGATTTCATCAACAAAAAAAAGGGTTTTGTAGAAGACCACCTGCAAAAAATTTCCCTAGTAAAACAAAGAAAGAATGAAACATTAAAAATATACGTAAAGAACAGAGAAAAGGTTTGATCCAAATGGAGTTTAAAAAGATAAGCTGTTTTTTTAAGTCTATAAAAAACCAAAATATTTTTTTGCCTGTTGATACCCATGAAAAAATTGTGAATGCCAATACAAAAAAAGGGAGAAAGATAGATTAATGCTTTTTCTCTGCCCATCTGAAGTGCTGGGTTGTGGGATAGAAATGTTGTTAGCTGTAACCAAGAGAGATATGCCATAGACACGTAAATTTATTACCTGTGGAGGTGCTGATGACGATGATGATGATGAGGAGGAGGATGATGATGATGATGATTAATTTCTAACATAACTGTGAGAATAAGTGAGTTTTGAAGTTTTGCTACACAGTTGCTGTCATTTTGTAGATGGACAAAAAGAGGAGAGAACAATAAATGTTCACCAAAATGCTGTGGTTAAAATATTAAAATTTGAAAAAATTGGTCACTGATCATAAGGCCCATCAGTTTTGATTTCAGTTTCCCTACACTTTGTTTGGTTTTGCTGTATTGGTCTGGGAGAAGCTGGCAGAGAGAAGAAAGCAGTTGACTGCAGCCCTTGGCTCTCATGGTTGGCTTTAACCACCTGAATGGGCAACAAGGCAGGGCACAGGTAATCCAAGAAGTTTCTGAAGACTGGCAAGAACTATTTCCTGACACTGCAGATCCACATGCCAATTGGGTAAGGTGTGCTATTGGTCCTGCTACTCATTAGCTAATGGGAGGACATAGAGAAGACAGGTTTGTACTGCTCACACAAGTGCACATTGATAGAATAATAGGCAGCAGACAGAAATTGCAATGAATGAAGTTCTGATGGATATCAGGAAAAAATTTCCTTGGAAAAGGTGGCAAAGTATTGGCACAGGTTGTCTTGAGAGATTTTGAGGTCTCTGTTCTTGGAGGTGTTCAAAGCCCGACTGTACTGAGCAACCTAACCCAGCTGGACCTGTTTTGAGCAGGTTGGTCTTCATGAACTTCAGCAATCTAATCTAAATTATTCCAAGTCTGTGGATGGTTCAGATGGTTCTGAATGGAACAGATGGTTCTGTTTTTTAAACCTACAGACACATACAGAAAAATACAAACTGAATGAAGAATTGATTTTAAAATAAGATCTATTATAGCAGAGAAACAATACCATTAACTGTAATTTCTTAAATCTGCAGTATCCCTCTAGCATACTTGCTACGTTCTCTCTGTAGTGAAGGTAATCAAACACAGGACTAAAATATTGGATGAGACAGCAAACACACTGCTGCTTGGAGTCTTTTAAAATTGGCAAATCCATTCCTAATGTTACTGTTGGCAGAAAAATAAACTATAGAGACAAAGAACCATTTAGGTTGGAAAAGACCTTTAAGATCGTCAAGTATGGCCATTAATGTAACACCGGTAAGTTCACCACTAAACCTTGTCCTCAAGTGCTTCATCCACACATTTTTCAGTACCTCCAGGGATGGTGACTCTATCCCTTCTCTGAGGAGCCTGTGCCAATATTTGACAACCCTTTAGGGGAACTTTTTCCTGATATCCAATCTAAACCTTCACTTGTGCAATATGAGGCCTTTTCCTCTTGGCTCGTCACTATTTACCTGGGAGAAGATACCAACCCCGACCTGGCTCTACCCTTCTTTCAGGCAGGGTGCTGTCACTGTAGAGAGTGATAAGGTCCCCCCTGAGCCTCTTTTTCTCCAGACTAAACATCCCCAACTCCCTCAGCCGCTCCTCATAGGAAATATGTTCCAGACTGTTCAACAGCTCCATTGCCCTTCTCTGGACACTCCAGCCAGCACCTCAATGTCTTCCCTGAATTGAGGAGCCCAGAACAGGACAAGATTCAAGGTGTGGCCTCACCAATGATGAGCATAGAGGGACAGTCACTGCCCTAGTCCTGCTGGCCGCACTATTGCTGATACAGGCCAGGATGCCATTGGCCCTCTTGGCCACCTGGGCACACTCTAGCTCAGATTCAGTTGCTGTTGACCAGCCCTCCCATGCTGTTTTCTGCCAGGCAGCTTTCCAACCCCTCTTCCCTCAGCCTGTAGCTGCAGGAGTTGTTGTGACCCAGGTGCAGAATCTGGCACTCAGCCTTGTTGAACCTCAAACAATGGGCCTTAGCCCACTGATGAACAATCTGGTTTTGGTTGCACTGGGTCTATGTTCAGTACGTCTGTATTGGGATTCCTCTTTAATTCCTCCTGCTCACTCCCTGCTCTCATGACCATTGCCTTCAAAATGCTGAACTTTGACACCTTGCATATTTACCTATTTTGCTAAAAAAAGCTGCAATTGTATGAGACCCATTGCTGTCAACCCTCCACAAACCATGTGAAGAGAAAGTAAGTTGAATAAAAGACTCTTATTAAAAAGATTAGTCATAACCTTATAGGTATGGTTGCTTTCTTGCTACCCAGAGGGTCTGTGCTTTTCCACTACTATGGTGGGGCCAATTTGACCTCATCTCTAGGCAGGGAAGTCAAGGTAACCTAGTTGACCCTGAATACAAGTTTATATGGCGTTTGGGGTACCTACATAATTGAATTAGTAATAAAACATGTATGTTAAACTAATTATTTTGTCTTTTAAGTGGTCCACTAAATATGGGATCATAATTACCTAGGAACATGAGAGAAAATTCAGGCATCCTGGAATCTTCATGAGATGTGACTGAAGGAATTTAAAGTCAAGCTCTGAGCCTGGTGACAGGTCTCCTGGTTTGAAGAGGCAAATATTTATCTCCTGTCAAAAGTACCCAAGCCTTTCTGAGTAGATGGATGTTGTAAGCGTACTGTTGGTTCTCCAGATCTTGCTCTTAGTGAAATTCCCTAATTTCAACTTCATATTCATAAAGCTACCCAACAAACTAACCCATAGCACTGAAGTTTCTCTGGACTGCTGGGTTACTTGATAGTAGCTTATATGGTGGTTTTCTAGTCACATCAGTCAGATAAACCTTTTACATGTATGCGTTGGGACTCCATTTGAAAAAACACTCTCTTAGATTTAAAATTAAAAATAATTGCCTATCTTTTCTCAGGAAAAACAGGACTGTGGAAATAAATCATTAGCATATATGGCAAAACCCAGCAGGTCAAGCCTGTCTTTGCTATTTATCAAATTGTATTAGCTAATGAAACCTTCTTCAGTGAAGATTTTCTTATATTATGAAACTGAACCAGACTGAATTTGTGGTTTAGGTGCCAAGTGTCTGAGGCCCATTAAGCACATTACAACCACTTCAGATAGTCAAAACCTTCTGGGTTTTGTTGATCAATCTGCCTTTGATACAGAAATAAAGGCTAAACTGATTCGGAGTTGTCTCTCCATCTCATAAGAGCCTAAAGATTAAGAGAATATTTGTATCAGTGTATGATCTGTTCAAAATGAAGGGTCTGAAAAAATTAGCTGAAACATTTTCTGAGAAGACATATTCCTTGTCTCTTAGATTTCCAGTATTTTGGGCTTTTTATCTCCTTGTTCAAGAAAATAACCTTAACCATACAAGAATGCAAGACCTTATATTTTTTCCTAAGTCATGTGACTCATATGCTTGCTATATTATACCACCATGATTTCTCAAGGAGTAACATAATAGTTTCCAGCAGAGAAAGGCTGACTGTACTTAACCTAAATAAGGCATTTGGAAGAGTAAGCTGTTCATCATTTCTCTGCATGAGATGAATGTGTAGAGAATGTTTTCTTAAGCTTCCTTGAAAATTTTATGGACAACTCAGATCAATATGATTTAAAGTGCAGTCAGGGGGGACAAGGAGGGTGTGTAACCCTCCATGTCAATGACCAGCTGGAGAGCATGGAGCTCTGCCTGGGAATGCATGAAGAGCCAAATCAGAGCTTATGGGCCAGGATTAAAAGGAGGGAAGGGCAGAGGTCACATTGTAGTAGGGGTCAGAAAAGCTGAGTGGATGAGTCTCTCTATAGACAGATATGAGCAGCCTCACTTTTACAAGTCCTGGTCTTTGTGGGGGAAACCCAAAACTTCCCCAATCACTTTTGGAGGGACAACACATCAGGGCATAAGCAATCCAGGAGGTTTCTGGAGTGCATTGATAATAGCATTTTTTCCAAGTGATAGCTGAGCCAACAGGGAGAGGTGTTATGCTGAAACCTTGCTCTTACCAACAAGAAAGGCTGGAGGGGAATGGGATGTTCAAAGGCAACCTTGGGTGCAATGACCATGAAATGGTGGAATCCAAGATCAATGGGGCAGCAAGGAGAGTGCACAGCATCATTACTCCAGACTTTGGGAGAGCAGATTTCGGCCCCTTTAGGGAACTACTTGAAAGATCACTGTGGAATCCCCTGGAGGGAATTGGGATCCAAGAATGCTGGTTGATATTCAAGGATCACCTCCTCCAAGGTCAGGAGTGATGCATCCCAACAAAGAACAAGTCAAACAAAAACACCAGATCTGCATGGATGAACAAGAAACTCCTGGAAAAACACATGCAACAAAAAGAAAGCCTACGGAGAGTGAAAGGAAGGGTGCCTGGGGGGAATACAGATAAATTTTGTGAGCAGGTAGAGATCATGTTAAGAAAACTAAAGCCCTGATAGAATTGGATCAAGGAAGAGAAACTGATGTCATCTACCTGGACTTGTACAAAGAAATAGACACTGTCCTGCATGACATCCTTATCTCTAAATCACAGAGACATAGACTTAATGGATGGACCACCCAGTGGATAAGGAGTTGGCTGGTTGGACATACTTAAAGAATTGCAGTCAGTGGCTTGATGTCCAAGCAGAGAGCAGTGATGAGTGGCATTCCTCAGGGATTGGTATTAGGGAGTGGCTTTAAGCTGAAAGAGAGTAGGTTGCACTTAGAACTCAGGAGGAAATTCTTCTCTATGAAGATGGTGAGGTATTGAAACAGGTTGCCTTGGTAAGTGGTGGATGCCCCCCTAAGTATTCAAGGCATTGAAGTGAAAGGTGTCCTTGCTTATAGGAGAAGGGCTGGAACTAGATGGTCTTTAAGGTCCCTCCTAATCCAAGCCATCCTATGATCCTGTGATTCTGTGATAAAGCTAAAGATTTGCATTTGCACTATCTGAAATGGAAAAACGAGCCATAGGTCATAATCTCAAGGTCTTAATACATGAGATTTTTTTAGTTTGATAAAACAGATTGTGACGTTTTCAGAAGAACTGGACAAAAGTGACATTGAATGAGTGTAGAATAGAAGATTGTTCATCAGCAAAAGAATGCAGAGATTTTGTTTACTGCATCTTTCTTGAGCTGATGATTTAATTCCTGCATTTTGCAACTATTGCTTAAAGTGTTACTGAAAGAGTGGCATTTTTAGAACACTAATTCTCACCTGCCTGAGTTTTTCATTGAATTTTGTTGACAAATGTTTGCAATGAACTCGAGGAGCAATTTTATATGAAACATTACACTGAAATATCTTGAAAAAAACCCCAAAGGACTGAGTTCTTAGCCGTTTTCTCTCTTGCTCCTTTTCATTGTCTCTTGTTTCTCGGCCACTGGATGATTTTCAAAGGCTCCCAGGCTCAGACCTTTGGCTCAGACTCCCATTGATGATGGAAGGCTCAAAGGAAGAATACCAGCATCTTTGTCTTCTCACAGAGAGTGAGATTCAGCAAATGGAAGAGGAACACGATATTTCTGGAGTTTGTCAATAAACCTCTAGGTGAAACAAAAGAATTATGTTTGCACTTCAGGTCAGGTCTGCTGAGAAATGCCGGCAAACACCAGTACATTGGAGAAATGTTTTCAAGAACATTTCATCCTTGTGAAAATATTACCCTGTTACAACAACCAAGGTCACTGAGACCCGAAGTGATCTTCTGGTCACAAAAGTTAAAGATGCCTGGCGGCTACTATAATTAAATTATGAGTGCTAGGAGAATAAGGAAAGCAGTTTTCCCACAAATATTTATTTGAATTTAAAAGTGACTTTAGACATGACTTTGGTCACAAATCCTCTGTGTGCTGGTTGTCGTGGTTTTTTTTTTTCCTCCTTGAAAACATTCAGACACTGAAGCTGGTTGTGAGCACCCAGGCCATCCCAGTTTCCAGAGCCTTCAGCTTCAGCCCAACTGAAGAACAAAAGCAATAGTCTCAGGTCTGTGTCAAACACAGTGGGCATTTTGGATGTTTGCAACTATCAATTTCCATCTCATGAACAAAACCCAGGCAATTACCTGGGTGAGTTAACAGATAGATAGAACAAGAAATGTTCAATTCCCACCGGGGCATGTTTGTAGGCAAACCACCAATATAAAAGAATATTTAAAAGAATATTAATGTTAGGATAAGCTGCCTTTATAATCATTAACTATTTATTTTCATCTTTAAAATCTTTAAAATCTTTAAATGTCATGTTGCCCGTCCAATTGGAAATGATCTTTTGTTTGCTCTATTTTCTGCTTTTTGGATTTTGGTTAATTTTCTTTTTTTCCCTCCTGAAAAATTTTCTTTTTTTCCCTCCTGAAATGCTGAGCAAGCAAGCTCTCAGGCAAGTACATGCAATATCAAAAAATCTACTATCTCAAGGCCTCAGCACAAAGTGGAAAAGACATCTTACCCTACTCTTTTTTTTTTTTGTGGTTCCGATTACATAAAAATGTACAACATTGAGTACCAGGGAAATCATGAGTTGACCACAAAACACTGTGCACACACATGTGTAAAACTGGAGTACAAGGAGTGGCAATATGATAGGTTTAGTATGTCATATAGGACAATGCTGTGCTTCCACACTAGGTGTTTAACAATTTTCTATTGTAGTTTACAAGGCAGCTATACAAAAGTGAAAGAAAAAAACCCAAACCCAAATAAAGCAACAATAAATGGCAAAAATCCTCCAGCTGTGTCTGATGTGGTATTTTAACACACACTATGTAAAGAATATTCAGCATCTTAAAGTAAATTTAACCTGCAGCTAGCTGAGGGATTAAACATGATTATTCTCAACTTGAATGACCCTTTCCCCTAAGTCAAGCTGCCCATTTAGCGCCCTTAATAAATACAGAGATAATTTAAACCATGTGGTCGCAAATTGAAAACATGGGCTTTTGAACTATGTATTTTCTTTCTCATGTTGGAACTCCTCCCTGGAGATAGACTCAAGTCCCATGATCTTGTAAAAGACAAATCTATGTATCTTTTTTATTAAGTGTTTCATGATATATATTTTTTCAGCTCTGTTGCAGTGGACGCATCTGAAAGATGTATTCCGCTGACAGTACACAATACCTCAAAGGCTCTTGATTCATTTATCAACTCAAACTAATAAAAGGAGGATAATATTTCTATGAAAAAGAATGGGTTTTAAAAGCAGCTTGACAGCTTGGTAGAATACATCAATTAAGTGTAGAGAGAAATTGAAGGAAAAATGGGGATCTTACTTTCTCTGCTAGCATTAGAATTAATAAAAAATATTTAATCTGTCCTTCAACAGGAAAGAAATAGAGTTCTTTCCCAGCTTGCATACCTTGTGGTTTGAACTGAAGAATGTTACACTCTATTCTATATTCAACTACTGGTTTAAATTATAGCCTTTAGAAAATAATCTATCATTCACTTTAATTAATATCAACAATCACAGAGTCAGTTGAAAAAAAACCCACACAACAGAAAATGCTAATGCAAAATTAAAAATGTTTCTGTCCATTTTTTTGTTCATAAAAACATCAAAGAGTCTCATCTATTGGCAGCTTTGGTACTCTGTAACCTTAGGCTTCTTTCATGTTGATCCAAGGAAGGTTCACAACCAGTTTTTTCTAGTCAGTGGCCCATGAGACACATCTGGCCCCATCATTTCATCTGCGGTCAGAAGAGACACGAAGTGCTCTGCTAGACTGTTTCACCACAAACTCTTTTTAGTATCTTACTCCCCTGAGACAAATCCTTGGGCCTTTCCTACCACTGTTTGGAGATCTATCCCTGTGGAAAAAGTAGTGGCAGAAGTTCCTCTCCAGCACTAGGCCAGAGAAATCAGCTTTCAGGATTTGGTCTCAGATCCTGTTGGGTGCCCTTTCCAGGCCTTTTCCTGTTAAAATTGGTGATATCAAGACAAGGGATCTTCTCCTGCAAGTGAAATATTCTTGTCCTCATCTGAAAGGTCCAGATGTCACTGAAAACAGGGTGGTAGGAAACAAAGAAAGCAAAGGAAGATGTTTTCTTCTGCAGATCTTGCATGCAAGAACTTGAATGCAGCTGAAGGGTTCAACATGACATAGGAGAGAACAAATGTGCCCTCTGAGGATTCAGTGGGCAGGTTTGCGAATCTCCAGCTGAGAGTGTGTCTTGTGTTTGGCTGCTAGGCTGGTGCCAGGGATCATTTGTATTACTTAGAAACTTGTCTTCATATTGTCAGCTTGAAATCTGTGTGAAGCCCTTGGATCAACAATGTATCTCTTCTACCAATGATTTGCTGGAACAAACTGAGTAAAATTAGGGCTCAGTATACCAAGAGCTTGTGGTAAAAGATTTGGTTTTGGCTCATAAGGTAAAGAAATTGTGAAGACAACATTTCATGAGCTATATTCCACCTGAACAGCAACATTCATTTCTGTTTTGTTATTCTACCACACTACCAGGAGCTTTATAAAGTTTCTCTGCAAAACACAGTTTCTCTACTGAAACATAGCAAATTTATGGTAATTGGCTACACTGGAAAGATTCTTTTTGCAAGTATTCTTCTATCCCCTAACAATACACTGAATATATTGTGCCTATACAATCATGTCAATACTGTGTCCCATGTCCCCTATCATCGAAAGAGTTGTTTGCAGCACACTTCTTGCTTTTCTTTGCCTCTTCTTTTTCCAGAGGTTATAGCATGAGAAAAGAGATGTTTGCATCTTCAGATCTCAAAAAGAGTTTCTGTGGGATCTGATGAACCCAGTTCCCAGCTCTGCAATGCCCTGAGGCCCTGCAGAGTGATGCAAGTAACAGTCCTGTTCACTCTTGGGAAGATGACAACTGGGGTGTTCAGTATTGCTTGTTGGGGTTACTGTGTAAAGCCACAAGTTCAGTGAGAAATCTGTATATACTCATCTTTCCAGACTGGATTTTTGAGTTTTTAGAAGCTGGCGTGGTAGAGGTTGACTGAGTATCCTAAACAATCTGCTTTTTCACGAGGTTCAAAAATGATAACTGACAATTTTGCTTGACCAGTCAGGAACGTAGTTCATACATTTTCCTTTTTTTTTTTTTTTTGTCTTCATGGTTTATTGCTTAAAATTTTATGACTGTACATTCATTGCAATATTTTTTGTGAACATTCCTTACTTTGTGCATTGCCCTCTAGTCCCATTCCCAATGCCAGTAGACTGCATTTTTTCTCAAGAAGAAAAGTACAAGAGTACTTTGCTCAGTCCTACAACCCCTTGTTTCATATTTTTATGTCTCTAGTAGAAGAGTGGCCCCATGCAGTTTGCTGGCAACTGGAATCTCTGCTCAAGTGTGAGAATTACATCATCTCCATAGCATCAGGAAAACTTTGGAATATGATAGCAAGGGACAGGAAGGTTGTCTTACCTCTGTCTGAAGGGATGCCAAATGAAAAAAAACCAAAATTGCATACTCTTAAGTTACGCAAATAATACAGATCATTCTAGTTCAGCACTTTGCTGAATGGGGCTCTTTCTGAGCTTCTAAAATTGCAGGTTTTCCATGGATGCTTTCTCTTGATCTTGTCTCCACATTTGTCTTTTTCTCACTTCAGTCCTGCTCATGTACCTGAGGAATACCTACTGCCAACAAATAAAAAGAGAGATGTTGATGGCTGCAGTTGATTGAGCATCATCTGCTAGTTACTGAAATTTAAGTTACTATTTCTAGCAAATCTTCCAACTCTGAAATGGAGGTTTGTCTTGATTTAGTTTATTCCTCATGGTATCAAAATGTGGTGACAGCTTTAAAAAGAAAAATAACATAGTGCTTCAGGGAGCAAAACCAGAGTACAGCATTTTTAATGGTTTTAATTATACTACAGCACTGTTGGTCTTTTTTTTTTTAAAGTATTCACTCCTCATATTTTTCTTTTGTTAGTAGCCAGTTGACAAGGGGAAGCTCTTATTCCCTCTTCATATTATTATGTTCAGCTTTTTAAATTCCAGTTAACATTTTGTTTGTCAGAGCTATATGAAGAGTTGTGAAGTGGATCTTCATTAACTTCAGCTTTTGGAAGACCCATTTGGTTAAAGCAAAAGCACATCACTCCTCTTTTTCTATGCTCCCACACTGATTGTCCTGGTAGAAACTTTTTGCCTCTATGCAGGGGAGAGTGATGACATCAGGATTCATGCAAGGAAACCCCGTGGAGTGAAGCATTTCTGTTTATGAGCAGTGATAACAACAAAATCATTGAGCAAGAGCCAGAGCAGCCACACATGCATGGTCTGCATTGCTGCCCTCAGGGCTTACATGAGACCTTCCAGCGTTGATGCCTGTATGATAACTCTTCTACCCTGACCACCTTGGGATAGGTGGCATCTGCTGGTCTGACCCCCCCACCATAAATATAGGGCATGGAGAAGTGGTTTAGACAGGGCCCTGTGGAGGGTCCACTTATGTGAACTTATGCACAGGGTTGTTCCTTGAAAGGAGAGCAGTGGTATAAAATCACGTCTTCAAGGGAACACTCTGAGCCTATATGAAACTTCCAGCCAGCTCCTGTTGGAACCTTCAAAAGGTCTTCTGACTCTGCAGCCTTCAGAAACCTGCCAGAAGCTTCAGGCCCGAGGAAACCTTCAGTACAGCTGCCAACCCTGACAATATATCTATGGTAAGGAACTGACAGGAAGAGGAGCTTATTTTTTCACCTGTTTTGGGGTGAGATCAGGCCAGAACCAATAAAACCAAGGGATGGGAAGAATGAGTTTGGCCTCTGCCAGGGAACTCTCTTTGCCATCTCTAGCATGAAAAATTATTCTGTGGCTGAGATACTGCCAAGAAAATGCCAAGAAAAAGGGCAAGTTATGCATCAGGATTTCTAGGCTAGGTCTTTAAATGTTACCTATTTATCTCATCTTTATTTTATGCTATTTACTATAGTTGAATGCTTTTAAGGTAAAATAAACGAACAGTCAAATGCAGGAATAGGGAAAAAATAAAACAAAAAGACTTCATTTTCACAGCTGGTAAATCTATCCCTTTTTATACCTCTATTCCCTCAGACTATTTTCTGGTTTGGAGCTCAATAGTCATATGTGATTTTAAAATCTTCTTTAAGAAGTTTAATCCTCACGGTTGTAACAACATACAACAGATTGATACAAGGATGGTAAAATCCATGGGGTAGACTGCCAGGAAACTGGAGACGTGCCATCACTGAAAGTTGTCATCATTGACCTGACAAATCTTAAGGGAATTTATTGTTTCACTTGAAGTTGCCCTAGTGCAAGGAAACAGACTGGATGATCTCATGAGATCCATCCTATCCCTCCATTCTGTGATCTTATCTTGGATTTCCTAGTGGCAGTGTAGTCTTTGTTATTATTTTCTGCTGCGCCAAATAATGTAGCAACCTTTGTAAAATTAACCTTCTATTTTAATAAGCAGACACCCTTATGGGAACCCAAACAACAGTAAGAAGAGGTTTGAAAACATAACCTACAAAGAAAGGTTGAGAGAATGGGGTTTGTTTTTCTGGAGGAGAAAAGACAAAGGGCGATGTGATACATTTTCCAGAATGCAAAGACTGCAACAAAGAGACTAGTGAATAAAATGGTCCCCTGTAGCTGTCAGGAAAAGCTCAACAGGAATTTAGCTTAATTTGCAGCAAAGAATATTCGGGTTCCATGTTACAAAATAAATTCCCAACTTTGAGAGTGATGAAACACAGTCTGCTTAGGGAGGCTGTGTCTCTCCCCTCTGCTCGCCTCAAGAGCAGGTGAGAATAACATCTGTCAGGGGTCATATACTCCTTATTGCTGCAGCAGTGTAGCGGCTCAGATGAAGCTGAGTCTCTTGCAGTTTTTGTCTACCAAAAGAACAGGATCCATGAATGAAATGTTACCACTGATGACTCAAGTGTCACATAGAGTGTGTACTCCCCTAAAGCCTGGTCCAACAGCTCCTCAAGTCAGCCACAATGCTTGGTGAAACAATGTCCTCTGGTCTCCTGGCTGGGGGCCACTAGGAGTTCCTGGGATGTAGAATGCTGAGTCTGCAGGGCATTTTGAGGAACGCAGTATATGGTTCCTCTGTTCTCTCTCCTGACAAGCACATCTGGCCACTTTTAGAGATGGGATACTAAGCCAGACAAGGCTTTAGTTCCACCGGGTATGACCACACTTTATTATTACCTTGTTTGTGTTCAGGGCCCTGAAGAAGAACTGCAGAAGAGCGATATGAGAGCTTTATCCTGTGGATGTCTGAGACAAGCTGGTTTCTCCTCATCTATTCCTTCCTGACAGGTTTGTGATTCCCACCTCACCCGTCTTTGATGCTAAGGCAAAGAGATACAGCAGCATAGGATGTGAGGAGCCAGGTCTGACTCAAACTAATGGGAAGTTCCTCCTGGCTTCCCCGGGAGAGTGAAAGCCATCATGCCTTGGCCAGCTTTCCTTTGTCATTAAAATTTACTGGAAATATAGCTGATGTACAGATACCAGCATTTGAGAATCTAGGAGTTATTTCTTCTAATGATCACTTCGGCAAAATACTCGTAACATTGAAAAGCTGAATCCCCATGTTCCCTGTGGTAATAAAAGCACCTTAAATAGACTTCCTAGTCAGGCACTACCTTATTTGTAACAATGAACTCCCTTCAACTATTCAAATCCCAATAAACTATTCAGTTTGGAAAATGGATTCCACTAAACACTTGTCATTAACAATGATCTAGGAGTCCAACTTGATGCCAGCCACCAATAGGTAGATTACAGGAAGAGCAGCACCTTGTACAGTGCTCACAGCATGCGTTGGTACATGTGGAGGAAGACTAAATTGACACAGCGAGGGGTCAGCTGCTCAGGAGTTTGTAGGTCTCATGGACTTCTTTTCTTCAGCATTACTCAGTTCAGCTGCAGCTGAATTTCACCAGAAATGACGCCCCAGCTTGTCCTGTTTAAGCCACAGCAGCAGCAAAGCAGGACAAATACCCCTCTGAGGAGGTCACCCCAAAGGACAAAAGAGCCTAACCCCTGGAAGCAGTTTCTGGCACCCAAATAAAGGGACTGGAAGCAGGGATTTAAGCAGGCAGCACCGCCTGAAAGGAGCGAGGTCCAGGCAGGGGACCCGTGGGGTGAGAGGCATGGAGGGAACGTCAGGCTGCATAAATGTCCCTCTTGAGACTTCTGATGGTAGCACATCCACTACGGAGCCTGTGTGGACTTGATCTCAAAGGAGTCTTTGTTTCAAGGGTTTTGCAAAACAGCTGTGTATTTTTAAAGTTTTCATTATTACAACATTTTGCAAAGACTTCTTGCAAAACTTCCCTGTTCTGTAGAAAGAAGCTTGGCAGGCCAGAAGGCTGAAATGCCAGAGCCAGGTTTCAGCAGGTCCTGCAGCAGCTGACACAGAGCGTGGTGGCTAATGACTCTGAGCCGTACCAGCTCTGAATGAAAACTAGGGCTAATTTTAAGCTAATTCTATGCTGAATGTTCCTATTGGTCTGGCCACAGGGAGCTGTCTGCAGATCATTTTAGTCTTGTCACTTTCTTTAATGTTTCTGTGTCTCATTTTAGAATAAAGCACACCCTGCTTTTTAAGTTCAAAATCTATTCTGAATTAATTTGCACACTAGGCAGTGAGAAGACCTCACTATGGCTAATGACTGATGATGCCAGTATTTATAATCCAAAGGGTATCTCTTTCTTGCATTCCTTTGCACACTCTGACCTACCTCCTGCAAAAACAATTTAGTAGTTCAATTTAACTTAAAATGGGAAATGAAATCTGAAACCAAACAAGAATACTTTCTGTATTTTATCAAATGTGATTTGTGACATTTAACTTTCCTTACTTTCATATCTACACTTTTGCAATCTTTTTAACTCTTTCCACTCTCTCCTTCCCACACTCTGGCAGCTCTGGTTCATTTCATCTCTAAAATTTTC
Source organism: Phainopepla nitens (assembly GCA_013400175.1). Lineage (NCBI taxonomy): Eukaryota > Metazoa > Chordata > Aves > Passeriformes > Bombycillidae > Phainopepla > Phainopepla nitens. The sequence goes on from VXBQ01017305.1 coordinate 276,527, forward strand.
CAAACTCGTAAAGTTAAAACACAAATTTTAACCCATGCAACAACTTTCCAATCCTGACAGCCATGGGGAACTGGGTTTTCAAAAGAGGCCAGTTTTGCTGTTGGGTCAAGAACAGACCCTTCGCATGCTGTAATAGGAACTAAAAGGAAAACAATAGCAACAAAAATAACAAGAAGATTTGGGTTAGTTCTATCCTACGGCTACACCCTTGTGGCCCCTGGATATTTGCTCTCTGTTCTGTTCCCAAGCTAAGTGCTGAAAGCCTTAATGTCCCCACATAACTTCAGAGAGAGAGAGCAGGCCAACCTTGCCAAGATTTGTTCCTCTGATTTAATATGGATACTCTGCTACCGTTTGCTCAGTAAAGAGCGTCTCTGGATGGACAGGCTCTGCCTCTGCACACTGCACTGGGAAAGGAGATTTTTCCAGCCTGTTCTGACTCTTCTCAGTCTCTCCCGTGTACAATCAGGCAAAAGACCTACCATTCCCCTGGAATTAATTCAAGCCACCCAATCTACAAAACTAGTTCATAAGGTCTTTGACTGAATTTACCTTCCTCGTTTTTCAGAATGCCGCAGGAATGGGACATCATTAAAACCTGGCTCTAGACCCTTCCTGAGGCCTTATTCTGATTACCACTGGGATGGCTTTGGGAATTGGCTCAGAACTGCTCTGTGGGCTAGAAAGTTGTCATCAATCTTTCTCTTTTGACACTGTCCCTTTGGAGGGGTGACAGCAAGGTGCTTCATCCTGCTGTGGGTGCTACTGTGCTTGTAGCTGAGCAGTTGCACAGGCACCTCCTGCAGCACCTCAGGCCTTGGGCTATGAGCATGGGGGTGGCAGGTTGTGTACTGGTATTTTGCAAAGCTAAAAGCTCTTTCCATGTCAAGGAGCTGCCTTGAAATGTGGAGAAATTCCTTTTTCTCCCACATGTCCAAGTTCCTTGAGGCTGACACCCTCCATGCCTCCCCTTGGTCAGATGCTTTTAGGACCATCTCCTGCTCTGTCTCCTTCAGCCCATAAATACCTTCTTGTGAGTCTAGCAGCATGTGACCCTAGCCACATGCTGTTTTCAAGATCTTTCAGGGTCTTTATCAAACCATCCCTTGTTCTTTGTACCTGGATTTCTTCCAAGTGTTGCTCTACAGCCTTGCAGCTTTCGTGACAATATTTCCAGTGGTCTCCCAACAGGACATTAGCCTCTCCCATCTCATTCACAATAGAGTTTTCTGAAGTCTCAGTCTTTTAAGTTTGTTGATATTCCAGTCTGCAGTTTTTATTTTCCAAAGACTGTGTGTTCTCATTGCAGCTCATCTTTTTCCTTCGGTTTCTTATCAGGAGAAAGCTGCTTTTCACCCTAACTATTACCTGGTAATGCTTTGGTCCCTTTGGGCTTCTCACAGACTGCAAGCTATTTTTGTGTCCTCAGTCTGTATCTGTAAGGTTCTCTTTCTGAAGTTTCTTCTCCTCTAGACCCCCATGTGCCACCGTGAATGCTCATACAAGAAGACATTCACTCTCTGCATCTGTGACTTCCTTTCTGAGACTTGGAAAGGGGTGGTTTTCCTGCCGTCATTTTCCTTGTGCTGCTTGGAAAGGGCGGTCATTTCATGCATGTTTGGGATTTGATCACACTCCTCAATACCTGTGGGGCCCTGGGACTTTTCATGAGATGGTGGGCAAGAGTAAAGGCTCATTTGAGAACGGATACAAGGAACAACCCACCTGGTGGATTTACTACATTTAATTTTCTTCTTGCCTTGGTACAAGCAGGTAGCTCCTATGAGCACTGTTCTCGCTAACACTGAGTAGCTGTATTCACCTTATTTTTCTCCTGGGACTAGATTGGACCTTCACCCTGAGTCAGGATAAAATGACCAGTTTTCTCTTCTGTATTCTCCTGCCCATAAAGCCCTTCTACTTGCGCATTGTGTTGTGTGCACTGCTCACATCAAGCTGCAGTGACCTCAGAGAAGTGATTTCAAGGCAGAGGAATTGTATTCTTGCCCTGAGACAGTCTAATGACAGCCTAGACCTGAAGCAATGCTGACACAGCAGTCATGAGCAATAATTTTGCCCTGACACAGTGCAAGTTGCTCAAGTAAATTTCACCCTGATTAAAGTAAGCAGCCAGCAGCAAGTGTGGCAGCAGGTAACCGCTACCAGAATACTTCAAGTTCTTGTAGGGTTCTGCAGATGATGCTATCACTTCTCCTCCTGCTGTCAGCTGACCTATCTACATACATACATACAGTGTATGTTCCTGTGCCAGAGCCACCTCATCTAGGAAAACCATGCTTTGGCTCAGCTTCAGCTTGTGAACCCTGAGTTAGGAATAAATTTGCTGCAGGTTATCAGGGCGTGTGTTGTACACTGTGGTTTCTATGTCCTTAAACCTCCATGGGAGCACTTCATCATAGCAACTTGCTTCTTTCTTGTGTGCCCAGTTTCTCTTAAAAGGCTCTTTTGCAATTGTCTTAAATCAGGAAGAAGAGGGCATGTCCTCAGCAGAGGCAGCTGTCAGGAACCTGTTTCAAATGTCCTTCTAGGACTCAAACCTGGGAAGTAATATGGCTTTTGAAAACGTTTAAAGCATTTGAGCTCTCCCTCTGTGCACAGTCCCACTAGCCAAAACACCTTGACTCTCCAAGCTGCAAGATGTGCTAAAGGCAAGTCCCTCCTCCACCCCAAACTAGCCAAACCTTTACCTTAATACTGAAGCCATTTGGAGCTGAGAGCACAGAAGTTGTGGGGCAGCGTCTTCCTTGTCCCCATTTATACTGATGGAAGAGAAAGTGGCTCCCTCCAGAGAGGCCTCTCAAGGTGAGGGGGAGGTGCTGTGAAAACCCCAGGAGCCTGGGGAGCCCTCAGGAGGATGAAAGCGATGCTTATACAAACCACAGCTCTTCCCTCTCCTGCTTTTGTTCTGGCTGTGCTGACTGTGGGCACCGAGGTGGCAGGCAGCTTGCCACTCTCCAGATGGACTTGCTGCTGCCTCTATTTTCCTTCTTTTCCATTTTATCTTTTTTTTTTCTGCCCTCTTTTTTTTTTTTCTTTTTTTTTTTCTTTTCCTTGTCACAAGCTAAATCATGATCACAGGGAAGTCAGTGGCTAAACTGTCATCTGTTTCTTGGGGGCCCAGGTAAGGCCATGTGTAAATAAATTGGGATAAAATGGCAAATAAGTTGTGGCAGAATACTAGTACCACAGCAAATAGATGAAAACTTGAATCATCTCCCATAATTTTGGCTGCTGTGGTAGCTGAAGTAACATTGAATCCTCTGAATGCTGACTGAAATATCTATGCTCTCAAGCTTGTGCTGAAGCACCCAAATACGTCTTTTCCCCTCAGAGTTTGTACGCAGCCCAATGTGTTAAGGTCAAGATCCACACTCCAGAGAGAAGCAGATGGTCTCCTGAGTGATGTGTTTTCACTCACAGAGGCTGAATATGAAAAAGCTTTCCTATTTTCCAGGCATATGAAAGTCAGTAATGTAGAACAGTCTCAGGGAATCTTAATATGTGAATAAACATGACTTGCAAGAGTTTATTTTGGTCTTTGTGCTCACTGTCGATTCCTAAGATTAAATGATACCCAAATACTATATATCATTGTTTTTATTGACTTAGTTCAAACGTCAGAGCCATGCCAAAATACTGTTTCAATTTGTGTAGATTTACAATAATTCTGTCCTTCACAATGAACTAAACAAAAGCAATTCTGGAGTCAGTAAATGTCCACTTTTCAGAAGTATCTATAAATTATAAATACTAAATACTTTGTATGAATGCACTTATGGTGTTGCTGAGCTTTATTGCTGAGTGAATGGGGTGAAGATGGTTGCTGGAAACTCTCTGTATACAAATGATGTTGAATTTTAAAGGCTGATCCTGCTCTCTTTGCATCATGCACTCTTTAGCAAAGAGCTTTAGGCAAAGGCACCAGCTAAGCACCATCCCCACCCTTCACATCCCACAAGGCACAACACACCATATCCAAACCTGCTCCCCTCTCTATACCTCCTCTGCCATCAGGCCTGTGCCCTCCATGGCCTTTCTTCCCCCATCCCTCACCCATGCAGAAAGGGGGAACAGTGGAACGAGTCATCCCATCACCTAACATGTTGGAACCCTGACAGATCATTTAGTCCTGGCCAAGGGCAGAGTCACCTGGGTGGTTTCTCTGACTTCAGACTGCATAGAGAGGCCAGTATCTGCTGCTTCTTCCCAAAATAGCTGTTTTTAAGAGGGCAGGGAGGAATGTCAAAATGTTTTCAATAACCAACACAGCATTTGGAGCATTTCTTTCAAGTCCTATTGAGCCAGTGGAAAGAGACCCATGGATTTCAGCGAGATTTGTATGAGACTTTAGAATTGATTGTATATCTAAGAGGGGCACAAAGCAGAAAATTTAGGGAAAAGGCTCTTAAGCATTTTTTCCTCCTAATCCTTCACCTGTACCAGCTGTTGGAAAACACCTTGCCAAACATCCTCTCTCATCACGCTCACTACAGAAATTTCCTGAGCTTGTCCAGCCAACCAAAACATTAATTTCTACTAAGACACACAGAACCCCCCACCTTTCTCGCCAGCTCAAGTAACATTAAACGTTTTATTCAAACACAGAAAAACATGGAGATTCAGAGCTGAGACTGCTGCTTCTCTATGAACTCTGTGTATTTTAATGTTTCTGGCTAAAGATGTGAGGTAAGGAAGAAGTGGAAGTGAGAACAGTGAATTCCATGTTGAAAGAGTCATATGGAGATTTTTAACAGTATTTTAAAGTGCACCTGAAAAATTTTCAATTACATCCATTTTGTGTGTGGAAAATTGCAGGGTTGTGCAACCTCTTTGTGTACAATAAAGAAATAACTGGAAATGCCTGTATAAAATGTCATCCCTCTGTTCATTCACTCACTTGCCAAATGCAAATAGACATGTCTGCAAGTTCTGCAAAAGGATCGTGTAGGAGTCTCTGTTGAAAAGAGGCCTTTTCACCATCTTTAGATGTTTCCTCAGTTTGTTCTATCTGCTTATTTCCCACCAACATCCAAGTCATGTAGCGAGGGTAAAAGAAACCCTCTGACAGTCTGAGGCACCCCTATAATCAACAGTTTATTGGCTCTTAAGAGCATTAAGGCCCAGAAATGAATGCTTCAAGAAGCTTTATCTGGGAGCTGACTGACTGATGGATGGAGCAAACCACAATGGTAGGCATTTAAAAACCCAGCTGGCTGTGCCACACTTGCACTCTTGAGTGTGAGCAGAATGTATTGTACCTCCCCTGAAAACTCTTACAGCACACTTACTCCTTTATGAATTTTGATAAATGGGTTCAATACTATGCATTTTAAATCCTCCAAGGCTCTAACCCACTGATTGTCTGCAATACTTTTTTTTGTGGATTTTTTTTGAATAAAACAAAAACGTTTATTGTTGCTAGTATGCACAGTATTGGTTGAAAATTGATGTTAAAACATTGTTTTGTTTTGAAACAGAGGGAGAAATCCTTCTGTTTCAAAATTACAAATATCTCTTTCGTTTGTTTCTTTGGAAATTGTTGCTAGATTTGTACCCCAAGCCTGCTTTAATTTCTTTTGATTCAAAATTTATTTGTCTCTAAAGAGAAGGAGTTCCCAGAGACTGTTTGCCTGGTATATGTATTGCAGCAGAGGCCACAATGTATGGGGTTAGAAGAGAAATCTTATTAGTCATATTCTCTTTATTCTGGTTCTGACTCACTTGTTGATTTGGAGTACATGTGGGTTTTTTGCCAAGTAAGACTTGTTTCCCTCTATTAGTAATGAAATGAGCTTAGCCCAGCGATTATGACTGTAGCTTAACCTGCCAGACCATTAAATATGCCTTCCAGGCTTGCAGTGGTCTTGTGCAGATCCTCAGACTCTCTAGCACTGACCCCAGCTCCCTGATGGGGAGCTGGGTGTTAAAGGATGGGTCTCCCAGAAGCCAGTATGATGAAGGAGATGGTAGATCATACGACACTCAAAGCCATGGTTGTGTTTTGGGTCCTTCCACTGAAGCGTTCTCCTGCCCAGAGGTAAGTGCTGAGAGCCAATTTTGTGATCTAGAAACTGTGGTTTGAGTATACCCTGAGGAAAAGGGCTGCGATGTAGCTGTTTGATCTAATTCATAGACTTGTAGGACCATTCCTCCACTGTCAGGATCAGCTACACCTCAGATACTCCATGAAGCATTTAAAAAGCCTACCCTGGTGGACATGCCATGGTTCAGTTTCTCCTGTATGATCCACCTTTAGCATTAGGAAAGCTTCCTGATTTCTAACCTCATTCTGCCTCCCTTTATGTCTGTCTTTTGTCACCCTTTGTGTCATGGCAGAAAGTCCTCTCTACTCAAGCAACTCTATAATTTAAATTTTCTCCTGTATTGTCTTTCTAGACCTTTAATTAGCCCTTTTGCTGTTCTTTCAACTTAGCACAGCTGAATCACATTTTTCTGGGAGAGCAGTTTACCAGACTGCACACAGATACTCACAGTTAATTTGCATGGATGAAAATTAGTTATGTGTTTTACAGAGTGTAATTCTGCTTATAAATTGCTAGTCTGGGACTACCCTCTTCCATGACAACACACGGTTGCTGTTCAGCTTGTGATCCTCTACAGCCTCTGGACAGTTTTCTGCAGAGCTGCTGGCCAGGCAGCTGTTCCATCCTGCAGTAGACAGCCAGGTATTGCCCGTGTGAGGAAGAATCTGCAAGCTTGTTTCCAGAGTAGCATGTTTTCCTGTTAGACCTTAAAAATACTGGTTTTCTAAGATCATTTGAATACTAATCTTGTCTTCCAAACTCCTGACAGTCCTTCCCTGCTGGCTGCCATCTGTATATCCTCTCTGTTCCATCGTCTGGGGCATGAATAAAAATATTGAATATGACAAAATCTGGGAGAGGCTGTGCCACACCTATCCCATATGTCCTCCTCTTTGACTGGCAATACAATATCCTTTCAGTACAAACCTTCTGCCTCACCATGTCTTCCTCTGGATTACACCTCACCAAAGCTGACTTCAAAGACTGTATTCCTCATCTGGGACAACAACTAAAGTGAAAGGCTTATGTTCAATTCTTCTCCTTTCTCCATGCACTTGTTTACTATTATTAAACAATTATTTGCTGTAATAATGAATTCTGAGATAAATAATCTTTAAGCAGATCATTTATCTTGAGGCAGGCATGACCTTTGGAGGTAGGCATTTGTCCTTTCCTGTTCCCTTGCCATAGCCAAGACAATCTCCTTCTGCCAGCAGAGCATAATGGTGTATCACACTAACACTAATGCAAATATATTAATACAAAACTTCCAGATGTACTTGAGATCTTTAAGTATTTTTTTCTACGAGGAGCCTCATCTAGTTATTTTTTTATCTGTTCTCTTGAGATTTGTGTTTCTGCTAGTCCCTATTATTTTCTATAGTTTTTCCTCCTCCCCGCTGTGCCATGGTTGTTCTGCTGCCCTCTGCTTCCAGGGACTCTCTGAGCAGACAACACCTTCCCTTCAGTAAAACCTTGTCTTCTGTGCTGGAGGTTTGCAGCTGTGCAATTTTATCCTTTTGTAACCTCCTAAAATTCTCCCTCAGGTTGATCTACCGTGGTCTCAGCCTTGGGGAAAATGAGGGCGTTTTAGGCTATAATACAGTGGGGAATGGGGTTCCCTGCACCTCCCTGGCCTCAGGGGAGAGCCAAGGAGCAGGCTGTCCTCCCAGTGACAATGGCACCAGAGAAGGGCTGAGTGCTGGGCTTGGTAGCTCCTGGGCTACAGAGAGAATCTTGAATTTTGGGCGTGAATTGCCCTGTCATTATAAAGGCAGTGCAGCAGCTCAGATCAAAAACTTACCCGGGCAGATTAGGAATGTGTCAGATGCTGAACTCCTCAAAAGTGCTAATACCTTGCTGGGCTTTTATGTGGTTTAAGTTGTGCATTTGTTTTGGAGCCAACAGACAGTGCCAGAAAAGAAGACGAGGCAACCTTTGCCAGTCCTCCCTTTGTAAACCTACATTGCACAGTGGGAAACAAGAGAATTTACTTTAACTAAAGCCAAGTCAGTGGTTTAATCTTTGTAAACACGTCTTAAGTGCTCTGCCTCTTATCTTTATGCCGTGGCTTTTGTACAAAAAAAAAAAGGTAGAAAGCTGTTCAGCCAGAAATATCACAGTTTTGACATGACTGGTCATCAATCACTTTCCTGTGGAGCTCTGTGTGTGTATGAGCCTGTGTGTTTGTGCTCCTGTGCTGTTGAAACAGCAACTGGTGGCCTACAGTACAAACACAGCCTGCTCCAGTAAGTGCCAAGAAAGAAAGAAAGAAAGAAAGAAAGAAAGAAAGAAAGAAAGAAAGAAAGAAAGAAAGAAAGAAAGAAAGAAAGAAAGAAAGAAAGAAAGAAAGAAAGAAAGAAAGAAAGAAAGATTAAATAGTTAAAAAGGGAAAAATCCTCTCACAACAAAATCTGAATTCTCCTGGGTTGTCTGGAAAAGCCTTCCAAGGAGGAAAAGGTCTTGGAGACATCAAGCATGCTGCAAGCTTAACTCAAAATTAGAAAACTGTCTGGTTCTCTGTGTAAGTGTACACATGTGCTTGTTTGCAGAAATCAGATCAATGTTTTCAGTTTCTTTTTAACAATGAAATCATCATGCAAGACCTGTTTGCTTCTTTTTTTAGGCTTTGTGGAAAAGGTGAACATCGCAGATGCTGGTAGTGTGCTAAAAGCAGGTGTGAGAAATGGCAATTTAAAAACTCAGTTTCATGTAAGTCTTTTGGAGTAACATGTCCTCCCTATCACATGCAGATTTACATTAGGATAGTCTTTTAGACCACGTATCACTCCTCATTACAGCACAAAGAATGCAACACAGAATATTGGGAAATTTGAGGAACAAAATAATACAAATTTTTGCAGCACTGAGTAACTGGACTTCTAAAATGGAACTGAGAGAATGTCATGTAATGTTGGTGGACCAGAGAAGGCTTAACAGTGAATCTCTTTAACATAAAGTGAGCTTCAGGACTTGCTATTCCTACATTTATATGAAACAGTTATACTTGCCTCATCTCTCCGTGCGGTGCAGATAAAGACATCCAGGGGACACTTTTCCAGGTGTTGTGTTTAGAAAACTTTTTCTCAAGTGCATCTTCCTTTTTAATCTTTTTTGCTATATTGATAACAATAAAGGGCAAACAGGGTGCACTGTGCATTAAACCTCCATTTTACCCAGAAGTTTTGTGATAGAGCTGCCACCAGACTGTTTTGGTTTTGGCATCTGAGGTGATCCCCTTATGCAAACAAGGAGCCTGTGCATCTTCTGAATCCCTGCTGAAGGAAGGTACTGAGTGATGGTGACATGTTATGGGCTTCTGAAGGTGCTACTTCTATTAAAGTCTGTAAAATATTACAGGACTGGTGTTCAGAGGGACCAGCAGGATGTTTCCTCAGAATTTATCCAGCTGTGCAAAGAAGCTGGGCTGTTTTCTTGACCTGTTTTGTTGCCGGGGTTTTTATCTTTTCTGCAGCTTGACTTTCTGAAATAGCCCAAATTTTCTCTACTAAATAAAAGAGAGACCATCATTAAAACTGTTACAGACAATGGTTTCAGTGCTATATTCAACTAGGAAATTTCCTACATTAGATCTTGTCTTTACTACAGCAGAAAGACTAAATAAAAAAATGAAGAATTAGCAATGGCTTGAGTATAACTGATGACAGTGGGATTATATTTATTGTTATCTCCAAACAGAATGAAGTCCAAGATAATAAAGGATATTAATTGTGCTTTAAAGAAAAAAAATCTTTTTAGCTAAAAACAATGCTGGGAGAAATTCAACTAGGAGAAAGACTTTATTAACAGAAAAATCTGAACGATGGTTGAAAATCATTAGATAATACTTAAGGAGATGCCCCAAAAACTCCATCCAGCAAAAGAATCTGCATTCATTAAATGGCCTGCTGCAGAAGGGAGGTAAAACTTATGTATATGTATACTTGGATCCTCGGAGAAAATGCAAAAAAGCTCCCAATATCAATACATGTAAATTAGAATGTAGATTTTGGAGAAATTGACAAAAGAGGAGACAGGTCACAAGGAGAACCATGACAAGCAGAGCTGAGGAAAGTTGCCTGTTAAAGAGTATTTTCTTGTATTTTGGGGATTTTAATTTAGTATTTCCAGAATAAAGAACACTAAAAATGGCATGTGTCCATTGAGAGATGAAAATAGTAAAACTGCCAATAGGAAAAGATGTAAAAAAGCGGCTTATTCTGTTGTATTTTTGTCTACTGTCCAGGGAAAAAAACCCCAAATCCTAATCACTTATTCATGTCAACCAACAGTAATCACATAGTTCTTGTTCTAGTTGTAACTGAAGAGGAGGTTAAACAGCAGATAATAAAGTCGGGCAAGGATCCGAGTAACCTGTATCCAGCAGTCTAAAAAAAAAGAGCAAGCCAAAGAAAATAAATCTTAGCACACTGGGGAAGTTCCAGATGCCTGGGAGAAAGCTAGCACGATAAATGGCATGAACTAGATAATTTGTAGACCTGTCATCCTGATGAGGATCCTGGAAAGTGGAGTTAGTTGGTATGCATAACATTTTCATCAGGCAGCAAGGGTGATGCAGAATCAATGGGGAATGTGCCAGATGCACCAAAAATAGGTCAACTTCTGGTCTCAAAATACTCTTCTGCAGGGGTATGTTCATCAACTGAAGATGTTTCTGTTATAGATGTGTTTCTGTGAATCATGGGAGAGAGAATCATGGGAGAAAGGAAGCAGGTGGGAGTTAGGGATCTCATACTGGTGCTGATGTTCCTCAGACTCTTCACAAACAAAGAACAAAAATCTGCTGGACTGAAAAACGCACCTAGGAGAGGTCTAAAGGGACTAGCAAAACAGAAGGAGGTCTGATTACAACCTAGAGCTACCTATATATTAACAGACAACTGGAGTGACTGTTTCAGTCCGGCAGACAAAGATACAAAACAAGATCCAGTGGCTGGGGTTGGAAATGCATTTTTAATTAAAAGTAATTTACTGTAAGAAAGTACTTCATCATCCGAACAACTCACAATGGATTAAAAAAATGTTTATACTGGAAGTTTTTCCAGAAAAATCTGTTTTATTCCAACCATTGTCTTTGGATCTGAAGCATGAACTGATCTCAGTAAGTCCTGTGGTTCATGGAAAAAGAACATTGGCTTGAGGGTCTTTGGTGAGTTCTGTCCTTAAAATGTATGACCTGAAGAGAAATAAAAGCAATGCTGCATGCTGAGCAATCTGCTCTGAGTCAGGTGTCTGACAGAGGAGGCCCCGCTCCTTGCGAAATAAATGATTTCTCAAATCGAGGACTTGTTTCATTCAGAAGAGTGTAGTCATTTAGGGTGAGTGTAAGAGTTTGGCTGTTCAAAAAACCCACAGCGCAGTAATCTAATGATAAAATCAGCAAACAGCGCAGTGGGAGAAGGGTGGTTATTCACTGTCTTCAATATCTTCTTTAGCACATCACATTCAAATATTTGCTTGGAATGGAAGAGATACTCTTTATTGCAGAGATTAGATTTGTCCTTTTGGGAAAATGGGGTGGAGGAGGAAATCTTACTGTGTTTTTGCTTTGTTCCTTTTCAAGCCATTATGTCTGTCTGTGAAAATACCACTGAGCAAGTTGGCAGTATCACTAATTCCCAGCAGCACAATTATACCCATTTTTGCTCAAACCCAAAATGAAAAAAAAAAAAAAAAGGAAGCTTTAAAAAGTAAGAAGCACTGTGTAAGGTAAAAGACAGTTCAGAGAAAGGCCATCAGAGCTGCTGCCTCCAATGTGTCTTTGCTAAAGCAGCTCAAACTTGAAATTAAGCAGCAGTGGGGAACATCTGCAAACCATCAAAGATGGTGCAAAGGTTGGTGAAAATCTTTGTGGCCTCTGTGATTCATAAATACCAGCCAAATACAAACAAAAGCTTTTTTCTTTTGTGACAGACAAAGTATTGTGGCTTGAATCACACAGAGCCCTATTGTTGGGTTATTTTATCTTATTTCTTTTGCAGATTCAAGTGGGGAAACAGGCTTAAAGAGCTGTTGGGGCAGAGCCTGTCTGCATGAAGGCAAGTGAGGTGGCTCTCTCATCTCAGGTTCCTCTCTCACAGCTTTCTGTCAGTGGCTCTTTCTTCCCTCTCATTATCTGTCATGCAGAGATGTGACTGAAGATGAGGCCAGACCTCAGTGGGCTGCAGGTTTTAAGGACCAGGGGCAACCTCAGTGCACATTTTAAGAACCTTTGAAGGTTCTTGGTGAGGCCTGTCCTTAAAATCTATGACCTGCAGAGAAAAGCAATGATGCATGCTGAGTGATCCTCTCTGTGTCAGGTGTCGGACAGATGAGGCCAGGAGGCTTGGGTAGTTGTTTTGGTGTTTAAAGTACACTCAAGTCCAAGCTATACCAGCAAGAATAATAGAGAGATGATCTGGGATCTTAAGCCTAGCTCTACAGTCCAGACACACCTTTTGTTTTTAAGGAAACCCAATCAGCCCAAATGTCCTTATTTGCTAGTACTTTATTTCATGTACTCTTAGCAAAACTGATTAATGGACATTAAATTAAATCAAGCCTTGCCTCTGCAAAGCAATCTATTGTAGGGTCTGCCAAATCCAGCAGCCTGATCGAGGCAGGATGGCCACACCTTTGTGCCCCCAGGACTGTCCCACAGAGGGACTGAGCACGCAGGCACCGCAGGAGCACACCCACACTCACACAAGGTGCACATACACACATTGCTGTCTGTACAGATCAATGCAGGCAGAAATACATATACACAGGTGGTTCAAATGGGCTAATCCTGTCCTGCTCTCTGGCAGTTCTAGGAAGTTCTAGGAGTGGGAAGTGTACACATAAATATAATGTGGGTGCCTCCATCCATGGGGGTGGATTGTGAGCCTGCCTAGCAGCTGCCCCTGGACCCCAGTGACTGCAAGCATTGGCACCGGGGCATGCAAAGCCCTGTGGTGGTGGCCCTGCTCCAGGTCCCTTAGGTACCACCCCCCTTGTCAGCCTGAAGAAGAGAAGACTACAGGGCACCATTATTGCAGCCTTTCAGTACTTAGAGAGGGCTCATACAAAAGATGAGGAAAAACTTTTTGGCAAGGCCTGTTGCAATAAGACAATGGTTTTAAACTAGAGGAAGGTAGATTTAGACTAGATACAAGGAAGATTTTTTTTGGGGGGTTGAAACACTGGAACAGATTACCCAGAGAGGAAGTGGATGTAGAGCAGCATCATCTAGTTGAAGATGCCCCTGCTCATTGCAGGTAGGTTGGATTAGATGACCTGTAGAGGTCCCTTCAAATAAAACATTTTCTATGATTCTGTCTATGATCAAGACTGAGCCATTTTGAAAATCAAAATTCCATCACAAATTAAGTCATATCCCACAGAAGCAGCAATAAAATCTCTGGCTGTGCTAAGGTCAAAGAAGACTTTAAGGCTTTTTGTTGAAAGTTTGAGTGCCATATTTGGCTTGGGAAATTGATTTAGCATCCATCTCTCTGCAGCACGTGTTGTGGACAAAGTCCTGTAAGGTCCCTGCCAACTTGACACTGTCCCCTGTAGTCCCTATATATACACTAGGACTGTGCAGAAAGGTCAGAGACCTGGCTTTAACTCAGTCTGACCATAGAAAGCATCCCAGAAACATGTGTGTGTCCCTCACTGAGCCAGTCTTTGATATAGTCCCATAAACCTTCACCATAAACATCCAATGCTGAAAGAGATCGTATGGAACTCTTGTGATCTTACGTTTTTGGCACCCTCAACAGCTGCTTTCTCAAGCAGAACAAGGAGACTAAAACAGAGCAAGAAAGGTTTCATGAGGCTGATTAATCAGAAGCATTTCCCTCCTCCACTTCTTCATATCAGTCATAAAGTATTTAGCATTTCCTTGGCATTCAAATTCTCAGTGGCTAACAATTCCCTAAAAGAAAAAGAAATAGACATTCTTAGCTGAAATAGAATTGTCCAACAAGTTAACCAAATGGTGTCTACAAGTCCAGATCAAGAGACAAACAACTATTGTTTTGTTTAAACGCCTAATATTTCAGGGATTAAATTCAGTGTTTGGAATTGGCTTTCTTCATTTCTTAGCCCTCCTCTCTCCAATTCTTTCCAGCTTTGGTCACAGTAGGAATTGTTGAGACGGTCTTAGACACCAGCCATCACCCAGAAGAAATCCCAGTTTATTCTTTTTGGATGTTAGCAGCAGTTATTAATACCTACCTTTCCTGTAGTGGTTTTGGAGGGCTGTCATATGGGTTTGGAGTACTGTATTTACGGATCTTCCAAGGATGGAGTACTTGTGCTTGTGTGCTAATGCTCTTGGCCCCTCGTGTGGCATCTTCAGTGCTCCTAATCTGTAGATGAAATGGAACCCAAGAGCATAATTTTACAAGATAGTTCCACAATACATTAGGAGCTGGACTTTCCCTTTGCTACAAGCCATTTAAAAACTACATTCTAATAATCTTTTCTACTTATTTCCCCTTCTGATGTAGCCAATATGTTGGAATCCTTTATAAAAACATGTCATTTATACTTATGTAAGTATTTGCTATTGTAGACAACTTGCTTAGAGTTTACTGGCACCAACAAGAGCAAAGCATACAATGGTAAATGGAAACTAATTCCTTGAGTCAGCTTAGAGCTGAGGGCCTTTGTGTTTGCTGTTTCCTAACTGTGAAAATTACATGGAAAGTTCTGCAGGTATCAGCATTTTGCGATAATCATTTCCATATAGCCAAATAGAGAAATTCATAATTTTGGTTTCTACACTAGATTTTGCCAGCATTTAGAGCAAACTGAGAGACCTCTGAACAATATCCTCCTACATTTACATCTCAAAGTGTAAAGCTCTTGAGGGTGGTGACTCATAAAGCATTTCTTCCTTCTTCAGAGATCCAAGCTTGCAAATGAAAACAAGGTCTGCAGTTCCAGTGAGGAAGCTGGCATGAGGGGTGGGAGGAGGTGTCAGGGCCCACACCACATTACATGATGATGGATTGATGGGACCACATCAATGGGCCCTGAGAGCTGTGTGGCTCTCTGGGTAAGAGGAGGTGGCAGGAACAGAGGAATGTCATTAGTTAACCCACCCATGGGGCAAGAAAGGCCTCAATGTCAACAAGCAACAGCCTGGAGGTGCCTGGAGGCTCACAGCTGAAGCCAGCAGGTGGACTTGGCTTCCTGATGGGAAATCTCCAGCGGGTGGAAAGTCACCAAAGCCCTCACCTGCTCCCCCACTTAAATCAAAGTCACAAGGTGTCATGCCACAACACAAACAGAAATAAAGTCTGGCTCAACCTGCAAGTTATATATTTAAAAAACAAGGCTGGCCTTGCTAATACCATGGAGCTCCCTTTGCAGCTCCTGATATTTTAAGTCTGGAAGAAATTACCCGAATCTAGTTGTGTTATAAGATGAAGGCAGAGCACCTGCTTCTGCCTCTTTTATCACTAGCCCTGTGGTAACTCCAGTGATAAAAATCAGTCAAAGGAGTAAGAGGGAACATCTTAGCATCTCCTCACAAATGCTAAAAGCGGCACCAAATGACATGTATGAATCATCCCATCTACTCTTATACAAGCTAGGATAAAAATGTAGCAGTCACACAAGCTGAGATAAACTGTCATGCTCTGGGACATAATGCATGTCTTAAAGTTAAGCAGAAACTGTTCCATGGGCAAGTCATTGCGTAGTGGTACATTGTGTCTGCACCTTTCTTCAAAGCACTTGTGCTAACAGCAGTCAGGCAGAAAAAAAGACTGCAGAAGGCATTTGACTGATCTGAAAGGCAATTTCTATATCACTACAGGTTTTATTCTCTTCCCCTTTCAGTTTTTGGAGTTTTTTTTCACAATGCAGTCAGGGAGTATTTATGTCCTTGCTATGAGAATGTGTCAAGAAAGTCGCTCAAAGGGAAGATGGTTCCATCCACTGTTAGGTTTGCCAGGTAATTAAATTGCTCTTTTAATGCTGACTTAATCAGAGTGACTTCTCTGCTGCTCTATGTGAAGAGATGACGATTTCTTCCTTCCAGAGATTGTATGAGTGCTTTTGTGTTTGATATACTCATGGTTTAGGAAGCTACTGCTCCTTTTGTTTTGCCTCCTGCAACTATATTCAGAAGATTTGTATTTTCAAATGTAGCATTTAACATGTTGCAGTGGTACAAATGTCATCTAATCCACATGGTGACCAGATCTCAAAGGCAAAACAGGTGACAATAAGCTGAAGCCAGGGCATGTATCTGTGCACTGAGACTCAGTGGTGTGTATTGTTAATTGCCCACTGCTCTTATGGGCAGATTTTCAGTGCAGCCCAAACACCAATATCTCAAACACTCTCCATTTTGGGAGTTAGCATGGAATACTGACCATTCCCCTCAGACTAGGTGTGGTCACCATACTCTGAAGATCTGCACAGTGTAAGTGAAGTGAAGCCCACCCTTTGCCCACTGTCCTCATTCCAATATGACAGCAATGGACACAATTTATTAGTGCTGATAGCAGAATTTTCTCCCACCTCATGCTCTTATTTTCATTCCCTGTATTCCCACATTTCCTATTCTCATCAATCCTCTACTCTGCTGTAGCACATTAACATAGCATGCTGCCAACGAGTCAAGCAAGGAGACCCATTATTATGTGCTCCCACAGGCAAGGTGTTTAGGGCAGCAATGCAAGGTGTTTAGGGCAGAAGGTCCTGGGTGTTGCATTTTCTCATGTTTAGGGTCCCCTTCACTCAGACAGGCCCGACATCTGCTGAGCAAAGAGTGGGATCTTCAATGGCCAGTAAGCTGACAGGTATCTAAGAGAGCCAGTGGGGAAAGTCCTAGAGAAGAGCAGGGTGACCCTCCTTCACAGAGTCAGAGCTGTGTCTCTACAGATGCTCCTTACAGTGCAAATGGATGATTCTGTGATGTTCTGGGATTACAGTCTTAAACCAGCCTTTTTTGGGAGCTACTAGGTGCAGAGGAGACTTTCCAGGCAGGCTAGTAAATGCTTTCTGGGTTGAGACAGAACAGGGGGATTAGGAAACATATATGTGTTTACAACCTTGCAGTGGAAGTAGGTTGCCCTTGTCTGCCTAAATGATTTGTGGATGAAGCCACAAATTAGCCACTGCTGAGATTTACATGGTTTCCTCTGACTAAGCCTCATCCACCTCACATGCCTCACCACAGCTCCCCTGAGCAAGTGCTCCATAGGTCCCCTGGGACAGAAGGCCAGACCTAGGTTAGGATACCACCAAATTCATCAAAATGAGGCTTAAATGAACTCCACACAGCATGGAGGCACTGCAGCATCCCCACACAGCTGTCCCTCTCTCCCCAGAAGCTCCCAAGTGTCATCTGGTGCTGGATGAGGGGCAGTGCTGTCAGCGCAGGCTCGCTCCATCTGTGCACACACCATCTGGGTGCCTTCTTCCCTTTACGTGCAGCTGCAGGCTTCCTGCTGCATATGTCCAACCTCCCACAGCTGGAAGCAGTAAGAGGTAGTTTGATCTACACATTATATACAGGAAGGATTGAAGTTTGCAAATTTTTAGCACTCTGCTTGCTAGCAGGCCCACAGTAATCTTTATTGGCTGGTTTGCTCATTTTGTGGTTGCCATTTTCATCCTCCTGTGAGATGCTGCGACTCCTGCAGGAGGAAAAATGCTCTTGTCACTTTATCACATCACTGTTATGAACCTCTGTCCACTTCTTGCTATTTTGTGGAAAGAAAAACCACCCCCAGCATTGCTTCTGTCCATCAAGAGAAAGGGCTGAGCTGGCACTTTGCCACGCTCGGTGAGTGTAGGTTGGTACAAACTGTCTGAGGTTTTTTATAGTGGTTATCACTAGAGTATCAAAGCACTGAAATATTGTTAGTCATGTTTGCCTCCCCACTGATCTTATCACCAAAGGCCAATCCTACTGGAGACCATTGGTCTTCCATGTGGTATTGCTTAGAGGGTTTGTTTTTCTAGATGGGCTGATCTGTAGCCAGCACTGGGACAGCCTCTGACTCTGGGGTCAGATTCCAGCCTTTAATTAATACTGATGATGAACATACTGCTTGTAAGGGCTTTTTGCAAGGTGACTTAAGTGCAGCTTATAAATGTGTTTCCTGAAATTAATTTTTTTAATGTTGTGAAACTTCCAGTGGTTAAAGAGGCCTATGGACAACGTAAGTCTTGAAATTGAGGTTAAAAAATCCTGTGACAGGTGTAACTCATGCAGGAAATGTCCCAAAAATAGATTTATAACAGGTCTGTAATATTTAGAAATAGCTAACTGTACTATTCCAAGTTGACTGGCAGTTTTCTCAAGGATCTATATAACAGTTACATTAGACTTTTTAAATTACAATATATTTTCATGCTTTGGCACTCCCCAGATACATTGAAATAAATCTTGTGGGTTTGTGCATGTTGCAACAACTGGGTGCGTGCTACTGTGGTCAGTTTTAATAGGTATTAATACAGTGAGTAGCAAGCAAATTATAACTGTTTCACATTAGATGTAATTTTACAGCAGACAATTTCATAAGGAGAATGGAATGACTCAAATTCAGTAATTTGTATTAAAATATCTTTTACATTCCCTGTGTTCCAGTGGAACTGATGACAAGCCTAGAGAAGCATGCTAGGACAAACAGACCAGAAAATTAAATTCTTTTCGTTTTCATATGCCGCAACAGGAATAATTTGCTTCTCTTTTTTTTCTCAGCTTTTCTTTTCATTTTTCTTTTTGAAGAAAGGATTACGATGTAATCTTACATTTCTGAATCCTATCACAAATGTTTTTTTCAGCTTCAGAGAACTGTGATCTGTTCCAGTTTTTCTGGGGTAGACTCTAATGTAGAATGCGTGATAGATTGCATTTACTAGGATGTGAAGAAAGCCAAAAGGTTAAAGTCAAGGTTGCAATCTCAGGACTCTGAATCTTTGAGGAATGTTTATTCTCTCAATTAAGCATATACAAATACTTGCCAGATGTCCGAGATCATACCACATTTTTGACATACAACCCATGTTGTGCTCAAGATCTGGATGCTCCTGAAAACAGAACACCTAAAGATGTCTTTGGGCAGTAGCTTTGAGCTCATTGTGCCCCATTGATCAGGAAATGCCTCCAAAGGCTCTGAAGTGCTCCATGGTTGCTGCCAACTGTGGAGCATCCAAGGTCAAAACTTGCTCAGTAAGAACAGAACCTCCTTCAGCTTGGTTTTATGTGCCCTTTGATTTAGTGTCCTTTCTGAGTCTCTCACCCAGTTATAAACAGTGCAGAGAGAGAGATGACACCTGTAGGGCTGTCTCTCATCCCAAACTTAGGTATTCCAGTCCAGCAGGAAGGCTGGTGTGTGTCTGCTCATCCCCTACAAGGAGAACCCAAACAGCAGCCTTGGCTAGATATCTAGCATTTAGATAGTTTCACTGTAGGCTGGAGCGCTGCCAGCCAGCTAATTGAGAAGCAAAGACTGATGGAAGTCACCATGGTTTAGGTTTTGTTTCAAAGCCTTTTCCTTACCTTGGAGCAGACACAGCCACTTGAGTTCTCTGAGCCAGTCATAAATCAGAATTACTGCCTTCTCCACTGGATCTTTACCACTTGTAAAATAAGGACTATCAAAATATTTGTGATGGCTGTTACACAAGACTGACGCATGGTCGTTAGTCCGTGTATGCAAAGGGCGGTGTAATTCATGGATCAAAGATGTGGACCCTTATCTCTTTGGTTTAGGGATTTCCATTGCACTCATCACTTGCTCTGAAATCCTGGCCCTATAAACACTTCTGTATATCCTTAATTTTTTTATGTGAGGAGTTTCCTTGATGAGATAATGATACTACTCACTACACGGCTACTTAGTCCAACTCACTGTATTTATAAACCAAGACTGTTTCTCAGAAGTTCCAAAGGTCAAAGCCCTGTATATGTTTATGTGAAAAAATTCAGGTATTTTCCACTCAAAGTGTCTTTATTTCTTTGCATTAGAAATAAAAAATATTTTGTTTTCTAAATATAGAAGATCTGTGAATATATATATATATATATATATATATATAAAATAAATCTAGTAGCCTTTTTCCCACTCTCCTTTTACTAATATTCATTAATGCTATTTCTCTGGAGAAGGGCTTAATTTTTTTACTACTGGTATTGGTGATATCTAGAGCTATGTGGTGACAAAGCTTTAAAAAAAAGATAAGAAACTTTTAATAGCTTTTTGTTTTTTTTCTTTCCAGATGGACTGATATATTGTTCTGCATGCCTATCTTTGAGATATTGAAACCCATCAAAAAGAAGCTTTACTGACCCAAATGTTTTTTCTCTTTTAGAAAATTTGCTTTTCTCATCAGGGTCACAATGTGATCAGGTTTTGAATTTTTATGGCAATGATTCTTTTCTTTTAATAATGCCTCAGTTTATATCTTCATGCCATTACAGGGATTCTTGCATTTAAAGAGAAGAAAATTGCAGGTGAATACAGGACATGGAAAATACACTCTGACTTTGGACTTTCCATAAAAGCAGCCTGAATCATGCTTCAAAAGAAAATAGCTTGTTTTTTCATCCAATCTCCTTTGGGGCAGTGACCTCAAAATTTTCAAGTTCTCGAGGCAGTCAAAACTCAATATCAGGCTTTACTGCTGTTAATTTCTTCATTTGTCTTGTATTGGTCTAAATCTGAGGACTGCTTACTTCAATTGACGCTTTCAGCTTGCAGTAGAAATTAAAGTTGCTTCCATTAAGTATATTGCCTAAGGGGTCAAAATAGAAA
>VXBQ01017305.1:297428-332940 GCA_013400175.1 Phainopepla nitens
GGGAAGGGAAGGGAAGGGAAGGGAAGGGAAGGGAAGGGAAGGGCATGCTGCTGCCACAGGAGTCTTCCACAATCTGACTGCAAACATCTTGGGGTATACAACATTCTCCTGTGCATCTGCATGGGAAGGAGGGATGAGAATCCCTTTCTTCTGCCCCAGCAAGGAGTTGGGTGGTATAGTGTAACAATCTAGACACAGCCACACAGCTCCATGCTCTGCCACTCACATCCTTGGTTCAAACTAGGACAGAGCAAAATATCCTGTTTCAGACAACAAACAGAAGGTTCAGCTCTTTAGCTGCAGGCAAGGACCAGCAGGGATAATTAAGGGGTGAAAAGGAAGCCACAGGTTTTTGAGCAAGGATAGATGTAGCAAGGCTGTGCCCAGATCTCAGCCGTGTTGAAGCACTCTTCCTGAGCAATTAATTTCCTTCTCCACATCACACTTGTTAAAAAGCCATAAAAACTTCTGCACATCTGTCTTCTCCATGCAGAATTGTGGACTGTCATCTCTACATAGCATTACTAATATGTCAAGACCCATATGAATAAATGACAGGCAGCACTACTCAGGGACTCTCCTTGCAAACTAGGTGAGTACAGTATGGCCTTGAGGCCTTTTCCGGTGTTGTTTTGTGAGACTCTTTGCTTTTCTCAAGTAGGAAAATTTGATTTGGTCCTTTTAACAGTCTTCACTTGCTGACAGTCCCAGCTCAGTTGGGTCTGTTCATGCTCTGACTTTAAGCCTTCAGCAAGCCCTGACTTCCTCCTGTACTGAAAAAGTGCTGTGCATCACAAATATGCTATTTACAATATAGCTTGTTTTACTTGTACATATGCCATAAGTAAGAGTTAGTAACAGCTGACAGTTACATATAGGTTTCACATGAGTGAAAAACAGATGCCTTGCAGGCGCCAGATTTGACTGTTAAGAATGCTGACCTCCATCAATTGTACAAAAAGCAGGAACATCTACAACAAAGTCAGTACCACTCTGCCAATGCCTTCCAGTGTCACCAGTGAAGGAGTTATCAGCCTTTCAAGGTCATCCCAGTCTAAGACTAGCTGAAAGACCAAGCAGAAGCGTCACAGAAGTCATGTAGTGTTGCCTTACCCACCTCTTGGCAGCATTCAGGAAAAAGGCACTTCACCTTTGGCAGGATTTTCCAGCTTCTGACGCAGTAATCTTTCTGGATCTGCTTATTTTAAATCTAGGCAGATGCTGAGGAGGAATCTGTGATGAATTCACACTCTTCATCTAGCTGAATATTCTGGGTATGTTCCCTTTGATGTTTATGCAGAGGGTGAGACTCTCATGGCTGGAAAAATACCACTGCATTTTCTGTGTATATATTGCATCTGTCAAAAGGTGTGAAGATCCTCTATCTAGTCAAGACAATTCTTGTGTTTGCCATTCACCTGGCACAGTACTTAGGAAGATAATCACAGGTTTTCCTTCAACTGTAATAAGTGTTATTGACTAGCAGGCATTGAAGTGCTGGTGGAGTACACTGGCTAGAGTAGATGTAGAAGAGCAACACAGACCTATCTGCATCTATGAAAACTGCATAAAGATACACACCAAGTTGTTCCAGTCATTCTGGAAAACAAAATAAATGTACAATGTGTAACACTATTCACAGTCACAGCCTTAAAGCTCTGTGCCATAAAGATGACAGCAGTGAATATCATGCATAAATTTAACAAGTTGGAAAGAATAATCACCCCGTGCTTACATAACAGTTACATGAAAACTTCCTAAAAAAGTTTGCCATCATGTCTGCAGCCCTCCCTTATCTAGAAAGGTAGTAGCCATGTCCCAGCAGCCTCAATCAGTGAGGGGTGACATGACCTTCATTCCCACCAAAGTAGCTGATGAAATAACTGAACTGCATAACACCAACTGGCAGTCTATAGAAAGCTGGCTGAATCTGATTGCAAGGTCTGCTGCTCCAAAACAAGGTCTTAGGAGCTTGTCTTTCAGAGCCCTGGTGTGCACAGAAGAAGAAAATAGTTATAGACAGAGCTGGCTTAATAGGTGAGAACTCTGAGCAGAGCAGTTGTCCAAGACCCCAAGACAGCAGGCCCCGATTGGTTCAATTTAGCAGAGAGGCATCCAACGAGGCAGCTGGAAAGAGGGAGCAGTGCTTTGCCCAGGCTCTCTACAGCTCTGACACCACCTGTACAGCAAAGCTGCTGTGCTTCCAAACAGACCCAGCAGCAGAGATGCCATAAAGGATGAATCTAATCTTTGCTGGGCACCCCAGACACTGCACTGGACATGCTCATCACCAGCTCTCTCATGTGGACGCTTTTATATCACTAATGTAGACATTCCACCATGGTATGCCACCGTGCAGATATCCTTCCAACACCACAGCTGTCCAAGCCAAGGTTTTGAGTGAAATCCAGAGCTCTCCAGATGGCCAGTGCCACCTTCTTGTGTCCTCCAAGACCCACCTGAATCTTTTCGCAAGTATTTTTGAGAACATGGGATGAGATGGGGCTATCCAGATTGTCAACACCCCTGCAGTTGTGCGCAGCACTCAGCTCAGTCTAGTCATAAAAGCCCAGGATGACTTCCTTCTTATAACCCCTCAGAACCCATTACAACCCCACATCTTATTATAACCTTAACATCTTATAACCCTGTCCCAAATTCACACCTGTCTAAACCCCAAGAAAAGTAAGGCTGGAAATGATGCCTATCTCTTACAACTGATGCCACTCCAGAAGAACCTGATGCTGCACATGTTTAGGTAGATCTCTAAGAGAAGATTGTGCAACCCTCACAGAGAAGATTGTGCAGCCCTCAGTACACAGCACTGCACTGGACGGTGCTGGGGTGGAGAAGCGGGGCTCACTCCTGCCACCTCAGTACTTCGAACTATTCCAGAATTAATTTGCATTTGCTCCTTTCTGTCTTGCTGAGACAATTTCTCAACACAAGCAACATGCTGTACTTTCATCTCTGCTTTTTAAAGGTGTCTTTAATTACATCTGGTTCCTGGGAAATTGTTATTAACAATTTAATTAAGCCCCAATTGCTTGTATGCAGAAATTAAAAATTATAGTGTCTTTTGATACTTCCTGTTTCCTCCTCTATGATGGAGATTCTGCTGCTGTCAGAGATCCTTTCTGAATTCTGAATTCCTCCCTCAGCATCTTCTATGGCATGGACCCATGTTCTCTTTTTTTCCCAAAACCCAAGCACCAGTGAAGTCTTAGAGAATATATCCAACAAGACCTGACTGCAGTCCTGGTAGTCCAGCTGCACAGAGGAAGACTTCTCCACATGCAATGAAACTTTGCAACCTTCTAAATGGCGTGAGAGTCACAACAAAGTGATGCTATACAGGACATGCTGACAGGCTCAGATGTCTCATTTATTATTTCACTAAGAGCTTCCCCTTTTCAGGATGCTTGAGAGCCCCTACCCTCAGCCCATGAGTACCTTTGGTTCCCTGCCTCTCCAAGGTGCTCTCTGGACTGGTGTGGGTTGCTGAAGCTGCTGTGCTAAGTGCTCACATAAAACCTCTTCTGGACTGAGTGCAAGTCAAAGCAGCCCTTGAGTAGGCTTCGCTCATTCAGCAGCCTCCTGGGGAATATATCTCAATGTTTCTTTTTACAGCCTGTCTTTTCCTGCACTCAGCCTGTACAGTCAGCAATTTCCCTCATTCCCTCCAGCTCCATGTGGACCATGATCTGAGTGACCACTGATCCACACAGATCTCCTGGAAATAGCCTTAAATCCTACGTGCTTAGGGAGAAAGATGTCTAAAAGAAGCCACGTGTACTCAGTGCCAGACTCCTGGGCTTTGAAAGGACATACAGGAAGAAGGAGTCCACCACCAAAAAAGCCCATTCTTGTGCAGGAGGCTGCCCCACTACATAGTCAGGAATGCAGTAGGAGACATCAGCTCCTGCCCCTGGCTCCGCACATCTCCACATGTCCCTGCACACAGCCATGTGTGTCATCAGTGGCAGAGGATCCTCCAGCCTCTGTTATGCTTCGGAACTACATTTGTTAATTGTTTCTCAAGTTCAGTTTAGGCAAATGCCATTTTAGAATAATTTTATTTACACAGGGGACAGATTAAACCAGTAATAATAATGACACATATTAGGTGCAGCTGTTCTATTTTGTTCCCCCAAGCAGGCCTGCAGCACTGTTTCCTAATTTAAGTCCTGGTGCTACAAATCGGAGTAAATTTTACACTTGGGAATATTTCCTCTAGACTTGGTGGAGGCTGCTCAGATGTGAAAAGCTGGATTTTCTCACAAGTATTTTCAGGACTGAACCCATTGAATCATTTCAATGGCCCAGTTAGACCTAATTTTTGCATATACTAAAAAAAATATTAAAAAAACCCATCACCAAACAGGGCCAAGGAATCCTCTGTTACTTTTCTGACTTTTCTTTACTTTTAATTATTTAATCATAGTCATGCCAGTAAAACAATGTGTTTCACTCTGAAAATAGTCTTGCAAAAGTCTGATGACCATTGTTTGTATCTCATCTTAATGATGTATAAGTCTTAAAGACTTTATCCCTTAAAAAGTAAAAGGAATGAAGTTTTGTTGGTAGTGAGGTTTTCTTTCTGTTTGGTTGATTTTTTTTCCCCCTAAACCTAGAACAGTAGATGATTTCCTAAGATAATAAAACAAAAAAGAGATAACTTCACAGTCAACCTCCTTAATGTGTAGCTGAGGATGGTGAATTTATATGCTGTGGAGTAAGTGGCAGATTCAGAAATTCTGTGTTACTTTTTAAATATTTTAAATTTGTATCTATAAGGCATTAAAAAAAAAGGAACAGAAATAAAGAGAAATTGAGGACTAACATGAGAAACTATAGAAAATCCTTTATATTCTTTTAATTAAATTTATTTCCATTTATAATTATGGTATAACTTACAGAATAAAAATTATTTTAAAATAGACTTTCTGCACATCTAAATGAATTTTTCCATACAATAGGAATAATGTTTTTTTCAGAGGAGCCATGACATTGAACCTTATAAATTGTGGAGTGATCCTCACATAGCAAGTATAATAAAACATTCTGCTGTGATTGATCTTTTCTTTAATAAGGACTGAAGAGTTAATAGTTTAAGTTTCTAATAGCTCAGGAAATTTTCAGGATGTTCCATAGACATTTCAGGACACGACCCTCAGCTGGATAACAGAGTTGTAGCTCATTGAGTTTTTTGTCTAGTTGTTGATGATCACTTCTATTATTTTTTCCCATTTGTGATTTTTAAAATTCAATTTTCCTATTTTCCTGTAATTGCTTTGTGCTTTCTTTCTTAGTTTCTGCCTTCTCTGACTACGTTAGAAAAAAAGCATCGAGCTATTGTGAGCACTGGCAAATGGGGGCAGGGGCAGGCAAATTAATTCTGCACAGGGCATTTGGCACTCTCTTAATTTTGCAGACTTGTCTTTTCCACTTAACAACATTCCCACTTAGCAACATAAAAACATATTTGCATTTAATAAAGGGGAAACCAGATGAGAAAGCAAAGCAGATCTTGCTGTGATCTTAATAGATTGTGAAAAAGAAAAGGAAAAAAATGTATTTCAGAGCTTCTTGTAGCTAAAGGCCAAAGCCTCTGGCTGTTGTTACAAGAACACTGTTAACACTACTAATAATGGATCAGACAGAGGATGTAACTGGAAGGAACAGTTCATGGAAAAATGACCATCCCTCTATTAGACTCAATCACATACAGGCACAGAATGGTTGGTGTCACAATTCTACAGCTGAACGCCAAGAAACGAGTTGTTGTTGGATCACTGTGGGTACATCAACAGCAAAACAAAAAAAAGTGGCTAAATAGCGCAAAATATACTGTGAAAACAGGAAGGAAGAACATGTAGGTGGGACCATATGGCACAGGCTTCTTCAGTAACTATAGAACACTCCTCTTCAGAGAATGAAAAAATAAGAGCTTGATATAGAAATGTTTTCCCATGCAAAGTACTTGCTTATTATAGAACATGGAGGGAATCAAACTTGAGGTTCCTGCTAGGATCTGTATCTTTGGTGGGGGTTTTTGGGAGACATGGATTGAGCAGCACAGGCAGGCATGCAAAATCAATGATAAGGAAAGGAATTATGTATGTGCCTGACTAGAACAAATACAGAGAGAATTCATCCTGTGGGGCTAAGGTTAGGAATAAAACCTGCTTTTTTGTCCTCATTGTTTTCCCTAAAACATAGCATCACTTTTTGGAGGAGAAATTGTGTAAAAATTGATTTTTCTTCCTTCTTTGTCAGGAAGATAGAAATTCCATGCCATTTTATTTGTGGAGAAATCCTGAAACATTCAGTCACAACAGAGAGGATGGAAGGATGGGTGTGTTGTTGAGTGAAGAAACACAGGTGGTCCTTGTTAAGAAGTATGAACCCTGTGAAACCCTGTGAAGATACAGTGTGAGGTTTGCTGGAGTGCTGGGGTTGCACAGCCCTAAGAAAACATGAAGCAGAAATTGTTTTCTGCTACTTTGAGTGGTTCAGCATTTAGGGCCTGAATTCGGGTGTTAGTCAAAGAGGAGCAAACTGAATCCCCGTATGACTGTAAGAAAATGCAGGGCAAGAGAGAGGGCCTTGGATTCGTGAAAGACACATGGGAAGGAGGAGGGGGAGTGAAGAGAACAGTTCAAAAAAGCAAAGACCAGGATAGTGCAAAAGGAAAAAGGGAATTATAAGAAATACGATAATGTTATTCTCATTTAATTTTAAACTTCCATTTCCTAGAAGGGATAGAGGAAGGGATTTACACTGAATTACCTCAGTAGCAGGCAACTGGCACACCAGCCCCAGGCTTGAAATGCATTGAGGGATTGAACAGCTTTAACTGAGAAGGCCAACTTTGGTAAAAATGGCATGTGGGCCAGAACACAGACTGAAGTAGCAGGACACACAAAGTTGCATAAATCTAGGCTTCAGTTATGGAAAAGGAAGCTAATAGCACTGAATAATGGTGGTGTCAGAAGAGAGAACTACAGAAGGAGAAGGGAAAGTCACCAGTCCAGGGAGAAGCTATTCCAAGGACATGTCCAGAGCATCATCCTGCATAAGTGATTCAGTCATTTGACTCACGAAAGGGAAAGTTTGCAGGTGTATTATCTCCAGACACATCTTCTCCTAGTTCCTTCCTCAAAGGACGTCTGGATAATGGTGTCATGTGGTCAGCTGGACAACCTGTGCTGTGTTGCCTGAATGCAACCCTAGCTCTCAGTCTCTGATGGCAATCTTCCCAGCTAAAACAATGGTCTTTTACACGTACCAGTGATGCAGACCCAGCCAATATATCAAACCCCACCTGATTTTTTTCTGTTGTGTGGTTTGTTTGGGGTTTGGGGGATTTTTTGTTTATTTTGTTTTGGGTTTTTGTTGCTGGTTTTTTTGGGGGGTGCCTGTGTGTGTGTGTGTCTTTGTGTATGTCTGTGTGTCTGTGTTAATCACCAGGCAGTGATTTTATTTTAAATGAGCATGACAAAGCAAGGGGGCATGACAGCAGGAGCACACTGTAGGAGTTCTGGCACAAATACACTTGAGCTGTACCAGATATTCATGTTCTTTGTAATCCTGGCTATTCCTGCACCAGCAAGGAGATATCTAAAGGTAACCCCTGCACTTACATAGCAAGCCTTTCAGCTGTCTAGTTTTTATGGGGCTACCGCCTTCAGCAAGACCAGAAAATTCTGGGAAAGCAAACATTTCTTATCTTCTAGTATTTCTTGGATCTGAATCTCTCTTACTTTTCCCTAAATTACTGTTTTCTTCTTGAAAGATCAAGACCCACAGTAGGATTTTCCATCCCTCTGCCTGATCACAAGAACTGCTCACTGAGCTTGGAAAGAAAGATAGAGGTGATTGGAACAAACTATGTCTGTTTGCTTTCTTGATACTGTTGGCTCAAGGGAAGCTTTTTCTCTGAACAATTATAGTATTGCTAAGCAAATTCAAATAGGGAAGAATTTCCTGACTGTCTGCAAAGAAAAAGGATATCCAACTCCTTAAAAATATATATATATATATATATATTAATTCTAGTGGTAGGAATAGTGCTGTTTTTAATAGGTGGGAGCAATTTGTCCTCAGAGTACCATGATGAGGCTGTGGAGATATCCTTGTTATCAGAGTGCCAAGGGAAATGCTGCACTCAGAACACCCTCTGAATATGAAAATTACAGCTCAGGAGAGAGGATGCTTGAGTGAGCACACCATGGCACAGCACCATTTAAGACTGTATAAAATCTAAGGAGAGTTTTTTGATGGGGACATAGTTTTCATTTTCCAATGATGGCCAAGGGAGTTGTTCTCTCATCCCCTCTGTTTAATCAAATGACTTCTAAGCAGTGCAGCTCCATGGAAGGCTGGACCCTGGGCAAAAAAGCAGACATATGTCTAAACAGAGCTGTAGACCAGCCTGGGAATCAGGAGCTGTTTGTGTCAGGGCTGATTTTGGGTCCTTGCCTGCAAAGTGGACCTCTGTGAACCACTGCAAGCAGGAGAAAGCAAAAGTGTCTGGGAGGTTTGTACCGGAGAAGAATGAAACATCCTAATTTCAGAACCTGGTTGCCATAGAGCAAAAAGCAGTTACTTCAAGTGTTTGGAAAGGGGAGTTTCTTCCTACTAAACACTTAGGCCAGTGTTTATTCCCTGCTTAATAAAGTCATTGTAAGGGAGCAGAATCAATTGTAATAGCAGTTCTTTGAAATGACATATATTCTCCTGCTCCGAGATTCTTAACATCTATTGAGATTGTCAGAGACTTAGAACATCACTAAAAACAGCTGAAATTTTTGTGAAGTTGAAACTGGAAATATCTAATGATTTGAAAAAGCTCATTTCAGAGTTCCTTTTTAAAAAAATTATTTTCTTTTAGTTAAGGTAATGTGGTTTTAATTTTTATTCCACTTTTTCATAGTACTATACAATGTGCAATTAATGACAGCATGCATCTACTTCTCTGAAGTACTCTTATTTAAATTATCTTTAAATATCACAGAGGCAAGAGAGGCAAGTGTCATTTTGCAAGTTTAAATTTTTATCTTCTATTTCAAAGTGTCTCCTGCTTTAATTGTGATGCTGGCATAAATGCCAGAAAATTGTGTAAAAATAAAAAAAAATGAAAACTTAAACATTAAATCCCTTCAAAACTGAGTAAATAAGTTCTGGGAGCTCTGAAAATATTATGTTCATTGCAAAAGTGATAAACTGGTAACATATCAGATATGAAAATCTAGGTTTTTACAACTAAGTTCAGATTTTTATGAAAATTATACCTTCAGACAGTACAAAAAGAAAGACAGAATAAATTCACACTGGTCTATTACAGACTACTCCTCTGCAGAGTAGTTTTCATGCAAGTTTTGTGAGAACATATAGACTTTGATCTAGAACTCTTCCTTCAGAGACGTATTCATAGGTCCCATCAAACCTGAGACATGTGCATGTCATTGCGTGCATAAATCTGGAGAAAGGATTGGGTCTGAAGTTTGAACAAAACAGAATAATCAGCTGGCCAGATAAATTATGGTGATGGAGGATGTGACTAGGCAGGGATGGCTAAATTAATTCAATTGCTTCATGCTTGCCATAGGCAAACAGCTATCACAGGTTAACTACAAGCTTTGCTACAATGCTAGTTTTTTATGTGTCATAATTCTTTTTAGCTGTGTTTACTGAGAGGAAAACTGTTTTAGAGACAAAATATGCATTTATATAATTTTTATAAGAATAAGTAATGAATTGTTTACAGATTTTGATGTAGCAGACAATGAACCCATGTAAAACACATCAATATTTAAGACAAAATAATCTTCTAGAAAAATTTATCATTTCTTTATCTGGAGGGTAGCACTTGGCTGTGCAGGAAAGCTAAGAGAAGTTGGACTTTCACACATGTCACCCTAATGAACAGAAGGAATCCTCTAAAGGGGCTAAATGAGCCTTCCATAAGTGGTCATCAAATGGCAGGAAAGATGAGGGAGAGGCAATCTCCTGCTCCTTTCAGACATGGCCTCCTGGCTTTAGTGAATGCCACAAAAAGATACGGAGGGGAAAGAGGAGAGTACCAAGGTCCAGGCAGTACCTGGGACTCACACTGTCACCCCCATGCAAAATCAGCTTTATGACTCCCAGGGGTTGTGACTCCATGGGAAATGCATGACATCCCACAGCAGCTCTGGTATTCAGACCTGGAAACCCCTCTCCCCAGACAAGATAACAGCTGCTGCTGCTGCTGTTGTGAGATGATGTGATATTAGTCAAGCAGTTTAAGTGGTAGCAGGCTGTGCAGGAGTAGAGAAAGTTCAAGTTTAAAGGCAGCTGTCAATGCATGACTGAACAGGGAGGGGGAGGAAGGCAGAATTGTTACAGCTGCACACAATAGCATTTATTTCTAGGAGGGAAAGGTTGAGGTTTGGTAGTTTGGGGCTTTTTAAAATGTAAGTAGAACCTTAGAAATGAATTGCTGCCTGTAGTTAGGGAGCCGGAGTCCCTGTTCCATATGGGAGATAATTTGTATTCACCTAGACGCTAGGGAAGCTGCAATTCCAAGAAGTCTAGAGCATGAACTAAATAGGTTCTGGATTGCCTGTATGATTCTGAGGGCAGGGGAAACGCAGTCCCCTGGGGGCACTGCCTTGAACACCTGGCCCCTGTAGAACACAGAAAGCAACGCAGGACCTTAAGACAAATCCTTCAAGATGCAGGTATCTCAGGGACTAAGCATCCCTCCCATCCTGATAATCCAGTGTGGTCACCACAGGTATCAGTGAGGCATTGCAGCCACCTCCTATATTTCACCAAGGTGATGTTTTTATATTACAGCAGCACCCAAAGTCAAAGCACTTTGGAAACACCCCTGTTAAAACCTGGGCCTTGTGGCGAGTCTGCCTCATCTCCCCCTTCAGCTCTTTGGCTGCTATCCAGTTTTTGCAAGGTTTGGGGGTTTTCTCAGTGTGAGTTTAGAGGTTTTTTGAAAGTCTAAGTCAACAGAACAAGTCAGTTAAAATACAGCGATGGCTAATTTCTAATGGAAGAAATACGCAGACTTAAGGAATACATGGAAAGAGCAAGCTCTGGACTCTTTTTGTACAAAAAGGGTTTCTTTTCCCTTGACTTCTCACAGTGTCCTGGGGGGATGGGGAGGATACGAAGGTCTTTGTGTTTTTCATTGCCACCTTCCCTATCTATGGGGAAATTACGATACACATAGACACCAATCCTTCTCTCACCAGAGTCAACCCACAATAAATCCAATCGTTTTGAGTAAACTGGTTACACTTCCCCAGCTGCCCCCTCCCCACACCACCGTGGTGGTGGTGGTGTCCCCGCCGTGCCCCAGGGAGCTCTGTAAAGTCTTTGGCCGAGGGTGGGAGGAGGGGAAAACTGAGAGGGCTCAGTGTTGCTGTGTTACGGAGTGACAGATAGAGCCAGCCAGGCAGTGCCCGGGCCCTGAGCACGATGATATTCATTTCACACAGCCCTTGCCTGTTCCAGCTGGAACGATAGGAGATGCAAACTTTGACTTCTGCATTTGAAAGAGATATTGTTTGATGGAAGTGTGTGGGTGGCGGGTAAAACAAGCAGCTAAGTGTCAGCACAAGAAGCAAACATTCTCCTTCCCTCCCTCCCCAATGTAGTTTTTGACGTAATGAGCATTGCTCCCAATTTTCCTTCCAAATAGGCATTGCACCCGTCCCCATGGCAACTGTCATGCTCAAAAGATGTCCTGTCAGGAGGCATGAAAGGCCCAGAGACATTTGTATTAGATGGTCACAACCGTGCTAGCTAATGCTTAACAAATACACCACGAGGCTGCATTCGTCAAAATGAAGAGCACAAACATTTGTGTTCCATTAAACAGAAATTAATAAGATTCAAATAGGAAGAAACCAAACTGGACTGGTTTTTTTGTGTATACAGCTGTGTTATGAAGTAATACAAGGAACGTTACTATGAATAATGATTGCACATATGCATTCAATTTATTTCTTCTAGTTCTTGTATTGTCTCCTTTAACCCTTTTTCTCTATAGGTTTTTCAGAAATCAAACAGGTTTAACAGCTGGGCAAGACAGGGATTTCAACTGCTCCTTTCACACTGCTGAGGTCCAATAGCACTTTTTTATTTAAAGTCACTCTGGGTCATTGAGAAGTTGCGCTTTTAAAAAATATTCACATACTTCAAGATTGAGCACAGGAATATGATGGTCTTGATTTTACCAGGGAAAAGAAGCGCTCCAGACTCTAAACAAGGCAGACAATATCCGGAACCATTGTGCATCCTCCTACCTCCCTCGGCCACAGGGAAGCAGAGCTGATTTATCCCAGCTGAGGATCTCGCCTCAGGTCCAGGCATTAAAAGAAAGTAACAAAGTAGAATCACGTTTCCAGCTCAGCTGAAAATCAAAAGTGAAAGTTCAGGAAGACAGCAGAGCCTCCTCCCACGACAGCCCTTCTCCTGGCTCCTCATCACCAAACATAACTTAGGGCAGTTCCTTTCATCCACTGCTGCAAGTAAACAACAAAAGTGGACTGTGTTACACAGCCTGACAATGACAGTCTGTACTCGGCTTTACTGGCCACAAAAGGCTGTGGTAGCATTGCTTTCTCTGTTCAGCTTAACCTCACGCTTTTTCTTGCAAGAAGGGAAAAAAAAAAGGAAAGTTGGCCAGGGTTCTGGTTCTGCCACGGGCCCAGGCCAGCTATCCAGTGTGTGTGGGTGTACCAGTGCCTGGACAGCCTCTGCATCTGCTGCTTAGAATTATCATTTCCCTGTTATAACCTCCCAGCTTCACAGGCGGGAGAAATAATCATACCAGAACCTGCACTTCCATCGCACAAGGTTTATATTCTAACGAGGTCTAGTTTTGCAACAGTTTAAATGCATATATATTTGTGCCCTCCTCCTCCCCTTCTTTCCCCCTTTCTCCTCATACTCCTGTCTCTTTCTTTTTGTCCGTGAAACTCCTGTTATCCCCCAACCTTCCATCTCTCCAGCTGAACTGAATAACAACCTTATCCAATGCTGGGCAAGTGGGAGGAGAGGCAGCAAATGGAAAACATTTCTCTTTCTGGCTGTAATTGCAAAACAGGAATTTGCTATTCCATCAGCATGCACATGTCCAGACCTGGACTTTTGTAGAAAAGCCAACTTTCACTTAATCCTTTGGATAGATAACTATTTTTCTGGAGAAGTCTCCCATATTCCTGTCCTTAGTTTCCCTAAGCCTTCTGTCCTAGTTTAGGGCAAATTTGGGTGGAAACCTCCAAAGGGGTCCCTCTAGAAAGCAGATTCAAGGGGCCCTTCCCCCAACTGGTTCAGGAAAAAGATTTCCTTGGAGAAAAGTGGAAAAAAACCTTTTTTATTTAACAAGCAAAAGTATTCACAAGCATAAGAAAATGAACAA
The DNA here is from genome assembly GCA_013400175.1 of Phainopepla nitens. Taxonomy (NCBI): domain Eukaryota; kingdom Metazoa; phylum Chordata; class Aves; order Passeriformes; family Bombycillidae; genus Phainopepla; species Phainopepla nitens. The sequence continues at coordinate 310,858 of VXBQ01017305.1, forward strand.
TATTAAACAATAAAACTTCTTGCTGATCTGAAAAGATGGCAAATCCAGAAAGTCCTTCTCGTGGGGTGTAGCTCGGCTCTCTCAGTCTCTTATCAGTCCCTCCTGTACTGGAAAATGCCACGTCCTTCAGGACAGGACAACAACTGAAAAAGACCAACAATCTTCCCCAAACCAAACTGCTGCATTAAGCAACAGACTCTGGTCAGTTCTGGATGACTACAAAAAAGCCCTGGCGTGGGCTTGTTGCATCTCCTGTGTTTGCTGTGTAGTCACATGAGATGATGGGCCCTCTGCCCCTTGTGTGAAGCCTTTTCCACCTTCCTGAACGTCTCCAGACTCTGAAGATGCGCAGCCTTGGAGCAAGGCAGCAAACTTAGTCCACAGCATATGTTTTAAATTGGAAAATGACTATTTGCTGAAACACGAAAATCTTTATTACAGCTAGATCTTTCCTGAAAAACACCTGTTCAGAAGCTCCAGACCAAGCTTCCCTCCAAAGAGAAAGGGAACAACTCCTGTAGAAGCACCTCTCAGTGCAGCTGGTTATCTGGGGGTTCAGACACCTGGATGAAGCCCTGGCCCCAAACCCTGTGAAAGAGATTTAAGCAGTGTCCACATCCTCCAAGGTTTGTGCTTCAAGAGATCATCAACTATTTTAGTGTGTGTTAAGCACACTGTTTCTCTCTCTAAATATTTCTGAAAAATAATTAACTTGGAATCCACTGAAATAAGGAATATTTTTTTCAAAAATTTAAGTGGAAAAAAATTCTCAATTTATCCTCTTTATATCACTTATTTATCCAGCATCTTCAAGGAGAACAACCCACTATTCAGTATTCCCATGTGGAATTTCATTCTTCCAAGAAGAAAAACAAAAAGTTCAATTTTCCTGCTAAATAGCTTACATGTCTAACAATATGTGTTATGAGCAATTCTTGCCATATTCATGAGCAAAAGTCACAATAATGGGTGTCACTTTTAATGCCAAATCTTTCAGGAATATTCCATATTTTCCAGCCCATATCCCTCTAAAGGATCACAAGGTTTCGTGATCTTGTGTTTGACATATCACACATGAATTATTTCAGCTCAGGCCATTGTTTTAGTGAAGCCTTAGAGCCTTTGCAGTCTCCAAGCCTGCATACAGAGACATCTTTGAATTTTTTTCTGGGCTAAAATCAGGCTTTGGTTTTTTTATATCTTTGTCACTCCTCAGCTGGACAACATGGTACATGACAGGAGCCATCAACACTCATGAAATGTGGTCCATGGGCCTCTTCAGCAATATGAGTTACCATAAGTTTGTCAGGCTTATTCTTCCCTCTCTGGAATGTTTTCTGCTTTTTTTTTTTAATAGCTTGATGTTTTAAACTTCAATTAAAGAAGTAGAAGCAGAGAGGGATGACCTAGGAGGAGCACAGTGATACTGCTTAAGCACGCAGCACCAGGGTTGGGAAAGCCAGAGCCTACCTGAAAGATGATGAGAAAAAGCTTCCACAGCAGCAAAAGGAAGACTAGGGAAAATGTGGGCCCACTGCAGAATAGGGCAGGAGATCTGGTGATAGGGAACATGGAAAAAGACTAAGGTATTCAAATCTCTCTTCCCTGTCTTTACTAATAAGATATACTTTCAGGAATCCCAGGTCCCTGAAACTGGTGGAAAAGGTGGGAACAAGGCAGAACTTCCCTTGGTGGAGAAGCACCAGGTTAGGGAATATTGAAACAAACCAAATGTACCCATGCCCGTGGACCTGGCACAGACCATGGACCTGGCAACCTCCACCATGAATGAGGAGGAACTCTGGTTGCCATTGTGAGGCCATTCCTGATGGTCTTGAAAAAGCCATGGGTATCTCAGAAGACTCCTTAGGACTGGAGAAGAGCAAATTTCACTCCTGTCTTCAAGAATGACATGAAGGAGGATCTAGGGAAGGAGGCCAGTCAGCCCCAACCCAATCATTAGGAAAGTGATAGAACAAAACCATTTCCAAACATATTAAGGACAAGTCAGTGACTGGGAGGAGTCAGCATGGATTTGTAATGAGGAAAATACGTCTGAGCAACTGGGAGTCTTCTGCAGGAAGTAGGCAGCTGAAGTGGGGCTTGTGCAGGATATAGACACCAAACACAAAATTGCCTTTCTGCTGTTTTTTTCTTGAGACTGCTCCATAAGAGGGATGGCAAAATCTCTGGCAGGCCTCTGGCCTCCCTCGTTTCTGAGTCAACTTCTTTAAATGAGCAGATTGTTAGGTGTCCAAAATATCTCTAGTCAAAGCTGAACAACACGAACTGATAAAAGTCAAACTTCACAAAAGATATTGCCTTGTGTGTATTAGCCAAAAATTCTACCCTTGCTTGCTTGAAATCTGTATTTTATTTAGTTAGTCTACATGAATATGTGGTTATGGCTGCAGCATGAAAATTCTGGTAATAGTCTTTAAAACAATGAACGTCCTGGCCCAAATATTTTCCTTTATGTCAGTGAAATTTCTGATAATTAATTTTGACACCTTGTATTAAAATAAAAATAAAGAGCCCTTACTGAGTTTCTTTAGCCAAAAATGTAGCAAAACACTCAGAGAAGCTTGAAAATTTTCCAGAAGACAGGTTTTTTTTGTAAGAAAAGGTTTCCCTGATTTTACAAAATGGAAATGTTTCACAAGAATCTCATTGAAAGTTTGGCACTTAATTGTAAATATAACATTTAATTTTAGCTTTATTGAACTGTCCATAAATTATTCCGTTCTGGTCTACACCCTGAAGACTTCAGAGTTTTGAATTGAAATGCTGAATGACAGAGGTGGGAAGATGAATAAAACCCTCTCTTTCACTTTCAACAGGACAAGAACATCTAGCAGATGTCAGGCTGAGAGCAAGCAAAAGGAAGCTCTTTCACGCCTATTTATGCTGAGGACATCCTTCAAACAAGATGACAACAAATCCTATGTGTGCTACTACATACAAAGACCAGCACAAAAAGTCTCTGAAAAAGTCTCTGAACCATAATGGCTCCAAGACAGTATTCTGGGAAAGAACTGGTATTTGTTTGCTCTTTGATGTTTGGTACAGGATACCTGGTTCAGGGCAAAATGAACCTATAATCCTATGTTTCCAGGGTAGTAGAAGTGAGCTTTCTGACTGATTGCAAAATTTTGTTTCCATCTGAGTATTTTCTGCATATTCTATCTTTATATTTTTCAGGAAAAAAAAAATCCAAACAAATACAACCCCACCCAACATTCAGAGGCTTTATTACAAAAGATTGTCTTTTTTAGAGAAAAAAACCTAACCTTTATCAAATTTCAAGTTTGGGATATACTTAAAAAACATAAAGGAGAAAATAATGAATCACAGAAGAGAAATTTTAGACTCCTTTAAACCAGGTAACACAACCAAACTCTCTTTTTTTTTTCCAGACTATGACTTAGCTCATAATTCACTTAGTTATTCTCAGCAGTTATTTCTGCGAAGTGTATCATGCCTTATGTAACAACACAAACAAATTCAATAACTAAGCTGACCTGGGTTTCTGATCCCTAAATTTGTAATCTGAAAGAATTTAGGTCAGGTGTACCCTCAGCTTTTGGGAGGATGGTTTTGTCCATTTTGCTCAGGGGACCAAGAAATTCTAGAAGCACGAAAATTACTTAACTAGGGTCAAAAACCAGATTGGAGACGTCATCTTTAATTTTTAATGCCCTTGGCTTTTTCTATTGGCATAAGAATCACAATGTTTTACTATTTTGGAAAGTCTATTTCTTATTATTTTAATGTAAACTTTAGAAAAAGCAACATGGCTAATCATTCAGTGACTAGGTATGAAAATTGTTAGAAGGAATCTTTATAGTTTATTGAAACATTTGCTAACTACCATGTGAAGATTTACTAGCCTTTTAAAACTATGATTATTTTTCCAGGACATTGGAAGTTCTCTTAAGATCTGTTACAATCCAATATGCAATTCTTGTTCAGTGTGATTTCACAAAGTATTGAGCTATTTATCTTTATGCTATGCCTGGCACGTATATGTAGCGAGTTTGCAAGTTGGGCTGTCATGAATATTTCTTGAGAAACAGCCTTGGACGGAAGTAATTTTTCTCAATTAAATAAATATGTTGTTTCTGATTTTCCAAAATACCCAAAGGAACTAGCTCACATTCTAGATCAATGGCCTGCAAAATTTCACTTTGAAATATGATGACTTTTTTTGCTTAGTGAAGCACAAAATGTTTCTGGGAACAAAGAAACTCTGCAGAGGATTGGGTCCTGCAAACTCTACTCTGTCACAGCTAGTTCTCCTATTGATTTTAATGGTGTTGATTATCTGAATTTTCATGTTAGCTGACAGTCAGGATGGAGCATTATGAACAGGTGTCTGTACAGTCAGTATTATTTTGTAATTAGCTTTCCACGATATTTCCGCTTCTAAAAAGAAATGACGTTTGTTTGCTAGGAAATGGAAAATTCCAGCCATCTAACAGATAAGGATTTATGAGAGTCAAATTCCAAATCATTTTAGACATGATCCCCAAATCCTTTTTTGCATTGTCAATTTGTGTAAGAGGAATTGAAGACTCCAAGTTAAGAAGCACAGGGGTAGGAAATAAAGCCCTTTGAAGGCTCAGGCCTCTCTGAAGACAGTAACTCAAGTTGGGCTGGGAGCTCTGGGTACAGCAAACCACTGTGGACAACACTGACTAAAACCTTTAGGAATCAATGGAGAGATATAGATTTAAATGAAGTCTTAATGGCTTTGTTACAGAAGGGGGACAAGAGTGTTACAGAACTTCTGTCTCCTCAATACCATGAGGCATTAGAAACGAGAAGGCACAGATGTGCATAAGGAGGGCAGCAGCAGCCCTGAATTCAACCATCACTGAACACCATGTGAGAGCAGTGAGGAACCAAAGGCAGAATGGGCTCCAGAGCGTTTATGACTTCGCTGTTTGCTTGAAAATGTACATCATTTTAGCTTAAATCTCTTTGCAAGCAGGGCTTTGTCTTGCCTAAGATATGCTTCTTCTTAGCTTTGGCAATAGCTGCACAACTATCTCTCCTCCCAGTGCTCTGCCAAGAACAGGTAAATTGGATGTGCAGGAAGACTTGGATCTGCTCCACAAAGTATTATCCATGGAAACAGTCAGCAAGTCACACAGATGTGCCCAGAAAGGCTATTAGATCACCAGGATTAATTTCCCAGGATAAAATAGGCCAAGATTTTGTTCAGATTTGTTTAGTTTTGGGGCGTTTTTTTGTGTGTGTGTTTGTTTGTTTGTTATAAATTAAATTTGTTTCATATCACATTTTCTACCAGGAGTTTCTCTGAATCACAGTCTTCCATATAAGCATCTAGACTTTTGGGCTTTAAATTCTGGGAGAAGACTTTTGGGACAATAAATTGCTTTGGCTTTCCAAAACATTATCTTTAGTTGTACTTTTCTTCACTTTAGTCCCAGAATATCTTGCGATGAAAGAATGTGTGGCACATTCAAGTTACTTATTCATCCTCTTTTTGATCAGATTTTTAGGTCTTGCACTGCGCAGAATTTTTTTCCCACGCTGGAATATTTTTCCTGGCTCATTTTTTTACATCTTCTTCAGTTTTTCAACATATTTTTATAAATATGGGATGACCAGAACTGTACATAATGTTCCAACATCTGTGTTCCTGCACTTATGTACAGATGTAATATCTCTATTTCCAACCATATTGATTGGCAATACTTTCTCATCTATTATTTCCTTGATACATTTGAGTGAAAAGTTTCTTTAAAACTTCCTTTTTCCCATTGAAAAATGCAAATTGAAACAGACCAATAAATTTTCTGAAACAACGTTACATCTCTGAAATTATTACAGCTGAAAACATGTGTTTTCATATATGTGTGCGTACAAGGGGGACCTAAAAACAGCTGAAAAGTATTGGGTTGACATTTTAAAAACTAAGTATTTGGATGTTTTAGTCTGAAATGTTTAATTTCAAAATTTGTTTCGCTTTTATTGTAAGATCATTTTATACTTGAATACCAAATAAAATGTTTCTACTGGGGTCAAATAAAGTAACTTCTTCAATCTATTGTGGGCTTTTTTTAAGTCATCAATCTAGAATAATTTAGAATAGCAAAATAGAATAGCAAACTGACTTAGAAAGATTTCTATTCTGCTTCCTTTTTTGATGGTTTTCACTTTGTTTACTCTTTTTTTTTTCTTAAAATTTTTGTCTGATTAGAGAACCTCTCGTTACTTTTGTGTATAGTTACTTATTTCCCTTCATGGATCCTGGCACAAAGTCAACATTTCAGTTATCTGAAATTATCCTGATACACTAAAATCTATTAAGCATCTCCTAAATATCAGACCACTATGCTGAAGGTCACCTCAGATATATCTTCCTCTGGAACAGGTGATTTTTAACAGCCTCTGTAGGTATACTGCTCTGAAACACTCATGTGAGCAGCACCTAGTTCCTTCCACTGTTAGTGAAGTGTCTCATGGAATGATTTACTTCAAACATAACTGGCTACATCTTTAAAAGAATTTTTGCCATCTCTAAACTATGAAATTCCTAGAGGACTTCCTCATAGGCCTCTTTTTCTTTCATGATCCCCCTATACAGTTCTGCAATGGAAAGACAGGTATTTAACAGATCCGTTTATTTCCCTGTGTCTTTACCTTCTGTATTACTTTTTCACATTGCCGTATTTGTGTCTACATCATCTTTTTCCTGTCACATCTTATATCCTATCACTGTAGTTCCTTTATACCCAGCTATCTTTCTCCTTCTGTCTCTTGTTTGCGGAACTGAAACACTCTGGTCCACACCGTACCTGTTTTCTAAACAGCATTACTCCTCACTATGCTTTTTCCAGGCAAGAGCTGGTCTCCACTTATAATTAAAACTGTCCTAGTATTTATTCTCTGTGAGTTCTATTAAGCACTCTTTACCTACACATGCTGAAACAAAGCTTTTAATCTCATGCTACCAGCATAACTGCCCACAAAGCACATGGTTCACAAACATGAAATGCTTGAGATAGAAAGGCAAGGACTTAGTAGTTTCAAAGTTAGTTCTTTTCACCATGGCAGTTTGTCATGGCAATGATTTGGGGGTTTGCCTGAGCATGTGTTATTTAAGGAGTTCATCACAGTCTTCTAGGATGGCATCACCATTCCACGCTCAGTCCTTGCACTCTCGTGCTGACTGGTGGGACTCACAGCCACAGCCACAACCACGACTGCACAATCCACAGTCAACATCCATTCTTGGGTTTGGATTTTGCTTAACATGCCACTGGCATGGGTGGATGCAGCCAGACTGAGACCGTGCTATAAAAAATAGGGTTGTTGCCATTCAAGTGTGATTTAATTTCAGAAGAAGAGCACTTGAACAAAAGCTAACTTTATTGACACTGTTTGGGAAAGCCCTGTTCTGGGGAGCCGAGTGTGTAAATGGTGGTTAAAGTAACCTCTAACAAGAAGGACCATAGTACTTAAATAATGGGATCATGGGGTCATATGAAATCCCCTCTAAGACGGCAGAGTCTTTATATAAATCATGAGAGCATAATCTCTCCAAAAAGCACAAATAACAAAGAGGGCTCAGTACATAGATGGTGCGTCCACAGGTCACTCAAGTTTAAGTCCCTTCTAAAAAAGGGGAATTCAGTACCTACATACTGAGAGAACAGTGTCATTGTGTACCATCATTACAATAAGGAAATTATTTTTAAGACAGAAGAAGCAACCCTTTTGCTTCTCTGTGGAAGTCTGTCACTAATGCTGCGACATGCATTTCTAGACATACTTACAGCAAGGACTACTGTGCCTATTCCAAGAGGCTTCCTGAGACACTGCAATTTTATTGACTTCATTTCTGTGTGCAGATGTGTCCCTTCTACCCCAGACTTACACCAGGCACATGGTGTCCCCACTGTCTCGCTGCCCAGCTGCCTTGTCACGTTATCCCTCCCTGCTCATATTGTCCCAATGCACTGCGCTCACAGCTTTTTGCAAATGGTCCTGACTCCATCATGTGGCAGTTTTTATGTGGTCTGAAATACTGCCAGCTGCCCTGGCCCAAGGCAGAGTGACTCTCAGAGCCCTTGCAGGACTATCTGGAATGACACGTTGCTTCTCAGCGCAATGCACAAAGACTGGCACTTCAGCAGAAAGCAGCAGTTGAATGAGATGTGGAGGGAGGTGTGGCCTTCCCACAGTGTTTATTTAAAATTAATCATCACTGCCCTGGAGAGCACATCAAAGATCTGGTGTGGAGGAGCCATTTATACAAGTGGAGCACTTTGTACCTCACTCCTATCCGTTATGGGCCAAGCCGCAATGTGGCCTTAAGGGAAGACTGCTCTTCCAGAGAGCTATGGACTGCTGGGGCCTCGGTCCTGGGTCTTACTCAAGCAATGCTACTAAGGTCCTATGGAGTGCTATCCAGACCAGTGAGCCCCTGGTCTAAACCCATTCAGTGCATTTCTTCTGAGAGCTCCAGCCTGTTTTTAGAGGGTATTTGCAAGAGCAAAGGGCTCTTGGCTTGCCCCATGAGTCATCTTTCCATGCAAGCTATCACTTCAAAGGGAGAGAGCATTATACTATATTTGAAATGTGTTCTAATGCAAGAATCAGATTATGCACAAATACTCTCTCATAAAATGATTTGTTAGTGTTTTATTGCATGTTTGCAAGCAAAACATTTTATAACGTTTTCATATGTAATGCAGTTATGTCTGCATCCATATGTTGCACTTAGGGGAAAAAGAAAAGCTCCCATAATGAATGTACACACATCTTCAACTCAAACAGACCCACTTACAGAGACTTAAATCCCACTGAGGAGCACAAGTCTGACAGGTCTTTTATGTCTTTTGCTCAGAAGAAGTACATCTTCCCAATGTAAGATCAGAGGGATGTCCTTCATCTTGAGCAGCAGTTACATTGGCATAACTGAAAGGAAAATATCTCTCTGTGCTTAAGAGGGCTCTGTGTCATTTGGATTACATGTCTAGGTATATTTCTGATAAAAGCATTGTCTTTGTTTAATTCAACAAATACAACTGCAGTGAAAAGCAAAGATTTCCATCATTAAAGTAATATTGGCTTGTATTTTGATCAGGTAACAGGTTTGCACAATTCTGGTAAAATAGTAATGTTATTATATGCATATGCACACATGGAGTGAGTGTGTATGTATGTGCATATATTTACATTCTCTTCAAATATATGCTTCTAAAGAGAGACTGATCTTGTAGTCCAAGATGCTGAAAAACTCTGAAAACACAGGTCACATATTTACCAGATTTCTGCTTCTTGGTAAGACCTAATCCTGAATACTCTGAAATCAAGAGCAAAATTTTCAGTCACTTCCCAAGTACAGAATGAGGCCTGCTATCCAACCACAGCTGAAATATTTGAGTAAGCTTTGCTATAGCAGGTAAAAAAAAAAAAAAAAAAAAAAGTGGCAGGCAAATTTTAAAGTTAACTTTATGGTCACAGGAAAAAGAGTTGTTCCCCTACAGAAAAAGTGAAAATGCAGGTTTCAGTACAGTGTGCAAGTGCGTGTGTGCAGCATCTTAGGGTGTTAGTCCTCATGGTGGATTGATGTATGTTTTTAAGTACTCTTTTGGATGGGGTACTCCTGTAATTACTGCTGGTTTAAATTACATTAAATGTCTGTGGGTACAAGGGTTTATCAGTGATTAAAGAGATGATAAGAGGCACAAGCAGCCTGGTTTTACTTCAACCATTTTTTTTCATTATATTCCATGTTTTCTGTGCTTGTGAATATTCCTTGTAAGGAATGTTTCTGGAAAAAAAACCAACAAAACAACAACTTTTTGAAAACAAAACAAAAAAAAACCTGTCCATGGGTGGAAATCAGTGTGGCTATGGGCCTTTTCTCCAGACCAGTATAATCCTGAAAAAGGTACAGAGTTGCCAGGATCAGGGTTGTGTTTTGGTAGAAACTTGTCTTTTTCCCTTTTTAAAAAGACTTTGAGCAAAACTTTGCAGCTGCATTTGATTGTATGTCAGAAAGGTGAAACGACCCTGCTCATGTTGCCCCTGTTTCTGGTCCTGGAACAGGCCATCTTGTCATGATGTGAAAAGTTCTGGACCACCAGTGATTTTGGGTGATGAGATGCAAATACCGAGATGATGCAGAGCTGAGTCTGGTCCAAACAGCTGCAGAAATTACTTCTACAGCATTAAGTTAAAAATATTTTTGTTGTCCATGTTTCTAATATCTGACCAAGGTTATCAGCTTGGTTTTTTTGGGTTTTTTTTTGCACAACATAGGCTCAGTCTCCATTCTCAGCCTTAGAATGTATTACACACATCCCCCAGCAATCCAAAGCCATTAATCCAACATTGCCCTACACTCCAAGAAAAGGCTTTATATCAAATTCCTTCAGAAGTTTTAAAATGTTGTTTGGGGTCTTTTAGTCTTCTGTTTTCAATAGCTGTATTTTTTTGGCATGTTGCACCTACATTGTTTCAAACTTACTTCTTATAAAGACCCGCTTGTGATGTACTTAGAGGGTGCTATATAAATGAATGTAAATCGTAAATCATTTCAACAAACATTTGCTCTTCAAGACCAAGTGAAACTCAGGAGGGGCTAATAGTAAAAGGAACACATAGGAGGATGAGAGGAGAACCATGTTCATCCTGCAGCAGACCATTACTGGTCATCACCGACAGCCTACGAGATACCAAGGCCCAGCAGCCCTTTTTTGTGGGCAGAGGAGCCACAGCCTCCAGCTTTGGGCTCCTATGTAACTTCTTGGCTGTTCTCACAGGGTGTGGGGCAAGGGGGATTGAAGGTACAAGAAGGAGCCCAACCTCGGCAGCACAGGGATAGAGGGAGCGTGTTGGCGCATGTTCTCCTGCCTCTCCCAGTTTGATGTGCAAACTATTGTTTTGCTTGCTGGGCCTTCTAGGGTGGCTGGGCCAAACTTCCTGCTAGGAGCCAGGATCTGCAACCTTATGAAAGTTGCAGGGCCCGGCAGGCTGCCGGTATTTTCAGCTGGATTGAGCCCAGAACAATTTTATTTTCATCAGAAATGTTCCCTGGCCCTACCATATGTGCAAGCATATATGAAACCACCAAGAAGGCTCCCTCCCCCAGCTATCTTATTTAGCTAAAATTCAGCTGCCCAGCAGAACTGTTTCTTATCCAAGCCCTTAGAGACGGGAGAGGAGTGGAGAGATTTAATTATAATCTTTCTCTCCCTGCACCTCCCACAGTACACTAATGCTTTTCATTAGCTGAAGCCAAAACCTTGCTTTATAAGCTGTGAGAGCTGTCTTTTAAAAAATACATCCAGCATTAAAAGAGTTCTGAATGGCAGTAACAGCAGCATAACCCTCATCCACAGGTGTGGGAGATTCGCTGGAGGATTGCTGGTGGAGAGGCGAGTTTTATTTGAAAGACATCTGATTCCTATTTCTGTCCACTGGCTGATTATGCCTCACATTACAACACTTCTGTGCCCACTGACAATTTTGGTCCAAATGAATCATAGAAGAGACTCGACATGCAGGAGCTCTGGTTGATTTTTATAAGTATCCAGATGCTTAGACTTTTATCTGAAGCTTATCCAAAAAATATGAGGCCACTCCCAGAGGCAACTTGACAAATATCCTCAGTCATTTATTCAGTGTGTAGGTCTTGAGCAGACATTCATACGGACATATCACTGGAATAGGTACATCTGTTAACCTCAGTGGTATGGAAATGCAGGAAAATGAACTATTACATTTTTGACCCAAAACTGCAATGTTATTTGAGTGACACAATTAAACGAGTGCCTTACATTGATGGAAAGGTTCTGAGGAAATATTACTGATTTAATTGTCATTGCCTTACAGAATACATTAAGCTGATTCTCATCTTTGAAAAATAAGAGGTTTTTCCTAGTGCCTCCAGAAGGTGCAGACTATCCACAGGTCTGAGAACACTACGAGAAAGATGGAGCTTGGTTCCCCACAACACTTGATTGTCTATTATTTTTTCTTTATTTTAAGGAAAATATCATTTTTCTTCTCATTCCCTTGCCCTCTGACATCTTCAGTGGTATAAATAGGCAAATAAACCTCAGCAAATCACTAGGGTGTCTTCAGGGGTATTGTTTGTTTTATCTGGTAGCCCTTGGAAACTTCATGCCGGTTGTGCCAGCTCTGTACAAACACTGAGTGTGGTGGGAAATCCTCATGTGTGGAGAGCTGACAGCCTGTGTGGAGGAAAGAACACAAGCAGCAGCATAACAAATACCTGTCTTGCCAATAAAGGACAAGTGAAAGGGCCATGGGATTACATGGATTACAGTACTTGGTTACACAGATTAACCAGACAATTAAAGGCAACAGGAATAATAAACATCTTTCCAAGAGGAGTCGCTACTGGGCTGTAGGCTGAATGTGGCCATTCCAATTCTAAACTGGTTTTGCCATAAACCCAAAAGCACAAAAGCTGAAGGAGAGAGAGAAGGCCTTGGAAGCAGTCCCACAGAGAGGACACGCTTTCCTTGATTCCTCCAGAAATTTTATACCATTGACTGGGGCCTTTTTCATTTATATTTTGATGGTTTCTTATCTTACATTTTAATAGGAAATCTGCTGAATGTCTAAAATGCCTTTTGGCAGTCAGGCCTTTTGTTGCTGATCTCTGACTTTAAAACAGTTTAACTTATCAAGAAGCTTTGGTGTAGATCTGGTGTAGTGGGTTGGTTCATTTGGTTTTTAAATGCTTTCTTTTGGATCACTTTTAATCATCACTTACATTGCACATGGCCATTTATGCATTGACAGGTTGATGGGGACTTTAATGTACATAAAACTTTCTCTGTCAGGACTTATGCCTCTCTGTCAGATTTTATCCCGCAGTAGAGAGGGTTCATGTACAGTTGCTGACAGATAAAATAAGCTCCTCCAGCAGCTGCAGCTCTGCCTCCCACAGAATTTTTTTTCTGCTCTGATTCTGTGTCCCCAGCTAAGTGTTGAGAAAGCACAGGGCTGTGCCGGGGCAGACAGGCAGGAGGAAGAGGGACAATGACTTTGCCACATCAAGGCCTGTAGTGCAGCACTAAATGTCTGACATCTTTCTTTAACCCCAGTTGCAGGAGACAGGTAAGTAAACCATTCTATACCAAAGAAAAGTGCATTTCCAGCCTGGATTTCTGCAGAAAAAAAACCTAAAAGGCAAGAAGCTGACTTTTAAAAAAAAATTCAAAGTCATGAATCACATGAAAATTGAAAAAGCTCGCAAATTTTAAGTCTGTCCCATGATTTCTGAATCCTGAATTTGAAACTCATGGGTTTCAATACGAGAACATGTGATCTGTTGTGCATTCAGAAAGCAAAGCATTAAGGTTTCTGACAAGCCTGGTACAATCATCCAACATTTGAGGTATGCAGATATTACAGCTGATGTGAAAAGATGCTCAGCATCTGTAATTCACACAGAAGCCAATGGAAGCTGCAAACACTCAGCTCTGAAGGATCAGGCCTTTAATCATTAATATGTTTCCAGATATATTAAAAAATTGTTTCCTAAGACACTTAATTTCTGCAAGAAATTCCCTGTTGGCAAGAGACTTTTCATAGCTCCTTAAAGACCTATAAGAAACTGTGCAAGAAATAAAGAGGGGTTTTGCTTATGGAAATGAGACCTACTAGAGAGCAACTGGAAATGTTTTTATGAGTCTTTATAATGGAACTACAGTAGCAGTTCCATGTTGATTTTTATTGGAAGACCCAATATTCTTTTCTTCTTTTTTTGTAAGCCTAATTTTTTCCCACCTGAAGCTTCACATGTGGTCTCTTGGCATAGAAGAATATTTTTGTAATGGCTGATGTAATATGGCTTTGTTTTCAGTAAGGAGATATTTCAGAGAACGTCTCAAAAATTTCTTCAAAGCTTTCCTTGTTCATTTAGAAGTTGAAAACCGCTTACACTAAAAAAAATCCAGTTTGATATTATATTTGCTCTTAAAGAGATAGAGCTCATAAATATACTTTTGGCAATTTCAGTGGCACCAAAATGTGGGGGTTTATTAAAAGTAATTTTGAAGAATATAACAAAAATAACATAAAATATGAGAAACTATAAGGATAGAAGACTCAAATATTACATATAGGTGCATCAACCAACATGAGGATATAAACCAGAGGAGGTAACAAATTAAAATGTATGTTAGAAGCTTTGAAATAATTAAGGTGTTCATGTGTATTAGAATTATTCAGCCTTCTTTTTGTATTGATAACAAACATTTTTGTAAATAACTTGTTCCACATAAATTTAATCCAAGCTACTATTCATGTCTACTGACTGATTTCTAGTAGTAGCTGAGAACTGTCACATTTCCTCAACTGATTTGGTTGCACAAGTAGCAGTTCTTGTAGGGTAAAAAATAAGGAAAAGGTAGTTTCAGTGAGAGCACCACACTGAATTTTACACAAATATACCAAAGTGGGCAAAAAACTGAAGTGCCCCATAGATGACAAACAGTTGCGTAGTGATACTTTGAGCTTCCCCAAGTATCTCTGAAGAGAGCTCTGGGACAGAGAAATTTTGCCCCTAAGCAAGTCTAGAAAGGAGCATGTATCTTTTTAATTAGCCGTATTTTTAAATGCCTTCAGCAAAATTTTAGCAAACAAGTCACGAGGTCTTTTTAGTGGACTCACTTCAGCTTGTGATGCGTGGCCTGATCACAGCGGTCACTGGATCTGAGCTCCCATCATGACTGCTTGTTCCAGGCTTTCCTCCACGGCCGTGGCTGTCAAAGTGCCACCCTCAGGCTTGCCTCCCCTTTCAGCATGCTGGATTGCTGACTCTTCCTCCTCCTTCTCACTAATAGACACTTGAGTTGCAGCCCACAGACATTTCACCTCAAGTTTTCATTAAGTCTGCTTCTGGGGAAGTTCTGTTGGTTTTGCCACTTAATTTTTCTTAAGAAAAAATTTGCAGGCGATAAGTGATTCTTTTAATCTCTGGAAAAAGGATCTTTCTCCTAGCAGAAAAGTGCCACATCTTCTTTCTGTGTGCTCCCCTCTACTTTATTCCTGTTCTTTCCCTTTCCTCGCCTCACACTGATAAATCCATGCCTATTCGCTTTACTATCTTCAGCAAAGTACCCTTTTGTCTTTCTTTATTTTTTCCCTACTGATACTTTTATTGTCTTTGGTTATATTTTTATAGGAATTTATTTCCAGAAAGGAGGAGAAACACAGACCCCCTTTTCCAAATATGCCATTATGCTTATCATATATACAGCAGAGCCTATATCCTGATACCCTGTTTTTCTTCAATTACAGCATAAAATGAATCCACCTTATTCTTCACCACATGCAAATATACTGTGCTCAATAGGGAAGGGACTGCTTGCTTGCTCTCTGTAAACTTTTGTTGAGGTTTGATGAAGAGCAAGTGCAGAGGACTCCACCAGCAGGGCTTCCCCAGCTTGGTCACCATCAAGTTCTTCTGTTCTCTCCCTGTAACGTGCTCAAGTGACCTGGGGCTGTAACTGCTCAAATTTGGCTCATTATAAACTCTGCCAGTTCAAAACCAAATTTCAATCAAAAAGCAACTATTGTAGGGTGAGATGTTATACCCAGGGTAACAATAACTTCTATATTTCTGTTTCCGTGAAAGACCCTCACCACCAAGAATAAGAGCTATGTCAGGTAGGCAGACTGACTATAATGTTGGTAGGTTGGTTTCTGATACAAGGGTTAACATGCAGTCCTGATCTCAGTCAAATAAATTCAAAGTTTCACAGAAGTTGCACAACAGCTTGTTTTCCTTCTTCTGCTTCTTCTGCAGCTTCACATTTCTCATGTTAATAAGTACCTGTAGCAGAAGTGCCAATGAAAAAAACAAGTTTGGTGTTTTTTTGTAGTCTTTCTCATGTAATTAGAGATCAAGATGGTGAGCAATCTCATCAGAGCATATTTTCATATTTTTCATAAAATTCTCAGCAATATTCAAGGCATTTAGTGACTACTTGATTCAGACTTCAGGAGATTCACTCTTACTTGCTAATCACTGTTTCTGGGATTTTATCTGTATACCTTGCCACAGACTTTTCACACTGTGCTACTTGTGATGAGGCAGCACCATGCAGTGCATTCCATTCAGTGTCTCCTTTAACAGGGACCTGGATATCAGGTCTTGGACAAAGGTTTGGAAGGCAGCACTGAGTTTACAGCAAGATATGAGTTTAATCGCTCAGTGATTTTCTGTGTAGGTTCCAGGGTGTGATGGTATGTAGTAACTGGAGATAAAAGGCCCTTGTGGATTGTCATCCTGTACTGAAGTAGTTCCTTATGTGCTGCTTGGATGGCTCCTTCAGAAACACGACATGGCTGTCTCAAGTAGTATACCTGTTGAGAAACAATCCTTCTTAGATCATTAGGTTGTCCACAGCAGAACTCCTCTCAAAACAAATAGGGTGGTGGTAGCGGTATATGAGGGCTTGGCTGCATCACCAACTTGCTCAGATATTTGATGTGTATATTTAAGCTTTTCTCAATGTTTTATATGTGCATATATTATTATTACTATGATTATTATGAAGAAATTCTTTACTGTGAGGGTAGTCAGGCACTGGAATAGGTTGACCCAGAGAAGCTGTGGATGTCCCATCCCTGGAAGTGTTCACGGTCAGGCTGGATGGAACTCTGAGCAATCCTGTCTAGTGGAAGCTGTCCCTGTCCATAGCAGGGAATTTGGAGCTAGATGATCCTTAAAGTCCCTTCCAACCCAAATCATTCTAGGATTCTATCCTTCAATGGCTATACCCCTTCAAGAAAAGAAGGAGTTCTGATAATAATATCATGTTATGTATTTCATGTAGGATTCATCTGACCAACTTGAGCCATCAAAGTGTTTGATTTCCACCATTGTAAAACAGAATTCACAAAATAAGTGGGGTCATCTCTTTGCTTGTGTGTGCCTCTCTGATTGACTCCAGAGGAAATCCAGAAAAGCAGCTGAAACAACCCTTTGGAAGCGGAAAGATGATATTGTCATGTCCTTCAGGACACGGACATGGTAAATTGTCCATTTATTGTGATTGAACAATTTATTTTTCATCTTCCAAGCCATAATAATTTATTGTGCACATGATCCCAGCTTCCCCAAGCTAAGTGCTTACTTTAATCATTCTCTAAAGACATGCCTTAAGTTGTGGTAACTTAATTGCTTATCCGTGTCTATTCAGACCTTATTTTCTCAAAGTGCATGGTCATATTCACCCACTTTGTTCCAGAAAGCCAACTAAATATTGGCTAACATTCTACGCATAAACTGAGACACACAGAATTAGAAAAATGAGAGAAGTAATAGGTCTACAGTTGTTTTTAATTCAAAAAACCTTCCAAGTAAGAAACAATGCAAATGTGGTGTAAAGCTAGACGAAAGGCACTAAAGCTATCCAAAAAATATTTATAAATATTAGGAGTCCATGATATGTTTATTTGCTTTCAAACAGGAGCTGTGTGGCGCAGGGAAGGGAAACACTGACCTTTCACTTCTCTTTTCTCCCCCTCCAGTGCTGCCACAGGCCCTAAGTGAAAATGAGTCTATTGGTCTCATCCAAACCTCAGCGCATGTTAGCCCACATTGCAAAACACCAGAGAATTTGGCATGATCAGCAGTTTCTGCTCAAGAGAGGCCCAGGACTGCAATAGTAGAGGTGTTAGAGATCAGAAATTGGGAATGCTGGTTGAGTTACGTGGGAAAGCAAAATACTTGGTCTCCTGCTTTCATTGGGACTGTATTCACTTGCACAAAATAAACACAGTATGAACAATACAAAAAAATATTTATATCACAGCAAATGATACTTATAAATAAGGCAAACAGCTCATTACCACCATTCACCCAAAGGTCACAGAGTGCTTTTAAAGCAGAAATTTAGCTGCACTGGTGAAGCAGTGTAACATCATTCTTACTTTACAGATGGAAAAACTGAGGCACACCGACACCTTCCTATCCAAGACCGCACAGGAAATCTGTGGCAAGACCAGCATAGGCTCCAGATCACAGGAGTCTGCATGTGTAGGGGTTTGGGGAGGACAGCTGAGCTCCCTTGCACTCAGATGCCTGTGGCAAGAACTAAAGAGCACACCAGCAAAAGGTCAGTGTATCCATTCTCCAAGCCACAAAGTTCCAGTCTGAAAAGAAATATAAATGCAATGAGACTTTTCTGAGGTTTTTCTTTTTCAAATATTAATTGTTTCTTGGCACCAGGAGTAATTTTTACATCAAAAATAGTTATGTGTACATACTGCTATTTACATAAGTTTGCACTGTCTCTAATTTGGAAAGTTTAATAAGAATATAAAGAAAACCTGTAGACCACTGGATATCAGCCTGATGCTGTCCTCTTAGCACCATGTGATGGCAAATTGTTCTAGCTGAAATGGGAGAACGTCCTCTTATTTCTCTGTTCCCAGATTACTGTTTTTATTCCTGAACTGATATCCACATTACTTCCTCCTTACCTCCTCTGAGCTGTAAACTAAATTAAACATTGTTCTGGATCCTGGCCTTTTGGCTATAAATGCAGTCACTTGGAGTAAAATCAACCACCCAGAAGAAACCAACCGAGGTGAAGCAATGCTTGGGTACTGTGACAGACATGATTTGCATGGGAATGAAGCCAGAGGAAAATCAGTTGCTCTGCAGCTGGGGATCTCCCTGAGCCTTTTTTGAGCCACACAATAGATCACTGCATGTGCACAGACTGTCACTCCTACAAACTGTCCTCACTCTTCATTCCCAGTTGCTTGATCATATGCTTGGGACTGCTTTGGGTGACTCCAGTCCTTTCCTCCACACCTTTCATTTTTGAAGACTCTTCCCTAATTTGCTGTTTCCTCTCAAAAAAAAAAAAAAAATGCTGTATAGTGAGTCACTAGATCCCAAGTGAACTTCTCTGCAGATTCCTCAATTAAAAAGAATTGCTTGGATGCTTGTCACCCAGTTCCCCTACATTACAATGAGCCCCATTAAATGGGATTGCTGGCTGAGGACACTGCCATGCTCACTAAGCACCAGCCTCGTGTTGAAAGCAGCATGGAGCTGCAGGACTTCTCAGGGCTTGCACATACCTCAACAGTCCTTGGCAAGGGGACCATCCACTGCAGGGAAGAAAGATGAGCTTTCTGTTAAAAATTGCACTGGACACCATATTTCAGTGATGTCCTTCATGTGAGCTTTCAGCCTGTGAAGAACAAGGCAGGAAGCAAAAGGAAGTCACAGGGGACTTGGTGCAGCACACCTTAGGAGGGATATGCTCCTCAGCACATCCAGCTGACTGTACATCTGGCTTGCAGTGTGAAGCACCAGCAGAAAGGATTGTGGAGAGGCCTCCAGGAAGAAAGCAAACAAGAGAAGAGTCACGCTGTGATGGCTTCTCCGGGCTGAGACATCTTGCTAGCTTTTAAAGCCAAAACACAGCAGTACTGTTAATGCTGCTTAGGTTAAATATCTCACCTTCTTCAGACAACCCTGGGGGAGAGAAACTCAGTCTGAAATGAGAAAAGTTTCCCAAAGGTGAGTTCATAGATCACAAAATGCGGAGATGGAAAGAATCTATTCAATCATCTATCCCATCTCTCTGCCAGTTCAGAATTACTCCCCATGATGTTTTTAACATAACTGCTTTTCTCATTAAAAAAAAAGGGAAAAAATGGGGGAGAAATACTTAAAAATGGTCTATGAGCTTTTCTACGAAAAACTGTTTGATTCCTTGACTTAATTCTGGTGTCTCCTTTTGCTTTGTGCAGATGAGTTCAGCATGTGCCAGGATGAAGAGTGAACCAATATTTTCTGGAGGGACTCTTCCACCACCTGCAGCATCCAACAACTGGAAAAATCCTCCCAACAACTGGGTTGTATCTGCATTTTCTTAACTGTGTTCAATTTCTTCTCCCTTTGCAGGAGACTGAGAAGTTGCTCTTTCATGGTAGTATTCTGTGTGGTTATGGACTAGCTAACCTGGAAAGTGCCACCAAGTCCCCCCTATTTCAAATAATACATGCAGAATTAGACACACCTTGCTAAAATAATGGAAATAAGCCATGACTTGAAAAAGAGGTTTGGATGGTGCAGTTATGAAAGAAATCATCCTATTTCACTGTGGGGAAGAGAAGAACAAAGAGCATTTTTCACCTCTAATTGAGTATTCCATGAGTCTAACATTTTTTTTTTCCCAGTTTAATTTATGTCCATCTGTTGCAGAATCTGGATCTCTTTTAAATGTCTGGTTTGACATTGCAGCCTGTTTCACCCCCAGCACAAGTTTCCTATTTCCCTCTCAGAGCCCAGATGTCCTGGGGCCCTTGCAGGGCTCCTTGATGAGATATATATTTGGGACAACCCTGTACATGCAAAAAAAGTTCTGAATACTGAAGACAACGCATTTATTACTCAGAATATCCTGCTAACACAGACAAATGATAACCTGTGGGGGCAGCAAGACTTTTCCCTACTCCCTCTGACGTTGATGCTGGAGTGGGAGGGGTGCCAGCAAGATTCTGGGTTTGTGTGGAGTCCACTCTGGGGCTCCTCAGCCCATCCTCCAGATGCTATGGCCACTTTCAGACTGCTGAGGTGTGAAACACTGATATCAGTGTAACATCAGAGCCGACAAAGCTGTATTTTATCAATTTAGGGTAACGAAAGTGAAGAACTTCTCGCTCCACTCATCTCTCACATTCATCACCATGAAATGGAAGAATGCATACGGAGTCGTGCAACAAGCTGTCACATCAGCTTCAAAAGCAATGGCCCACACAAGCAAACTTCCCTACTGTACAGTCTTGTTATTTAAGATTATTTAATCAAAGGTGGCAGAAATCAAGAGGTGGTTGTTGTTTGTGAGTTCTTTTCTCCCAAAGAAAGCCATTCAGCCATTTCCAGAACCAGCCTGAGTGTTGACAGCAGTGTCTACCCACAGATACAAGGTATAAATTGCTTAATTATGTGTGAAAATTATGAGAGCCATGTCAAACCTGAGTCACTAGCAGTTATTCGAAAAGGTAAAATGAAAATGATTAGCAGATTCTTTGGGAAAGTGGCTACTGTACTTTTCCTTCATGTGCATGTGGGTGTTGCTGTGTCTCCTGGCAGTACTGTGGCCACCTTCACTGGTGTGCAATGGCAGAGCCAAACAAAACTCAGGGCTTGGACACTGCAATATTAACAGCCTTCTAAGGGACACTGCAAAAGACCAGAAGAAAAGCTGGAAAACATGATTTCCTGAAAAAAAAAAAAGAAAAAAAACAACCCAAGCAAGTAAAGTCTTTGCGTTAAAGGTTGTTATTGTAGCACTGAGGATCTTTCCCTCATCTGGTTTTATGCAGAAAGCTTTCAGCATTTCCAGAACTGCCATTAAAATGAGGAATGTCCAGTGATACTCCATTTTGTGTAGTTTCATGTTGCTGGCAAGGTTGAGCCCATTAGTGTCACTCTGAACGCAGAATGTGCCTGTTGGATGTCATGGCACAGTGCAAGTGGCACGGTCCTACTAGTAAGTCTAGTTTTGCACCAGCTGTAAGGCCCCTGTTCCCTGGGGTAATTTTTGACTCCTCAGGAGAGGCAGGTGCTTTACTAGCACATATTATCACTAGTGAAGGCAGAGTTGCACTTGTAGCATCACCAAAGTAACAGTGTGATTAAAAAAAAAAAGAGAAACCTTTTTCTACAGTCATAGCTGTAGATTTCCAGCGCTTTAGGGAGTGCAGCAAACATTCTATGGGAAGACAGTTTTCCCGTGGCATTTGAGTTCCTGCACTTTCAATCCCTGCAGATTGCATGGAAGTGGGTGGAAATTTAATAGCGATAAAAAACAGCGTCAACTTAATTACTTTGACCTTATGAAAAAAGCCGAGGGGAAAACGCATAGAGTAGTTTCTTCCTTTCGTTTATTTGTTTGTTTGTTTGTTTGTTTATACGTGCACTTATTTAGTTAGTTAGTTAGTTTCCTTCCCCTCCTCTCCCTGCCTCCTCCGCCCCTTCCCTTCCTCTCCTCCCGCGCCCCATCCCATGTCCCCGCGGCCCGGCCCGGC